>CAHIKZ030000465.1:1917500-2032500 GCA_903632075.3 Acanthosepion pharaonis | reverse complement strand
TGGAAAGACACTGTTTTATAGCTTACAGTTTCGACCTATGAAGGTATAACATTTCAGTTTTACAATCAAACCGCTAACCTGTCCACACAGATTATAGTGACACTTTTAGAGCTAATAGCAGACAAGTGGTACACGGAATTTACAAACAGCTATCCCCAGGCTTCAGAGCTTTCTTCCGCCTAGACTGGGTGTTATGCAAGACAAGATGACTTAGTCTGCTTTGCTATTTAAACCATTCAATATATATATATATATATATATATATATATATATATATATATATTTAAGTTATGAAGAACTTGGTAAACCAAATTGGTAAATCCATTAAATATTAGCTCTGTTCTACCTACATATCACTTCCGTTTTTTTTTGTTTTGTTTTTTGTTTTTGTTTTTTTTAACCATATAAATAGGTCAAGGTGAGGTCACTCCTCCTACCCCAATATAAAGCTTATTTAAGAGAGATATAAATTTAACCCTCCCTATGCTCTGTATTGTCTCTTTAACTCCCACTTTCACCCTCCCTGATTAATTACAAAAATTACACTACCCATCAATTTCTAATCCCATTTTTCCTCTCATTTCATTGTTGGAAGTGTTACCTGATGATCCGGAATCGTTTAAAAAGGATTTTGGTGAAATAAATTATTGTAATGGTACCTTAAATTGGTCTGTTTTTCATTAAATATATATATATATTGAATATATAAATATATGACAAGATATATTTATATTGGTTATGCATATGACAATATATATATATATATATATATATATATATATATATATATATATATATATATATATATATATAAAAACTATATATATATATATATATATATATATATATATATATATATATATATATATATGACAAGATATATATTCATGGCTTGGCTTCATAAAACGAAAATCAAGAGGGAGTCTGTACACGACACTTGCAGGCACGTTTCTGATGAGTCCAATGCGGTACAGGCATACACGGTCACAGTAGTTGCAGCTGAAAATCTGGCCTGGGCTCGATGGCATGGCGTTGCGGTATTTCCTCCTCTGCCTCTTGTTCCTGGGAACAGCCCAGCAGGTATTTTCAAAGGAGACAGCAAGGTTGGTGGGGAGACGCCAGGCGTCACAGTTCTCAACTAGGACTGACCATTGACAAAGGTTGATGTGACAGGCACCAAAGGATTTTTTTCTAGCAAACTTTGAATCGCTTCATTGTTGCCCCTCTGCCGCGATAGCCAGTGGAGAGCTCAGCTGTACAATAAAATTCTAGGCAGGCAATGTTTCTCCATCCTGAAAATGTGTCCAGCCCAGCGTAGCCGTAGAGGAGAGTGACGAGGACAATAGCTCTAGACATCCTGATCTTGGTGCCCTTTTCATGTGTCTCTTGTACCACACACGTTTGTACAGCCGGCTAAATGCAATGCTCGCGCTTGCCAGTCTATTACCGACCTCCTTGTCGATCCCAGTATCTGTTGAGATGGTACATCCAAGGTAGGTAAACCGATACACCGACTTCAGTTCAGTCGCGCCAATGATGATGTGGGGAGGGCGATACTCACGCCGAGGCGCAGCCTAATAAAGTAACCTTATCTCCTTTAAATTGACTTCAAGCCCAAAAATTTTGGCAGCCTCTGTGAAGCAGGAAGTGGTGCGTTGCAAAGCTCCTTCTGTATGGGCAACAAGAGCAGCATCGTCAGTTGGCGGGAACCAGTCTGTTCAGCAGAACCCTTACAAGGATATTTCCTGCGATGGAGAAGGCGAAGAAAAAAATGAAAAAAAAAAACAATAAAAATAGAGAAAAAGGAAAAGGGAGAAAATTCAACTAACAATCAATCAACAGAAGTAAATGTAAGCAACACATTCACGCTACAATAATAGTACAAAGAATCCGAGAAATATAGTCTCTGTTCTGACGAGGAGTTGAATCTATGCAACTCCGAAACTTTCATGTAAACATAACCTAAGAAATTTTTTTTATTAATTTATTAATGCTCTATCCTTGTCTTCGATATTGAGCATTCTACCACAAAACCTTACGTCTTTAAAAGGAAAATTACTGAAAACCAGCAATTTGTCTTCACAGTCTTCCAAAATACCACTATATATATATATATATATATATATATATATATATATATATATATATATATATATATTTTAGTTTATGCAAAACTAGGTAATCCGCGTGGGTAGACCCAGGGAGGATGATATCCAGAGAGCTCAATGTAAATTCAGAGCAAATAAATTTGAATAAAAACAGACCACTTTAAGGTTCCATATATATATATATATATTGTTCCAACGGTTATTTGGGGGTGTGGTTTGTTAATTTGTTCATTATTTACTTAGTTTATTAGTTTATTATTATTTATTTGTTTGGATTAATTTATTTTACTTGTTTTTAGTCATTTAGTTATTTTCATTTATTCTTGTTCGTTGTCAGTTTTCAATGTTTAAGTAACGTAGTAAATATTTGTTTCTTAGCTGAATTCTGATCGTTTATTTATTAGTTTGTTTTGGTCTGGGAAGGTAATTATAGCTATTTTTCCTCCTGGGAAAGTTTACAGTTTTTAGGCTGATGTTCTTTTCCATGATATTTTTGGTGGGATTTGCTTTTTGTTTTTAATCTCCCAGATATGTTTAGGATGGATTTTGCTGTTCGCGTATTTACTATTTGTAAAAGATGTTTGTGGGTAATTTCTTGTTTCCAAGGTCCTTCAGTTACTCCTATGTATATCTTTCTTCGTAATCTGCTGATTCTACAGTGGCTTGGTATATTACATTGTTTCGCGGGCAATTGGTGTTTAAGAACATTTGTTCTTTATTCTGCAGTTGCACGTCGGTTTAATTTGTTCAGGTGGTTTGGCGATTGTTTTCCTGGTGTGCTTTTTTATTATTTCTGTCATATACTCGGTGCAACTGTAGCTGAATTTTACTGTGTTTGTTGAATATCTTGTGGAGACCACAATTGATACTGACTACTTTAATCCATAATTATAGCATCCCCTAAAACTATATTTTATCATATTTAGCTCCTGAAAAACTCTACATTTATAACACATAACTACTCCCTAAAATCATACTCGCTCCATCACCATCCACATACAAGCTAAAATGAAAAGAAAAAAATAGAAAGTTTCATAAAAAGAATAAGATGGAAAGGACATTTCTTTTTTAAACCAAGAACTTAATTCAAATACCACACTCAAGGAAAAATACGGCTTTAAAACAAAAAAAAATGTCCCCCACAACACAAAGAACTAGGCGACTTCTAGAAAGACTTGACTAATTTAGTAAGAAACATAAAATTCCATAAACAAGATGCCTTCCAACAAAAGAAAAAACTAAAAGAGGATATAACTAAAACAAACAATTAAACTAACGTAAAGCTTTTTCCTATGACTGGGAATATATAATATTCACTAGCTGAGACATCGATTGAAGCTATATTTAAGAAGAATATTAGAATAATCCAGAACTCATACTGGTAGCAAACCGCCAGCATATGGATAGAGAGTGAATTCTGTAAATATACAAAAATAGAAAAGAGTGAAGGAAAAGATGTGTCTATTCAATTTATACAATGACGTGATTCTGAGAAAATTAGAATTCTTACTAGGGATCATTATTGGCAGCCACAAAATTAACAACGTAAGATATGCAGATGACCCAGTGTTGATAGCAGACACAGAAATTAAAATAAATTAAGAAACTAAGAAATTAAGAAATTAAGAAATTAAGAAACTAAGAAATTAAGAACTCCTACAGAAGGTAGTGAAGGAATGCGGGAAAAAATGATTAAACATCAATTACAAGAAGATATTTGTCAGCAAAAGGAAGAGCCCAATATTCAAATTACAAATTGGAGATACCAATATCAAACAAGTACAACAATTTAAATATTTGGGAAGTGTTTTAACAAAGAAAGGAAAGTGCAACATTGAAATCTGAAAGCGCATTTGGACAACTAAAGTTATGTTCCAAAAGCTAAGCAGAGTATTAAGAAACCGGAAAATTTTTGCTAGAAACAAAGAAAGGATTACTGAACTGTTAAGTAATATATATGGCAGTGAATGATGGACAATCTCCACACCGATGGAGAAGAGACTCTCAAGAGGCTGCACAGAAGAATGTTGAGAAGACCATAGACCAAACATGTGAGCAACGACGAAGTTTTAAAGAAAATGGCGACAAAAAGGACATTTATACGTAACCTCAGAAAGAGACAGCTGAAATTTTTAGGGCACATAATGAGGAAAGAGAGCTTGATAAATTTGATACTCACATGGCAGATAGAAGGAAAGAGGGACAGAAGAAATCATTGCATGACGTACTTGATGGCTTAGGTGAGATAACAAAAAGACAAACTTTATTAAGAACTACAAAGGACAGGATACTGTGGAGAGCCGTGATTTCCAACGTCCTGAAGGGATACGACACATACAAGACGGAAATTCGTTATACTTGATCAACGCTTTTATTCACTAGGACATTGATTTAAAGCAATGTTTCTCAACCATTTTTTTTATCTATGGACCACTTTTACACATATTTTTTTTTTTGGTGGAGCCACATATCTACTCGATGAAAGAAAAACTTATTTTATTTTTTACTAATAGATAAGTTTAGGAATTGTACTATAGAAATAGTAAATGCATATGTTTTATTGTTAAGTAAAACTAATTTAATGAAAATAAACTTGTAATTAACAACTAAATTCTATGGAACGTTTATGTACACTATGCCTATATCCTTCTCAGTTTTTACTTTTACAATCAAAACATCCGGTAGAGTAAAAGGGACGTTAATTTATATCGATTGATCTCGTTTTTGGTTAGTTTTAGAGGGTGTTTTTTTTCTATTTTTAGTATTATAATATGGCGTAGATTAGTGAAGAAAATTCCGGTTCTCAGCTGTAAAATTCTTTCTGAAGTTAAATTGTTCTATAGTCCACTAAAATGTTACCGTGGGCCACCAAATTCCTATTTTTTGTGTGGTCCCCAATTATAGTACATGGACTCATGGGATCCGTATGGACCCCGGTTGAGAACCCTGATTTAGAGAGAGTGATTTTTCAAGTCTGAAATTTAATTTAATGTAATCACTTGCTCTTTCATATGTACATTTCTAGACTTAACTCAGTCAAGAGATTATTAGAGTATAACAGGTGCTTTCAATCCTTAAATCTGTTTATCTAAAAGTACGATTAAAATATAATTAATTTCTGCTGTTCGCCCAGCTTAAATTTACAAAACTTAGGATATCGCTTTGTTTTGTTTACACAAAATGAATGAAGAAAAATAGATGGCGGAAAGTTGAAAGCAGAGCTTTGACAACAATACAGACATAATTAGCCTATTTATTCAAAGGCTATGTATATGTTAATACAATGGATAACTATAAAATGAATATAAATTGCCATTTTTATATTTTCGCTTCAGATTCCCGGAAATTGTTTTGCTTTCTCATCAAGAACCGACCTTGGACTATTTAAATATGTTGTTACGTCTGTTAATGATGGCGAGCTGGCAATTCGTTTCAAAGGGCTGACACGACGCTCTCAGGAGTTATTCTCCTTCGCTGTCGAGTTCTTCAAAATAAAGGGCAATCATTTTATTTCTTCCTTATTCGGTCTGCATTTTAGCTTACAGAATTCCCATGTATATTGTAATATATTCAACAGCGTGTCTGCACCATAAAAAATCACAGTAGTGGATTTAAAAGTACACATTAGTGTTACATGTGGTAGTGTCAAATCAAAGAAACACTTTATACGAAATTTCTAATTTAGGCAAATGTCAGAATTCTTCTTTTTTATGTACCATGCCCCCACAGAACGTAGGCAATCATGGCTCTCCACAATTTCCTGTAATTTGTAGCTCTTAATAAATATTGTCTTTTTGTTATTTCCCCTAAACCTTGTTCCGCCATCTATTTACTCAAGCTCCCTAAGTATGTTATGCGTTGTTTGTTTTTTTTGTCCCTTTTGCCTTCAATCTGTCCTTTGAGCATCAGATTTTCCAAGCCCTCTTTCCAAATTATGAACCTCAAAATCTTCCTATCCCTTGTAGCTCTTAATAAGTTTTATGTTTTTGTTATTTCTCCCAAACCCTTTCCTACCATCCATTTACACAAGTCCATCAAGTATGTTACGCGCTGTTTTCCTCTGTCTCACTTTCTCTCAATCTGTCTTGTTGGTATCAAAATTTCCAAGTCCTCCTTCCACATTTCGTGCCCTAGAAATTTCAACTGTCTCTTTCTGATGTTAAATATAAGTTTCCTATTTGTCTCGATTTTCTCTAAAACTTTGTCGTTGCTCGCATATTCGGTCTATGGTGTCATCAACACCATACTGGAGAATCATATATCTGTTGCATAAAGACTTTTCTTCATCTTTGAGGATATTGTCCAGCATTCACTAACATATAGAAGAACAGATATCACGTAACAGTCCAATACTCTTTTCTTTGTTTCTTTTTTGTTTCTTAATACTCTGCTTAGCTTTTGGAAGGCATCTTTCGCTATCCCAATACGTCTTCGAATTTCAGTGTCGCACTTTCCATCCTCTATTAAAATATTTACTAAATATCTAAATTTTTACACTCGCTTGATTTTGATATCACCGGTTTGTAATTTGAATTTTGAGCTCTCACCGTTTTTGCTGGCAAGCATGTGTTTTTCTTGCAACTGATGTTTAATTCTTTCTTCTCGCTTTCCTTCCCTACCATCTGTAGGATTTTTCGTAGTTTTTCCGTGTCTGCTATCAAAACTATATCATCTGCATATCTTGTGTTGTTAATATTTTCCCGCCAATTATAAATCCTGGTAGGACTTCTGATTCTCTCAGAATCGCCTCAGAATAGGTTCAATAAGTCTGATGAGAAGACACATCCGTGTCTCACACCTCTTCTATTTTTGTATACTTGCTGAACTTATTTTATATCCGTATGCAGGCGGTTTGCTGCCAGTATATGTTCTTGATTATTCTAATGTCCTTCTGAAATATGTCAAGGTTGCTGAGCAGTTCCATCAGATCTTTGTTGCGTACTTTAAATTGCCATTTTTATATTTTCGCTTCAGATTCCCGGAAATTGTTTTGCTTTCTCATCAAGAACCGACCTTGGACTACTTAAATATGTTGTTACGTCTGTTAATGATCGCTAGCTGGCAAATCGTTTCACGGGACTGACACGAAGCTCTTAGGAGTTATTTTCCTTCACTGTCGAGTTCTTCAAAATAACGCCTGTACGTAATCTATAAAATACATGTACACATCCTTCTGCATTTCTATTGATCTTTCTGATAACATATCACGTTCCTTGTTCCGATGTCTTTGACGAACCCGTACTGTTCTTGTGCTATTTCTGATCTGATTCTCTATTCATCAGAATTCGGATGATAAGTTTTGTTATATGGCTCATTAGGATGATTGTCCGATGGAGTACACATTCGTTAGTACCTGACTTCTTAGTCAATGCTATGAAAATAGATCTACTTAAGTTTCCCGGTATATCACCACTGTTGTAGATTCATTATTTCTGTAATCTTGTATATGCCAAAATCATCTAAGGCTTCCAGCATCTCTATTACAATCCCATCTGGCCCTGCTGCTTTGTTTCTTTTCAATTTGGCGTGTGGAGATTCCACTTCATATTTTAACATTTCCTGTCTGTCGATATTTCTGTGTATTTTCGGTTTTCCCTTTCGTTATGGAAAGGTTCTCCGATATATTCGTTCCATCCATGAAGTATTTTTCTTACCCTAATATTAGCGTTCCGTCTTTGGATTTTATGCATCCTGTTGATGAGCATGTCTTTTGTTCTGTTAATCTTCATATCTTTAATGCATATCTGCTTTATTGGAAATATTCTTACTAATTTTGCACATTTTTCTTAAGACATTTTTTTTTAGCCTGTCTGCATTTATTACTTAACTCTTTGTGTAGTCTCCTATATTCTGTTCTGCGTTTTGTCATTGTTTTTGTCTCCTTTTCATCCTGTTGCGAATTTCATCTGTTATCCATTCAGTTTTTTGCCGTCTATTTTCGTTTTGGGTGATTTCGATTGTTGATGTTACTAAAGCTTCTCTTAATGTTCCTCGCTTTCCTCACTTTCTATTTTCCTTTTGTTCCTCGTATTTCACTTTTTCCATATATTTCTCCTACAGATTCGGGTTGTTTAAGAATCTGTCGTATTGCAATTTGGGTGCTACCTTAGGCCTCTTCAATTTCCGTTCTTTCACTCTACGTTTGCATATCACAGAAAGGTGGTTGCTTCCACAGTCGGCACTTGGATATGTTTTCCAGTGTAAAACTGCATTCCTGAATCTCTAGTTGAGAGTTATGTAGTCGATTTGGCCTTTTGTTTCTCCTCCTGGGCTTCTTCATGTCCATATTCTTCTTGTGTGTTCTTGAAACCAGTTGTTGGCTAAATAATTCATATTTCTTTTGTTAAATGCTATGATATTTCTTGGGATTGATAGTAGAGTGTTTCCGGTTGTCTTCTCCACTGTGATTTATTGAGACACCACCTATCATTAGCTATCCGTTGACTCGTCAAAAGTTCTTCTGCCCTTCGATAGTTTTTATTTTCCGTCCTACAGGGTTGCAAACAACACGCCTTACTCGCAAGAACTTGGAGTGGGGTATTCGCTGACCTTCCGACAGTAGCATACATACTTATCCATAGAGACCCTCATATAATATATATATATATATATATATGTGTGTGTGTGTGTGCGTGTGTGTGTGTGTGTGCAAATATATTAATAAAATAGGAAAGAACAGTTAGATTGATGATCTGAAGTTCTTTAGTATTTTTGTTTTTATTTTTCAAAAAACAGCGCTCGATACACAAGTAGAGCCTAGATTATAATTATTTTATTTAAAAATATGATTCCATCGCTACACAGGAATTACCATTCCAATTCAATTATAGAAATTAAATTAAAGTACATAGTTCTGTTTTATTTTCAAGCGAATTTCGGAATATTAAAAGCGAATCTTGGAATCTTAAAAAATAAATATATATATATATATATATATATATATATATATATATATATATATATATATATATATAAATAAAGTGTGCACAGTGGAGTAATGGATTGCGGCTTGGTCTGAATCAGAGAGCCGACTTCGAATTCCAGTTGAATTTATTACATACACTTACGTGCTAATACTCTTGGGAAAAGTATTAATCATTCTCTCCGCCACCACCCCCTCAGCTATACGTAAATAACCGTACAGACTGGGTTCTATAGCCTTGGATGGCAACTAGGAGAAGGAAAATCAAAATTCAAATCAGGCTGGGTTCCGTCAGGCTGTCTTGCCCAAGAGACACCACTTCTACATGTGCTGACCCTACGAGTCTGATGATTTACGGGACTCGTGATTGTGATTGTGATCGTGATATATATATATGTATTATCAGTCGCCCTATATGGCAGTGAATTTTGGGCAATCTCCTCACAGAGTAAGTAGAGACTTGAAACAACAGAAATATGACTATACAGAAGGATGATGGGAAGGCCATGAACTGAACATGTGATCAACGACAAAGTTTTAGTGAAAATGGAAACAAAAAGTACCTGTATACTTAACACTAGGAAGAGAGAATTGAAATTTCTAGGGTACATAATGAGGAAAGAGGACTGGGGAAATTTGATATTCACAGGACAGATTGAAGGCAGGAGGGACAGAGGAAAACGATGCGTGACGTATACCTAGTGAGCTTGTGTCAATGAAAGTTAGAACAGGATTTAGGAGAAATAACATAAAGACAAAAGTTATAAAGAGCTGGCTAACGCGCTCGCTAACGCCCTGAATGGAATAAAGAGGATTCGTTACACTTAAACAATGCTTAATAAATAGAGAAGGACAGAGAGAGAGAGAGAGAGATTTGTGTGTGTGTGTGTGTGTGTGTGTGTGTGTGTGTGGACAGCGAGGTTAACACAAAGCGGCGGTAATCTGTTTCATGTTTGCGTTCAGACTTGAAACAGACTGTTGACCTCCAATGCCTAATTTTACATTTACATATTCTCTATCTCTGATATCTTAGAGCTTGAAATGTGTATCTCACAGCCTTTAGTTCAATACTCTGACCAACTGACTAACAGTTTCAACGATAAATAGTTCTGCTTTCTTCTCTTACATTAATCATAATTTGCCCCAAGGTTTACAAACTATCTTACGCCTTACAGTTATCGCCCATTAGGCCTTGATCCAAATCGTGATGGATGGTAATCGATTCGCTTAAAATGCTTCCGGTTTTATTCAGCCAAGGAAATAAAAGAGCGAAAGTGTAAAATAAGATATTCGACCTTCGACTAAAATACCAGTGTGTGTGCCTGCGTGCAGTATTCCACATCTTCATCTTTTCTATACATAATTGCCGCGACCATAATTCGCATATAAAACAGATATGAGCCGAAAAGCTGCACCTATATATCTGTATGTATGTAATATGGCGTACCAAATACAAGTACTGGTACGATTAAATTATTTCCTTCAATATACATCTCCACTCTCACTGCCATCGGCACGCTTATTATTTTTCAAATAATTTTCTCTGAGACACGATTATTTAGTTCCAGAAATATAGTTGATCTTTGTCATCGACAGTAAACATCTATATTTGATCTTGAATTTTTTTTTTCTCTATTTTGGTGAACAAATAATAGTTTACTCCGGCCTATCACAAATCCTGGCTAGACCTCACAGTCACAAAAAAGTGACATTATGGTATCAGCTTGTTAAGTAAAAAGGAATAATTTAGCATATATTCATTGTTACCAATCAGGTTTGACCTAGTTACACCATTCACAATAAGGCCTTAGTTCTATGCTTTTGTCTGTCAAATACAAGTGCCGACACAAATCATTTCCATCAATTTTCATTCTGTTCTTGGTACGCTTATTATGTTTAAGATAATTTTCTCTGATAGTTTCACGCATATTAAATATATATTTGAAAAAAATATCCCGGTGGAACGTTTATTTGAACTGACATTCACATGTTTTGAGCTGAACAATTCCAACTGGCATTAGTCTTGCAGACGACACTTGTATTTAGTACTAAACATTATGTATGTATGGTATACATAACCGCTCGGAATCTGTCAATGACCGTGCTAGCACGATGTCAAAAGTCATCGTGACCGAGCGTTTGAGTATACTGGCCTTGTTCAAAAAATGATTTCACTAGACGATGCGCTCACTCCCAGAAAATGTAACTAGGGTCAACTCAGCATAGTTGCAGTATAATTCACAGTGGACTCTGTTGGTTGATTGGACATCTGTAATAGAATTTACAAGCTACTCTGGCAGACGGGTCTGCTCAGAAATATATATAAGATAAGAAATATAAGAAAATTAAAATACACACACATACACGCACACCCACGTGTGCGTGTGTGCGTATGTGTATGTGTGTGTATAATGTTTGCATACAAATTCCAAAAGGATATGAATGTTACTAACAATTTTCATTCAAATATATCAAGTTATAAATAATCACTCAGTTGAACCAAATAAGCATGCAACGTTTACCATGATGATTATCACTACACTACCTCATACCATCACCACTAAAAACCTGGGGTAATTTTATGAGGGGGGGGGCAAGAGGAACCATGCCCTCAAAATCTTTGTCAGATCTTCTCGGTTGGACTCTATTTATTTGATACACACACACAGATATAAGATAAGAAATATAAGATTAATAAAATATACACACACTTAAATAATAGCAAGGCAAACTGGATTCCCGTGCCATGGTTGGCAACCATTCTAGGAGTAAGGCAACTCTGAATTCAAAACCGTAACCACAGTTTTAACAATGTTCATAGTCGTCTAACAAGTCGACAGCCACAATTTATGTGCGTATGCATGCATGGATTTTGCGCTGAGCCGTAGAAAATACCTGCATTGGTGTCCCTGGTTTTCTTTTTGTGACATCCTTCTAGGATAGGGAATCTTGTATATAAAACCTGAAACAAACTTGGTCTCTGGCCAACTCAAACTTTGTTGTGCCACTGGTGCTATGGTCAATTTTGCTTAAAAGTGGGTTTAGCGCTGTGCAAAGTTCTATCCTCACAAAACAATCCAAGCACAGGAACTTCTTGGACAATCCTCTGTGAAATATTCGTTTGAGAGTTGTGTCCGGGTAAGGATCTTACTCGCTCACGAGCCGACTTCCACATTGTATGGATAACTTGACAGTAGGCCTTGACAGTAGGTATAACTTATCTCCAAATCGGAAAATCTCATAAAAGAGCATATCTTTCTCAGCTGACATTCCTAGGTTTAATTTTTTTAATTGGTGTCTGAGACTCTTCAATTAATAGTCAGTCATTCAGCGAATCGACAATGGACCTTTGATGTATCCTTTCAAGTCTTCCTGTTTAACAGCTCATAAAAATATTCTTTCCGCCTCTTACAGATTTCGTTCATCGTACTATGGACTTCATTGCCATCTTCTGACCCTTAAGGAGTGATCCTAGTTGTTTTCGGGTCGGACATCTGCATCATCAAGCTATATAGTTCCTTGCTGTATGTACTGCAACCGAGAATATAGACTAGTTTTTCTTTTCAGGTAAATGCTATTGAGAGGTAAATTGGTCCACTACAAAGCTTTTGATCACTTTAAAAAGCTTTATTACCAGGCATTGTTTACTAAAAATAGCGTTACTAGAGGGTCTGTGTATTTAAAGCGTAAATACTGACCGTGATGCAAAAAAATCACACAAGCCCAAAATTAATAATGATAAGTCAGAGAATACATTCGAACTGCACACTTGTGAAATTTGGGAAAAAGTGCAATATATGTATACATATATGCGAATGTCCATATGAATCACTGAAAACGTTTTCTGTTTGTATGCAGATTTAAAGACTGAGTGGAGTGGAAGATCATTCACAAAGACCCAGACATTGGAAAACAACCGAGACATATAGAGGGAGCTAGTCAAGTGCTCAGTTGTGCAGTGACCCTATGACAACACTCTGTCATGATGATGATGATGATGATGATTATGATAGGACGGTTTATAAGTCTCTACTTTGTTAAATTCTAAACTATTAACGTAAATGCGACAAAGTTTTGTTTTTCCAGTCTCAACGATACCAAATTTAGCAGAGTTAATTGTCCCGATTACCTTAATAAAAGCAAAAGTAATTCAATGTTATTGACATCAGATTAGTTCAATATTACTGACCTTTTAAAAAGACTAATTCGATGTTATTAAGCTTATTAAATATATTACTCCAATGCCATTGACTTTAATAAATATTATATTAATTCAATATTATTAACCTTTTTTAAAAAAAAGGTTAATTCAGTGTTATTAACCTTAAAAATCAGATTATCTTATGTTATTGCTTATAATAAAAATACTTTATGCCTATAATATTGGGTACCATTATTATAATTTATAAAATTTTCAGGGGATTGTCTTGAACCTTTGAAACGTTACAAAATTTATTTCTGTCCAGAACAAAGTTTGAGAATATAATTTGCTACGGAAAAGTTCGATTACTTAAGAAGCAAAATGGTTTCCATCAAAGAAATTAATAATGTGCTGTATTGTCTGTGGTGATTTCGAAGAATATGTGAAAAGCTTAGTGAGATAAGTAAACACTAAGTAATTTAACAAATGAATCTGTTCAAATTCGTTGGATCTTTTGGTGTTACCGCTGAGTATTTTCAATATTAAATTGTTTGCAATAAAAATTTCTAGCAAATGAGTTTAAATTTCAGTAACGATTGTTTTCCTTGTCATTCATGAGTAATGCATTTCTGTCACTAATTATGAGTTAATGTGATTTTACACTAAATGAAGAGCTTAAAAATGGACAAGACATAAAATGTTTAAAAAATCGATATTAATCAATTGTAATACTTTTTAAAATTCTGGAAAACTGCGAATGTTATAAAATGAAAAAATATCTCACAACGTTATAATATTGCATCAGTGACCAATTAATATTTTTATCACATCATTACTAGTAAGAAATCATTAATAATATATTTAATATTAATCTCTCTATGAGTGATACATAGTAAAAATACTTCAACTAAAAAGCAACAGTAATAAAATGGTGTCAAACTAGTAACAAACTAAGAAAGAGCTGCTGTATTGGATGTGCTCATCATAAAATTTGACTATTAAAGACCGACTTCTTCCTAAACTCACCCACTTACTCTAGTGCCGCTGTCAGTGATAGCTAATTACTTGAGACTTAATGTCAGTTATTGAAACATTGATTAAAAATTCAATACTCATGAAATAAAGGTGAAAATGAAATTTATGAATATATTCTTTTCACAATGATTTTTCTTTTATTAGCCTTTCAACTCTTTCCGTGAAAGATCAGAGTGTATCAGCTGTTCTGGTTCTCTTCATTTCACTGCAGACTGACCCTCATATCTGACTTCAATAAAATCAAGGAAATGATAATTATGATCTTTTTTCCTATAGAAAATTTCAATTAGATTATTTTTAAATTCAAAATACATCGATAAATTCCAATCATGTAACTTTATAAGTACACACGTTACGTCAATACACGTAGAGAAAATATAATTTATTTATTTTTTCTGACGATACATATAGAAAACACTATTTTCTGCAGTAGCGATTTTCCAAGCGTAGCTTAGATGTGGCACAAGGCCGAAAGCATGGGGCATCCAGTGAGGATCGAACTCACTTTTCAGTAGTAACTGACCTAGCAAGACAAGCTTGCTAACCATTACATCACGCTGAGGTGCCCTCACTATTTTCTGCAGTATGGTAGCATTCAAATATTGATTCAAGTCAAGCGTCTGCTTTTGATAGTCGACAGATTTAACACCGGTACGTCTTTCGTTATCATTCTTTCTATTTGTTTTCATAAATAAACCCCGCCCGTTCTGTACTTGAAGGAATTAAATGATAGAACAGTTAAAAAAAAAAAAAAGGAAAAGCCAGAAAAAAACAGTCATGGAAAAATGATCATTGTATTCTCAAGTAAGTCGCCATAAAATCAAAAATGGAAGAACAAAATCAAGTGCTAAATCAGATATTACATTTGAATGATCCTTGATTCAATATATTTTATCTGATCCACTCATCAAATGAACATTTTTAGATCTATTATCCTATTGTAAACATTGTTTTGATTTTAAACAAAATTTGTTTCTATTTATTTCTATTCTATTTATTTTCTGGATTTAGGACATCCATATTGGAGGACATCGAATCAAAGAGTGAAATATAAATGTAGATTTTGAAATTTGAAATTGTTTTTCGTAGGACAAGCGCCCTACAGTCTAACATTTCTCAGAGCTAGGCCTTATAGCCCTACCTACTCGAGTTTTAGGTGCATACAATCAAGGAGTTAGGGTTAGGGTATCACGAAAACTCTGCACGTCACTGGTTACACTGTATCAACAGAAACCTGAGACTGTCGTTGAAAGTAAAGAGTAAAATGCACCGAGACTTTGAGATCGAATCTTCAGCGATAGCCACCAGACGTCTGATGTGAAGATGCAAATGCCTGAAACAATACTAATAATAAATAGAATAAAGTAATGGATCGATCAGCCCCCAAAACAGTACCTCATGAGTCAAAGTTGGATTTGAAAAATAAGCACAACAGAAAACCGTAAAGCAGCATAAAATGAGGTAAAAAGAAAACAAAAGCAAAAACAACAAAGAAAATGAGCAAAGAAAAAAATTCAAATTAAAAAGAGAAACAGAATCGTTTCGTATTCCAGCCCAGGTTAAATACATCAATTCCATCAAAGGGGAAATGGATAAAATCCGGAAAAAATCCTTTGTGAAGAAAAAAAAAATGATGCAGTAAATCATGTCGTAAATGAATACAGAATGTTGGCATATGCTATATGCTGTCTTGAAAAAAACAAACGAAACGATACTTTGGTATCCAGAACGACGAATCCATTCAAGCAAGAAAACCGATTTAATAATGGTGAAGAAAGATGACGTGCCAAATCTTTGATGTGTCCATGCCAGCCGGTTAGAGAGTGAAAAGTTAAGAGATCGGTAATTTGGAAATATATCAGAGCTCCTTACGCGGGAGCTGAGAAATGAGTGAAAGTTGTGGGTCAGAGACATTTCCTTTAATATCTGGAGCACTTGGATACGGGCCCAAATCATGGAAGGTAATATTAGATGAATTAGAAAGAACTAATGCTGACTTGCTATTTACCAACCTCCCCACAAGACAGGTTGTGGCACAAGGCCGATTTTTTTTTATGTGGGGCAAATCCGAGCCCGTAGGCTCGTACAAAAATTCCCCGTCTACACGGGGTCGAGTTTGTCTACCTCCCCAGACGAGATTCTGCCCTTCGGTATAGCCTCGTCTGGGTTCCTCCTGCCTTTAGGCAGAGAGATCGACAAGCATTAAGCGCTTAGCACGTGGCTAAGACCTAATTCTGACACACTTCAACTCCGTTTATTTATATAAACGGACGATTCCATTCATTTATGTCCTATATGACTAATAACTTTTCAAATAGTTTTTTCATATCTATTTCCGCTGATCATGTAGAGCGGGCCCGTGAAAATTCTACGGTTTTTGCTTATTTTTATTCATTCAGTCAGTTACGTGCCATGCGTGATACACGCTTAGGCGATCATGTATCTTTCGAGACATAACTGATGATGCAGATTTTTTTCCCGCAATTGGTTGCCATCTATTTCTGCGGTAGACCAGTTGCTATCAAAGGCTATAGAACCCGGTTTGCCCTGCTATTTACCCATAGTTGGGGGCGGGGAGAAGAAGGGTATTAACACGTAATTGAATGTAATGGATTCGATTGGAATTCGAACTCGGCTCTCTGATTCCTCAATCCGAGCCGCTATCCATTGGTATATGTTATATCAAACTACCATTTCACTGAAACAGACCTTAAACGCACGAGAGCATTATCGCTTCCTCTATCTTCCGTTTATTTATTTATTGCTAGAAACATATATACAACTTCAATGCGCTCCTGAATGAGATTTTCTGGAAGTTTAAATTAAAAAAAAAAGAGCTAGATTTGTATTCTGTCAAGTGCTGCTATACCAAGAATTTGTGGGTAGGGGGAACAGGCAAGCGGTGTATAGGTAAGTTATTACAGGGCTTATTGTACGCTCTAACAGAGGAACGAAGGAATAATAATAATAATAATAATAATAATAATAATAATAATAAACAATCTGATGCTGATTGTAGGTGTTAAAATGTTTTTTTATGACTTCAGATGGGCTACTATAAATATCCCGTTCATTACTGCAGATACGTTTGTTAATTCGACGTTCTTAAGAAGCTAGGCATGTCCGCTAGAAGCTGACGCACTGAATTTCTGTTCATGACTGGGTATAGTCGAAGAACACCATGCCCGGGGCCCGAACGTGTTAGGCTCTTTTTTTTAATTTGAAAAATGAGATAGTTAAAGCTAGTTGTGTGTCACATCTATATACTTGGGAATACCCACAATTGGAGACCGTCTGAACGTGTTGGGTTACTCGACCTGAAGGTTTTTCTACTTGGACCTCACCTGCAACGTTATGCGATGTTTTATCTGTTGCCATATCACGCACATTTGCCTGTAATGCATGTTCCTGGCATACCCTTATTAGATTGGGTGACATGATGTGTATATTGGGCTTCCTAAATTTGTATTCCATTGTCATTTGTATTCCATTGTCATTTGTATTCCATTGTCATTTGTATTCCATTGTCATTTGTATTCCATTGTGCTTCTCTCACATTCAGTATTAATAATAACTATTATAATCATAATGAAGAGAGTAATTAAAACCTGGAAAAAAACAAATAATGAAATTGCTAGAAAAAGCAAATTCATGAATAAGAAAGCTCATTCAGTTTTCGAAAGAAACACAGAAGGGAAAAGCGAGACGAGAACGCAACATGGACATGGATCAGAGAAGACTATTTGAAGAAGGATTCTAGGGGATTATTAAAGGCTGCTCAGGATCAGAAATTGCAGACAAACTGGAAACAGGTGACTGTTGATAAGGTCAGAAAATTCCGGATGTGCAGGACGTGTGGGGAAAGAAATGAAACTGTTAGTCAAATTGTTTTGCACGGCCTTCTTTCAGATAAACAATATGGCTTTCGCTTCTCTAGGTTAATGCCGATTTATTAATGACCATTACTGAATTTGTTTACCAAGCTTTACATAAGATCGACGAGGCTCGGGCTGTGGCTTTAGATATCTCTAAGGCGTTTAACATGCTGGATTTCTTCACAAGTTGTAGGGCTATGGTGTCTTTGGCCGAATATTTGACTTAATTTAATCATTCTTAACAGATCGTGTAATGAAAATCGTGTTGAAAAGCCACTCGTATACATTAATTCAGAGGTCCCTCAGGACCGACATTGTTTTTCTCATCATCAACGACCTTCCCGATATCATCAGTTCCCAACTCAGAATTTGTGCTGATGACACAACAATTTACTCCTGTCTTAATAGTAAGTCTTATAGATCAGATAAAGTAGAACTGGTAGACGATTTCGAAAACGACCACCAATCATTTGTGAACCGGGACAAGAAATAATTTGTAAATTTTACTGCCTCCAAAACAAAACTGCTATCTTTTAATCATTATAGAGAACCATTTTTGCCTTCTATCAACATGGCTGATGCTAACCTCCAGGAGAAGAAACCATTGAGATTTTTTCTGGTTTCACGTTTTTCACTAACATCAAGTGGAATGATTACATTGAATCAGTTGCTGGCTCGGAAGGTTGGTTCACCATGTCGTGCCAGACAATTTTTCCCACCGGAATTCATTAATCTACCATTCGTTCGTGCATCGAATATTGCTGCTATATCTGGTCTTGTGTTCAGGCTATATATCTCTAGATTCTCGACAAAATCCAAGAATTGACTGCAATGTTATCAGTCCTGACCTGGCATCTCGACTTCAGTCACTTTCTCACCGCTGTAATGTGCCTTCCCTCTATCTTTTCTACAAATATTTTCATGGCAGTTGTTCAATTGAGCTCTTCTCCTTGATACCTTAACCGAATTAATTTAAGCGTTCTATATATCACCGTTTTACTGTTGAAATAGTTAGGTGTAACCGTAACATCTATTCTAACAGTTTATTTTCTCGCACTTTTCACCTGTGAAACTGTCTTCCGGTTTCTTGATTCCCTGCCATCTACGATTTTTAAAAATTTAAACGCAACGTCAATCACCATCTTCCGTCTTCCTGAATTCTCTTCTTTTATTGTGCTTTCTCGTCATTAACGTCTTCTCATTTTCTTTCAATCTCAGTAACCTCTTGCGTCTTAGTGGCATTATCACCTTGCCTGGGGTAAAATGATTTAAAAATCGTAGTAATTATAAGAAATGGAGGCATAATAAAGTTGTTGCTATTATCCGTTGGAAATTGGGTAAAAAGTATGAGTTTGAATGTAGTGTCAAGTATTATGAACATGTGATCATAAGAAGAAAGTGCTGAAGAAATAGCAAAGTGCAAATCCTGTGGGATATTCCGATAAAGACAGTGACAACTCTAGAACACAATTAAACAGAAATTAGTTATACTGGACAAACAGAAAAAAGTTTTGTACCTAACAGAATTCTCCTGTCTATTTTACATGAGATCTAAAAATATACTTATTTAAAGAATGACATTTTGAAGGTTTGTGAAGGACCATCAAAACAAAAGTAATTGCAGTACCAGTGATCATTGGAGCACTGGAGTGTTGTGCAAAAACGTACTAAAATTCTTGCAGATGTTTGCCAGCAATTTAGAAATAGAACCATTACAAAAAGTATGCTTCTCGAAAGAGCTCGGTTACGTCGTAAACTATTCGCTAGAGTCTGTCGATGAAGACATGATTATTTTCTTAAGTCTCAAGGTGACCTGACAAACTTCTTACAATTAACCAACGTAACATGTTTTGCAAAGGCAAAATAATAATAATAATAACAACTGAATCTCATTGGCATGGTAATCCCTGCAGATGGTAATGTATCTTTGAAGATCTTCAAAAACTATCAAAATACAAGTATCAAGTGGAAAACTAAAAAAAAAAAAAAAACGTGGCACACGAGGACAACTACAATTCCAGTTGAAGTCGGGGCCCTCTGATTGACTGGAAAAGGTTCCGATAAACTCATTGAAGGGATCCCTGGTAGACCATGCCTTAAAGAAATACAAAAAAATGTACTCACAAGTACAGCTCACACATTACGAAGAGCTTTAACTATGTAAAATGTGTGTGATCTTAGGTTATTGCTTTTTTTAATCATTTTTTTTATAAAACTGATCAGTGGAAAAGCTATTTCTGACCTAAGGTCTCTGATTGGGACCCGGATGGAAATGTGTATACAACAGAAATCAAAGTAAATAATAATAATAATAATCGAATCCCCAACTCAGAGTCTGGTGTTTTGACTGTATCTTCCATATATTTTCTATTTCGAAATAAAATTTTCCAATAAAATCATTATTTTAGGAGGAGTGTCTGTCATTTGCGAATGGAACAAATCGATAAATAAGGAAAATATTCCAAATATTAATGGCAGTCAAATGTTCTAAGCAATAACTAAGCACTCCCAGTTGCTTGATTCTCTACACACATTTATTCCATTATGAAGAACAGGATCTTAAGTAGACATATTGAAATTCCGAGAGCGTAGCTTTTATCTCTATAATCTTTAAAAAAAAAAAGTAATTCGGTCCCCCAGTTGGTTTTTATTTTCATCTCCCACTTTGCAGATTAATAACACAAAATTGAACGCAAAAGAAATTATAAAATGTTCTTACAACCAACAAGCTCCTTTCATTCTTAAGGAAGAAAACAGAAAAGGAGAAACAAACTTAGAAAAATTTCTCAGGATAGGCTTCTATCAGCGTTATAATACCTCATCTACGGTCTCATCCTTGTCTTTGTGTAGGTCTTAGAGGAAATGACTTTGCTGGCTTGTTTCAGCGGGGGATATGAAGATATTGCATAAGTTCTGATTCTCTCAACCGGATGTCTTTAATAGATTCATCAAGTTTCTCCGTATCTTATTAGATTATCTTTGTGATTGAATCAAAGAAATCGTTTCGAAATGCTCTTTGGATCTTTTTTTCTTACTCACAATTTACGAATAGGAAAATTAATCGAAAAAGATGTACGAAAAATGTTTAGTACAATAAATCAATTACTGATTGAATGATTCTTGAAGAAGCAACAAAATTAAGATCTAGTTAATTCTTTTAAACTACACTTATTTTTTATTTACCTTTTAAACTACATATATGTATGTACGGTGTTTTATCAATGAGCTTATAGCGTTGAACCGACTTTATTAAATTCTCATTTGAATTTTTCAGTGTATAATGTGTGATCACACGCGGATAAGCAAATCTCCAAATGCCCAAGCACCTCATATAAAATGACATATTATTTGCATATAAACTATGTACATCGTCTCATATAAGTTAAATAATATCTACGTTACTTATAATGACTAATACAACGTAAATAATACATAACTATTTGACGAGCAATCAATCGATAAACAATCAAACTGAAGAGATATCGACACTTAGGGGAAAAACAAATTGGTATCTTTGTCCTCAAAATATTTGTGTCATTAGTCAGAAGAAAGATTAGAGAAAAGTTTGATATGAAACATTATCTGTGCACTCTCTGCAAAACCGAAGATATTTGTGAAAAGTGATCGTGTGAAAAGTTGTTTACATCTAAACAAAAAAATCGTAATAATTTACATTAAAAAATATGTAGGCGAAAAACAAATCTATCAATATTTTGATTTTAAATAGCATTTTCGGTATTTATTTTAATATATAGTGAAGTTCTTTTCAGGAAATTCCCATTACAAATTTCAGAGAACAAATAGTGTCGACAACATGAGAAGCAAACGTATGAGACGCGAGACGAACAATAGTGCTGGAAAGAGGCTCAGGGTCTGTGAAACGGCGAGAGGCTCTAGCAATTAATTCGGCTGAACTCAAAATATTACTCGACGCGCGGCAAATTCAAGTTTTGATATTTTCTTTTACTTTTCTGGAATTTTTCTTTCGAATATCTTTCATCAGCAGTTGGTTGAATCCGCGAATGTGGAAACCGCGGATAGGAAGTGTCAAGAATATTCACCATGCAATTAAAAGCTTGGACAAGAAAGTCGTTTATGTTGGAAAATAACTATTTTCTCTGTAAATCAGATACTTATTTTTTTCCGTGTTGAGGCTATGACCTTTCCTATATATGCATATATGTAGGAATCTACATGTGCAGAACAACGCCTCCTTGGAATCACGTTTTCCACTTACTTGAAGTGGAGCGACTACATCGAAGCAATAACTACATCTATTGCAAGGAAAGTTGAGTCATTGTCATGCCAGAAAATTTTTCTCATCTGAATCCATCTTGCACATTTACAAATTTACCATTCGTCCGTGCATTGAGTACTATTGCCATATCGGATCTGGTGCTTCCGCTGTACATCTCGAGATTCTTGATAGAGTCCAGAGAAAGATCTGTAATGTAATCGATCTTGGCGAGGCATCTCGACATCAGTCACTTTCTCACTGACGTGACGTTGCTTCACTCTGTCTTTTTTATAACTATTTTAACGGCAACTGCTCTGACAAGTTTTTTCCCCCCTGTTGCCCCGACTACATGAATTTAAGCCTTCTACTAGATTGGCATTTAGGTCCCACCCTTTGTTTGTTGAAATAGCTAAATTCAACCGCAACTTCTACTCTACTCCAACAGTTTTTCTCACACTTCCCACCTGTGGAACTCCCTTTCGTTTATTTGATTCCTTGATAACAATAATCTTCAAAAATTTAAATGCAACATCCATCGCCATATTCTGTCTTCTTGAATCCTGTTCATCTTCTGTCAGTCAGTTATGTGTCATGCGTGATACACGCTTAGGCGATCATATATCTTTCGATACATGACTGACGATGCAGATTTTGCTCCCCGCGGTAGGTTGCCATGTCTTTCGGCGGTAAACCAGTCTATAGAATCCGGTCTGTCCTGCTATTTACCTATAGCTGGTGGGGAAAGAAGATTTATACCTTTCCCAAGGGTATTAGCACGTAAGTGAATGTAATGGATTCGATTGGAATTCGAACTTGGCTCTCCGATTCCTCGATCCGAGCCGCTATCCTTTACTCCTCATCTTCTGTGCTTTCCTTAATTCGCCCTATTCTCAGTCTTCTCTTTCACTTACACTTCCTGTAACCCCTTGCACACTAGTGGCATCCCTGTCTTACTTGGAGTGAAATGATTAAAAAATATGCGTCAACATGTTATATATTATATATTTTCTAAAAAAGTTAAAAATACAATCAGCACACTCAGAAATATTCCTTACCTTGTGTTTCTTTTAGTTAATAGCTTGGTACATAATTTTACGTCTTAATTTATTGGATGAGGGGTTATTATTATTCACAAGCAGACTATTATCTTCGTCTTTGTTGTTATTATCACAACGTTTCGGCTGCTGGGACTTCCAGCCTTCATCAAGTGCTTGTCTGTTCAGGTAGCCTTCTGAGAATTTCGATGTGAACCTCTTATTTAATCTACGGGTGTAGAGTGTTCTTGTATCGCTGACCAGGGTAGACAACTCGACTAATTCTTATTAGTACTGCTCAGTTACTGCTCACCCCGTTTCCACTGAGTCCAAGCACACACTACCCGACTCAGGGATTGAACTCACAATTACTTTGTCACCAAACCTAGGAAACGTGGAACAATCTTGAGTAGAAAACTTGGAGCCTTAAACATAACTTTGCCTGCTGATGAATGCGGCTGTTTCCCGATAAATTATTTTCTTTGAAACATGGTTACATAAATGTACTGGTTTTTACCAAATCTTTCATAAATTCTTTTTCTAAAACGATTTTTTATTTTTTTGTATAATCAATTCTTGCCGAAACTTGTTCAAATAAATAAATATTGCATTGGCCAAAAAGTTCGTTCTGCGTTTGACGTTAAATGACATTAAATTTCCAGTGGTCTATCGGTGATAGTAATGGTAACATTAGCTATTTCCCTATAAGGAAACATTCATTCATTGACCGAGCAGTTAGTGCAACTGTCGTTTGAAATTTATAAAAAAAAGTTTCTATCAAAACATTTTTTAGGAAAATAAATTTATCAAATCCACTATTATCACTCTTTCTAATATTGTTCGAGATTTCCTTCCTAAACTTTTGTTCTAAGTTATTTAGAATTTCAACATATTGATTATGTTACTATTTTCTCTTCCAGTTGCATGTGCTATCCATTTTAGTCGTTGTTTCTATTGAAGGTACTCAAGTGATGGGGTTTCTGTTATTTTGTACAGTTCTTTACGATTCTGTAGCGCCAATCTACGAAGTTCGAAGAAGGGCGTTCTTTGTTAAGATTTACAGGCTTCATTCGCTCGAAATCATATTTAATCATCTATCTGAGAACGTGGCTGTGTGGAGATTTACATTACATTAGGGTCATAGTTGCACCACATGTACTGTAGCCGTCGCAACAGTGGGTGTGTCTAGGGAAAGATATCTTGACGGAGCCCAACCAACTACAGGATGTTTTGAATTCAGAATTGATCCTCTTCCAGAGTGGCTTCCAACCAAGATTAGAGAACCCAGTTTGACCAGTTATTTAGCCCATAACTGAGGGAGAGAAGACATGGATTCATGCCTTTTCTAACTGTGTCATATCAGCATTCATTTTAGGAAAGAATTTTCGAATTTAGCATATTCGTGTTCATTGAGTCACACATTGAATACAGGAGAAAATAAGCAAAGTAAATATACGACGCAAGCACAAAAACAAATGTGTTGTTTATGGAAAAGTTAGTGTGTATCTTTGACCATGTTTTGGGAAATTTTGTGCTGTGCGGAACAAAGCCCCACGTTCGAGTAGGCAACCAAACTGAAGTTGACGGCAATTAAATTAAGACATTACTTGTGAAAAATCAACACTTAAAAAATCTCTTGTCCATGCCTGTACCCAACTTGGATAGAAACATTAAGACATCTGTTTGCTTCAATGAATGAAACAAACAAGTGACATAACAGTGAATAAGACGATTAACCACTGATGCAAAATATCCCCTAAACATGGAAAGTGAAATGAGAACAAATTACTTCTGTTTTATTTGTACAGATTGAGTATCCGAAATTCAAAAATCTGAAAATCTCCAAAATCCGAAAGTTTTTCAGCTGCTGAAATGACTTGCCACAAAATGGAAAATTTCAGAAAGCACTAGGAAGGTTCCTAGATACTATGCAGCTGTTGTAAGTGAACTCATCTGCCCCTTGGTCACCAGTCCAGCTACGTAGCCTTTGTTAGCGCCATTTTTTTGGGGGGGGCGTCACAGCAACACCTTCGTTCGTGGATTATTTACCAGGTGTTTCGTGCTCAGTAAAGATATTATTAAAAAAAATGTATATATGTTTTTGTAAGTAGTGATCATATTTGTGTACACGTACAGAAAGTATGAATTATTTTTCGGGAAATCTTAATTTCACCACCTAAAAACCCATATAAACATTACATGACTAACGTCATTACCTATATCTGGATGTACACAAAATTTATTAGATTTTATATAGAACTACTTTCAGGGTATATGTTATTTATACAAAACTACCTTCAGGTAAACCGTGTTATGAAATGTAAAGTGATATCATGTTTCTGCTCACCCATTTATAGATACTATATACAAATGAAATAGCCAATATTCCAAAACCCGAAAATCTGAAAACTGAAGCATTTCCGGTCTGAAGAATTTCAGATAAAGGATTCTCAATCATTTTTTTTTCTTTGGGTTTGTCTACTATAAGTTCTGATAACGTCTCCATTGGTTTAAGCCTTTTTTCTTTTTCTTTTTTACAAAATATTTAAATCGTGGTTTTAGTGGTTAAAGGTTATTTCACTCAATCTATGATACTAATTACTTTTTATACTTAACTATGTCGGACAGAGGATTTTTTATGGTAACTTCCTATGTGTGACACAAATTTCTTTTATTTTTTCATGAATGTGCCAACAAACAGTTCTCAGTAACAATAAATCATAAATGGACAACCAAATAATATTTTTTTATTTCAGTTAATCTGTGTCGTCTGCTTCAGAGGTTGTTGACTTTTTTATTTTCATTTCCGCGCCTTTCTTTTTTTCCGTCATTCATTGCGTATAATGATTATTATTAACTAGTATAATTCTGTTAGTTCTTGACACAAGTTCATTGTGAGAGCGTTGACCACAATAAGAATATATGATGCTTTCCAAGTCGTTCAACGAACGCTCACCTGTTTACAATCTCGTTCAAGGCTTTCAGAGGTTTTAAAGACAATGGACAGTAAGATCTACCATCCATTAGAGAGAAAAGATCCAACATTAACCATTTAGCGTGTCAAGGAAATGAAATCCAATTATCTGACTAGATTGATAAGAAATTTTCAATGTTTGTATCATTCACGAATATCTTTTATATCTTCATCAAAACACGGCAAGAAACCAACAATGTTTTATCATTTCCAACTCTCTATTATTATTACCCCCTCGTTTTCGTCTTTCTTCTTTTCTATTACTTTACCACCCCCGCAAAGATTTTACCTACCATTTCGCTTCCTTCATTTTCTTCTTTTGTTTCAAGTTTTTACTAACATTCCTATCTTCATTATCAATCTTATTGTTACATTCATGGTATCATCACTATTATTATTATTATTATTGTTGTTGTTGTCGTCGTCGTACGATGTGGCATAACGGTTATCGTCACAGAAAGAGGAATTGAAAAATCGAGTTCAAACTTGAGCTGAAATTGTTTACTTCAGATTAATAACCTTGCTCTCGGACCTATCGCCAGTTATCTCGACATAAAATGTGATCTCCGATCTTCCACAATGACTAACAAGAGAAACAGAATGGGAATACTTTGGCAAACAACTTTCCTATAAATACTGCGCAAGTTGTTTTTTTTTTTTTTTTTGTTTTTTTTAATGCCACCTCATTTCTGGACATAAACAATCCTTTAGGAAGATTCCTTTTCTTTGTTATCTGGGAATCGCTATACGTTCTTTGGAATGATAGTGGAGTGGTTTCTCGTTGCCTTCTCTGCAGTTTGGAATTCAGAGCGTTCTTTCCCTTTGTGTATCACCAAAGGCTGGAGTACAGTCTACCCTACTATTTGACCCAATTGTTAATGAAGAAAAGATGGGCTCATGCCTTTCCCAAGGAAATTAGTGCAAAGTAAATGCAACAGACTATGTGAAAATTTAAACTTGACTCGTCGATTTCATTTTACATGCTTATATCTGTTAATCGGCCCGAAGTGATAATTGTAAAAAGTTGTTACTAAGTTTAGTATAACCCAGTATAAGTATAACAATAAATCGGGATCCAGAACTTTTGTCTAAGGAACACTGGTCTACGGAATGTTAGTATTAATATACAAACAATACATGCCACTAAATGCTTATAAACCATATGTATCATCAGTTATTAATGTTGCTATAAGTGTCTCAATATTATCTCAATCTATAAAAGGTAGGATGTGTGTGTGTGTGTGTGTGTAACGAATGCACGGCCGCAATTTTCGACGGATTTGCACCAAAATTTACATGCACATCCTCCAAGTTAGCGGGGAGGCCAAGACCGACTTTGCATTTCCCAACTCCCATCGATAGTGGACATAATCGATTTTTCATGCTTCTACGGCAGTTTTCATGTAGTTTGCGGCCATTTTCTACTGGCCAGAGTGAGAGCCTATAGCTGGCTGCCACGAATAGGCAGGAAGATTCTATTGGCCAGCGTGAGAGCCAACAGCTGACTGACACGAATGTTAACTAGCATGCTAGCATGCAAAAAAAATCGATAGCTGCATTCGTCACAAGTGGGAAAAATTTAAATCTGCATGGCACTTTACTCCAATTGGCTCATTCGCTTTCTTAAACTCAAAGTTGATTCTGATTCCGCAGAACTGGGTTGGGTGTGAAAAAGTATTTGTTATTAATATTCTTTTTTCATTCGGTTTTTCCAGTTACACGTCCTTTTTTAAAGCTGATCGGTTTGTGTTCATTTTGTTTAGTTCTTTTTTTTTGTAACAGATTTAATATTTAGTATAGAGCTTAGAAAAAATTCTCAGTGTGAGATAGGCAAGAAGTAAAGCATGTAGCAACATCAGCACGGCAAAGGGCACTCCTTTAAAGGCAAGGAAAGGCAAAAATATTTTAAGTCAAGTGATAGCGATTGCTGTATGAGGCGTACGATTTTTGAATCAAGCACGGGCAACGCCGGGCCATGCTGCTAGTTCTGTAATATAGTGAATATCAATAAAACTGAGTATTTTTTACATGAATAAAGTGTTAATTTATTTATTAATATTCTTCAGATGACTATTCCTTAAACGTGTATTCTATATACCAATGTCCTTAGACAAGTGTTCCTTAGACACATGTCCTTAGACAGATTTCCCTTAGATCAATATTCTTTACACGAATGTTCCTAAATCCCAATAAATCATAACTAAACAAACAAATAATATTGTTTTATTCCATCTAATCTGTGTCGTCTGTTTCAGCTATTCCTGCCTTTTTCTCTCCCTTTCGCGTTTTTCCTTCAGCGAAATAAGAACAAATGAAGATTACAAAAGAAATTTTATATAAAGCTATATTAAGAGATCTTAGTTAAACATCTCCATTTTTAAAAATCAAATAGGCACTGATTCCAGAACTGATTTCAACTAGTCCGTATCTTGTCGGTAACTCTCGCTATCCAAAAAACCTGGTCTACTAAATAGCGTTACTGCAATTTGTCTTTGAGAAACAAAAATGAACAATATGTAACATGTAAATTGTAAAATTCAACATGTAAATTATAAAATTCCTGATGCTAAACATCTGCCCAACATCTTTCTACTTGAACCGAGGCACTGACTTCTTGTGACATTGAGTCATTGACGTTTTGAAATTAAACAGCATTTGAAATAAAGCTTTCAGCCGAAAAGCAAAAAGCAGCTCGATGCCATTTTAAAATGACGTCAACGTTTCTCACTTTACCTGCAAAAGTCACGAACAATGGAAATTATCGGCTAAAGTTACTGTAAATAATATTAAGATCATTTTAGTCTTGTAGTATTAAAACTTTTATAAATACAAACGGATGAAGCTACGTACGGGGATACGATCAATTCGGACGGATTTTGTATTTGCTCGGCGTCGCTAAGCAGGACAAATATAAGATTATCTAAAATAAACTTATGTGTGTCTCAACGCATCCCTAGTAACAATATTACGATAGATTTTCTATGAAAACATTTTACCGCCTTGATTTATCTTTTCGAATGATTTATGCCTATGTATATTTTAGAGCTCTCTTATTGGTGGATAATTAAAATTATCTAAAATAAACTTATGTGTGTCTCTACGCATCCATATTAAGCATATTACAATTGTTTTTAGCATCCAGCTACTACCTTTTTTTTATCAATTTTCGTACAAAAGTGGATCACAGAGCTTATTCAGCTTAATGTATATTTTCAGAAAATCTCAACTTCTAATTGGTCACTTAATATTTAATAACATCGACCTAGTTCTTGAAAGGACCAAAAAGATAATTCCGCCAAAATCTATCAAGCTTCTATGAGCTAATCACGTGACCAAAGTTAGCAATAAAATATGAAACATCTTTCAACTTCGACAGTGCGCCGATCGGAATCCTTTGAACTCGTCACACAGTTCCAGGCTTTACGTTAAAGTTCCTTAACATGATTCCAGTCTGAGAGAACACTCATTCACACAGCAATATTTTATGGCGAACAATCAACTCAAGTTTTCCACTTTCAACTTAATACACGAATCTTTTTCATACGCTTTCAAGCTCGACGTTAATTATTGCAATTAACATAAACACAGCTTGTTAAGAACCACTTACCCCAATTAGAATATTCTCTTTGAACAAATGAAAACAAATCAAAGAGCAACAATTCCGTAAACCTTAAAGTCGTAAACAATATTTCTCTATTTCAAATACAAACTCGAACTGTTTCTTTTTAAAATTACTATAATACCAAAACACACTTTATAATTATTGTACAGACCATTCAACAAATTATAATAACTTTTTCATCGAAACATAGAACGACGTTTGAACTTTTTAAAACTACCTTTTTACTCCATTTGTTTTTGTACCTTTTTGTTATATAAATATTTTATTCATTGTTGTGCAAAAACTGTTGTTTCTCATGTTATCCTTATTCTATGTTTGTTGAATACTAAAATTTAATGTGAGAGGAAATTGTTAATTTCATCGCGCAGCCTAATTTGCTCAACAATTTTTGATCAAATATAATTTAATCATTAACATTACCCCCATAGTTTTCTATGTATTTCTGGTTTGTTTTGTGCATGAAAATACCAAATTAATGTGGCTTAAACTCGTCTCAAACAACTTTGGAAATCACGTGCGCATATATCAAAATTGATAACTTAACATTTCTTGAGGGATTTATCGTATTGTGATTTTACCGCTTTGATTTATTTGAATTATTTTTTTCGATTGGTTTATGCGTTGTTAAAATCTCCTTTAAGAGCGTTATGTATATTTTACAGCTTCTCTGATTGGTTGCTAATTGTTTGTGATACGTACCTCTTGCCACTGCTCAAATATTGTGTGGGGATATATGTGCGTATGGAAGTTAAGAATAGGTTTAATCTGTGTTGACAAACGTTGTTTTTGTACAAAAAGATGACCCAGGCAAAACATTATAGAGAGTGAACATCAATTCAAAATCATAATAGAATTATAAGTCACGTATTTTCTCACGCGGACGTAGTAGGGAAACGCCACGTGATTTTTAAAAGAAAACACTTTTTTTTAACTAATCAGGAACGAGATAAAGAATATGTTCATCGTGACTTTTGGAGCTGAGAAAAAGTTATAAAACTGTCGATTTTTTTATCCACTGAGGTCACATGTATAATCTGCTGCAGATTACGTGTCGCACGTGACCAAACACATTACCAACAGCCTTATTTCAAAGGGACTAAAATTTATATTTGTCTTCCTCACACACACGCATTTGGAACGAACTTTTCTCATTCCATTTGTAATGCACATTCGGCAATGGCCGAAACATGATTTGGGAAAAATATAAATATATTTGTTAAATGTTTATTTCATATAGACATTTCCTTTCGTTTCAATTTTATTGCCCTGTTGTGTGTGTGTGTCTGTGTGTGTGTGTGTGTGTGTGTGTGTGCGTGTGTGCGCGTGTGTGTGTGTGTGCGTGCGTGTGCGTGTGTGGTGCCTGCTGTTAAATTGCAACAGTTTTATGCAAAATTTTTCTATATTTGGTGACCACGTTCTTCTCGTTGTTTCCAAGAGAGTTATTATCACACGCATATCGTCCACAGTGTACATGTGAATCGTTCACAAGAAAATATATTCGTTTTAGTATATTCGTTTATTCGTATTATGAAGTGATATGTTACATTCTATATGATATACTGGGTGTAACAGCAAAATTGTCCAAATCGTGTAAAAGCAAAATTGTCTATTTGTCAGCTAAGCTTTGAACTGTTGCATCTTAGAAATGATTAAAGATATCTTACTTGAATTCTCCGAGGTATTTTTATAACACTATCGTCTCTACTTTAGAGCAATAAGAATGTATAATTACTTTCCAAGCTTAACAGAAGAAATGTGATGAAATCAATCATAAATGAAAATGACATGTTCATCATTAATTAATCATAGCTAAGGATCGGAAGCTCATGAAAGATTGAAATAAAGTTCATATATATATATATATATATATATATATATTATTCCAGGATCATTTTCCAACTTATTCAAGATTATCTTTGCCCTCTCTAAACTTCTAACTTTCTGTCCTGGTGTAACAAAGTGCATCACACGTTTCACATACGATTTCATTTTCAAGTCTTTTTTTCACAGCTCTTTCGACTGTCATAGATGAAATTCCTCTGCGTGCCCAACGTCTTATGGATTGAGTTGGATCTTTTCTAATTGAAAAGGTCCTGTTGTGACCTCCTGATCCAGTTTTCCACTCTACTATTTCCTTTTTTTTAAACTTATTCACCGTTCTCCTTATGGTTCTTGAATAGACTTTGAAGATGGGAACCAAAGTATAAATGTTGGTACCATTTCTGAAGGCCTGAATGATCTGAAACGTATTCCGGAAAACGATTTCCAAGAAATTATATAACTTCATAAGAAAAGTACTTTGAAGGTGACCAAATCCGATAGTGACCAGGTTAGCAAACTTTTCTTTCACTAGGCCATTCTGACAATTAAATTATCATACTTCGTAGTAATAATAATACTAATAATAAATGTCAAGATGTTACAGCAGGTATGGCTCACACGGCTTTGATCTTAATCGATCGAAAGTGTTAACATGTACATGGCGAGTTAAGACGGACTACGTTAAATATCCCGTTTTGTACCATAGATCTGCTTTCACTTGCCTGAACATAACTAGTTGGGCTTGTCCCCTAGGAGATGACACATTATACACCTCTGTTCATCACCGGACCTAGTAGGGATGAATCATAACAGGGTGTCGAGAGGCTTGTCAGTCAGAGCTGCCTGGGAGTCATATCTAGATATTTGGAAATCGCTTTTAATTGGTGGTCATCTAAGCGAACTAGGTTACCTAAAACAATCGTATTTCTAGCTAGGCTCTACCTTCAAGATTAGGTGCTGATTTTATTGAAACCCGTCGCCATATCGCAAGAAATTGATTGTGATGCATGTGCCCGGGATAGCCTTTTCAGTCTGGGTGCCATAATGGGTATATTGGACTTTGTATGTTGTACTCCAGCGCCAACTTCATAGAATGCTGCCCTCTCCCTAAATAATAATAATAATAATACGATGACATGGAAATAGATAAAATGTGGCACTTAAAAACTAAAATTGTTCCTGTTCTGGTTGGAGCTTTGGGTCTGATAAAAAAGGAACTCAAGATCAAATCAACACCATTCCAGAAAATCCCCCAAAATAGTTCTAATAAGCACCTCCCATATCCTCTGAAGAGCTTTGTCCATTTAAGTTTTTTTTTTGAAGTGGCTTAATAGCTATCTTTTGTTTAATTAAGTGAAAATAATAAAAAAAATCTAATCCTTCGCTTGTCTTTGGCCATTGGTTATATCCCAGTATGTGATTATAAATCAAATGCAGGTCAAAACACATTTTTTAAATAATAAATCATAATTAAATTAAAGATCGATGGGGAAAATATAAAATAATTTTGCTTCACGGATTATAAATGGCAGGCTTGATTGAACACAGAGAAGAAGAGTAAGTAAATGAATGCAGTAACACTAGATGACCCTGTGGCCTGTGTTGTAACACATCTCCCCTTCCACGCACACATATTTCGATATACGCCATATTAAGCTTAGGTTAGTAAATATAATGAATGTGGTACAATATCCACTTTCGCACAAACGACCCTGGGAACGGAATCAATCTATCTCTTCTGTTCCCTGCTATGGGTTAAATAACAGTGAATAATGGGCTCTCTAGCCTTGGGTGGCAGCTAAGAATTCTGAATTCCAAACCATAGAGAAGGCAACGGGAAATCAATATACAGTCTTGCCAAAGAAAGCATAGCAATTCATAGAAAAATGAATCTGTGAAGATACATGATCGTCTACGTCCTGAAGAGACATGAAAATAATTTAAAAAGTCAATGTAAAAGGAGTACTATGGAAGTCTACTTTTTAGGATCGGGTCCTCTTTCAACTTGCTATAGCAGTCACCCCCGAATAGACTTGCCAAATACTCAGCGTATTCCAACTTGTCCTTCATCACTGCAACGTTGCCCTTTTTTCAGCTGGAAATAGGGGGATAGTAGTATCATGTTGTAAGGGCTTCATAGCCAATTTTTCTTTGCTTGTGATGTTCGGAGAGCACAACGATCAAAAGGTTGTGATAATAACCAAAAAAAAGATGACTACGATAGTCCGAGTGTATCCTTTATCTGAAATTCCGAAACCCCCCGAAAGCTATTCAGGATCTCACATGACTTGCCACAAATGGAAAATTTCAGAAAGCACTGGGAAGGTTCCTAGGTGACGTGCAGCTGTTGTAAGTAACCTCATCTGCCCTGGGTGGAGGTTCCCCAACCCAGCTATGTAGCCTACATTGGCACCAGTTTTTTGTTCGTCACAGCAATACCTTCGTTCGTTGATTACTTAGCAGGTGTCTCGTGCTCAGTAAAGATATTATTCAAAATGTCAAAAAGTTCTGCAGATACTCATATGTGTAGTGAAAAGAAAAAAGAAAGCATTTATGTTTAATAATATTACAGAAAGTTAAACTGTTGGAAACACTAGACAGGGGTGTAAGAGTGAAGCGTCTGACTGAGGAATTTCGCATTGGTACAGCCGCAATATACGACCTAAGGAAACAGAAGAAGAAATTGATAAGGTTTTATGCTGAAAGTGATGACGAGAAATTAATGAAAAGAATGCTCAGAACAAAACATGATGATCTTGATTATGTATTGATGGATTGGATTTGTAGACGTCGGAGTGAATATATGCCGCTTATATTAACCTACCTTCAGGGTATATGTATAAGCTATGTTGTGAAACGTAAAGGGATATCGTGTTTATGTTTGCGTTTCATTCCCAAGCTGTCCCATTTTATAGATGCTATATACAAATTAAATGGTTTGTATTCCAAAATCCGAAAAAAATTGAAAACCGAAGCACTTCCGATCCCAAGAATATCGGATAAAGGATTCTCAAGATGTATTCAAATTGCTTCAATAGTTGGCCGTTTAAGAACGTATGAGAATAGTTCTAAAAACTTTGAACTTCATTAAAATTTACTGTTTTTAAATTTCGTTGTTTTTTTAGTCAAAGTATTAATAATGACAATTTGGAAGCTTAAGAAATCTCTTTATCTGCCATATAGGATTACCGATATTACATAACAGTTCAGTACTCATATCTTTGTCTTTAACGAATTTTTTTCCGTTTCTTAATACTTTGCTTAGATTTTTAAAGGCATCTTCCACTATTCCAATCCGCCTTCGATGTCGCATATCTCCTCATGTCTTAAAACATTTCGAGGTATATAATTTTTTGTACTTGTTTGATTTTTGTGTCTCCAATTTGTAGCAGACATCTTGGGCTCATCCTTTTGCTGACAACCATACATTCTAACAATTAATACTACTAAATGCAAATAAGCAACAAAAATAAGATTATAAGAAATCCTAGTTAAATAATAATAATAATAATAATAACAACAACAACATAGCTTCCTCTAAGAAATTACTACAATTATACTCATGAAGATTTACGCGTAACTTAGCGGTTATCTGTGTAAAAAGTTGGATAGGTGAGCACTAGTAACATTTGGGAAAAGTGTGAACTCATTTCTTCTCCCCCGGCTATGGGTTGTTGACAGCCAGTCTAGAAGGAAATCTCAATTAAAAACCCGTTGTGACTCGTAAAAACTTACTTACAAATAAAGCCACAGCATCACCTGTGAGTACCTATGGCGCTATAAATCACAGGAAGCCTATAGGTTCAAATGACCAACTCGTAAAGAGTAAGAATGCAGATTTAAGTACGTATTTTGCCTTAACAAACATTTTTTCTATTTTCTATCATAAACTACCACCCACAATAACTGTCACTTTATCCCACCGCCCACAAAAAATAATTTAAAAAATGTCTATTCTTACGATTAAATTAAAAGCGGGGGAGACTGTTAAGCTTGAGTTCTTTAAGACCTTCCTCTTCTGTTTTTTGTTTCTTTAATTTTGTTTTTCGAGTTTGATATTTCCCTTTTTTTCATCTGCTCTTCCCATGCCTGCTCGGCCCACGCAAAAAAAATCGTGCGAATCTGGCCAATTGTGTTTATTATCTAACCCTATCTATAATTGTATATTTTACGCGTTGAATAAAGATTATTATAAGAGATGCTAAATATTTACTGTACATATCGAATTCCATAAGGGGTGTTGCTGATAAGAATGACATTATTTCATGTATCAGCGTTCACTTTATTCGGAGCCATATTCACTTATTATCGTATCACGTTGAGATCAAGTCTTGCACTACTCGTTCCCAAGGGTCAAAGAAAACTGTTTTCTGCTTTTTCTTTCCAGACGATTATCTACATTCCTTGTAGTCAATCGTAAACGCTTTACTAGAATGTTCTTAACTAACAAAAGCTATTTTTCGTAGATATTTATTCAATTGATTAGAATTCGAATGTATCAAAAAGAGAACGCATAAAGAAAATTATTTATCTATTATTATATATATACTGTCCAATTATTCATGTCGATAAAAACGAAACGAACTAAAAGAAATAAACACAACTATACAGCAAAATAAAATACATCAATATTTTTTTAAGACTCTTTCATAAGAAAAATATACATCTGGTTAATGCAAGCGTTTCCAGCGTTTTTCGATAAATTGTATATATTGGATTCAAATAAATGTTTGTAAGTGAATTTCAAAGAAAATATTTACATATGTTTACATAGAAAAACGATAAAAACGATTTTATATACCAGAAAAATTTCCGGAAAATCTATGAAAAAGTGGAAAAATTTTAAATTTAAAAGAAAAAATTTAATTTTTAATTTCAGCATCCCTTCTCCTTCAATCGCATATGTAATCACATCAAAGTAAATATCACTTTACTGATGAAGTCCTAAAGGACGAAACACGTCACACAAAAAGTTTTCTCCACGCTGTCATAGAATTTCCTAAAACGTAGATTTATTCAACTACAAATGTACCATTTTGTTCCACTATTCGAAACGTAAGTGACATATCCTGGTTTCTAAACAGATTTTTGAGGGAAGTAAACATTATCTAAAATTTTGTTTCAGGTTAAATAAATCAAGGTTATAAGTACGAATTTATTCAAATAAATCGCAACAATATACTAAGATAATTACAAGAACTCCTACAGAAGGTAGTAAAGGAAAGCGAGAAAGGACTAACTATCAATTGTGAGAGGAGGGAATATATGGTTGTCAGCAAAATAAACTACCCAAGATGCATACTAGGAATTGGAGACAACAAAATCATGCGAGTGCAAAAGTTTTAACAGAGGACAGAAAAAGCGACACTGAAATCCGAAATCGCATTTGTATAACGAAAGATGTCTTCCAAAATCTAAGCAAAGTATTAAAAAACAGGAAAATTTCGTCAGAAACAAAAATAAGAGTGCTGAACTGTTATGTAATATCTGACAGTGAATACTAGACATTCTCATCACAGATGAAGAATAGAGTTGGGGGTGATAAAAATGTCGTTCTACAGAAGGATGCTGAGAATAACATGAGATTAACAAGTAAGTTTTATGGAAACAAAAAGTACACTTACAATTAGAGACAGTTGAAATTTCTAGAATGTATAATGAGGAAAGAGAGCTTGGAAAATTTGACACTCGTATTCAGGGAATATATTGAAGGCAAGAGAGACAGAGGAAAGTAGAGAATGACTGACCTAAAGAATTTGTGTAAATAGTTGACAGAAAAGGGACTAGCAGAGATAACAAAATAAAAACCTTACTAAGAGCTACAAATATATTTTAATTAATATCTCTGATTCCTTGTCAAACATTAATAAGTATACCTCATTCATAGGGAGCCATTTCCTAAACAGCACATCCTCATTATATTGACGTGTTAAAAAAGCCGAACTTTCATGTTACATTTGCCTTCATGTGATGAGGCAAATAAATATTATATGTTGCAACATGGATATTCACTCAAGAAAGTCAGGAAGCTGTGGCAAGCCATTATCATCCACGTCCTAAAAGGACACGATATATATAGAACTTGAAAGAATTGATAGAGAGAGAGAGTGGGATAAATGAGAGTAGGAGGGAGAGAGAGAGGGGGGATAGTTATGCCGCCCTCACTTCTGACGAGAATTTCATTTTGATCGCTTAGCTTTTGTTTCTTTTCACATAAAAAAAAAAATATTTTTCTACTTTGCGCAAATGAAGAAAGAAAAACTGAAGAAACATCCATTTTTCAAACGTTTTTTACTTTTTTGATTCCTTGTACTCTTTTATGATTGATTCCTGATGCCAGTCGCATTAACTTGAAGTAGCCTGAATTTCTTTAAGGATTCAATCACCATTTCCAAAGCCTGTGTTTAGGTTCTTCCAAAATTAAACATGACGTCATTGGTTCCATTTTACATCTACTCTATCTTATAGGCTTCGATAATTTAAAAGAAAGAAAGAAAGAAAGAAAGAAAAGAAAAGAAAAGGAAAGAAAAGAAAAGAAAAAGAAAAGAAAAGAAGTCATAGAAAAAGAAGATAACTGCAATTTTTAATTAGCTACTCTTTCGACGGTTCGTGTCAACTCAAGAAGACAATTATCAAACGACCAGTCTAGATATCTGATGGCAGGGCTGAAATAGTTGACTAATTTTATTCAGATAGATTCATATTTGATACGGTAGCTAATTTAACAGAGAAAGCTATGTTTTATTACTGTAACAAAAATAGTTTGTTCAAAATTTGTTATGATTGAATGTAGGGACTCAACATCACAGCCCTAGATTGGATTTCCTGTTTCTGTCATCTTATTTATCTATCGATATTAAACAATTAGTGATTTGCATACTGAAGACTTTTTTCAAATTTGCGTATGAACTTTTGTGCTAATCTTCTTCTATGTGCCGTGTAACTTCAGGACTTTACCAATCATAGCTATCCACAATCTTCTGTCTTTTGTAGCGCTTAATAAATTCCGTCTTTTACTTACCTCTCCTAATTCCTATTCTTCCAAACATTTACACAAGCTCGATAGATAGTTTATGCTCTGCTTCCTCTGTCCCTCTTGTCTTCAATATGTCCTGTGCGTGTCAAATTTTCTAAGACCTCTTTCCTCATTATGTGCCATAGAAATTTCAACTGTTTCTTTCTGATATTAACTGCCCTTTTTGCTTTCATTTTCTCTAAAACTTCAACGTTGCTCACATTTTTGGTTCAGGTTATTCTTAGCATCATTCTGTAGAACCACATTTCTTTGCCTCAAGTCTTTTCTTCATCTGTGAGGCGATTGTCCAGCATTCACAGCCATATAGAAGGACCAATATTATATAACAGTTAAGTACGCTTTTCTTTGTTTCTAATGAGATTTAACTGTTTCTTAATACTTTGCTTAGTTTTTGGAAGGCATCTTTCGCTATCCCAATGCTCATTCAAATTTCGGAGTCACATTTTCCGTACTCTGTTAAAATATGGCGGAATAATAAATAGTTATCGGTGTCGACCAACAAAGGATTTCCTCCCCACAACATTTTGATTTTTGGGCATTTTGTAAGATTTTAAGAAGGAATTTTCCAAGGCCTCTTGCCTCATTAAGTGATCTAGAAATAACACGTGTCTCTAATGTTGAGTATAAGTGACCTTTTTGTTTCAATTTTCTTTCAAACTTCGTCGTTGCTCACATGTTCATTTCATGCGATTCAGATTCCGTCTATGATTCGAGCTATAAGTCCCATTCCAATTTGTGCTGATTCACTCTCGGCAGTTCGTTCTATAAAGTAGCCGTTCTTAGGAAGAAGCTTTCCGAATGGAACTTCCTCCTTACTAGTGGAATACGAAGGTAGTGAGAATGGTTCCTCTCTCCCTACGTATAAGGTATGGTTGGTCTTAGCTATAAATGTCTGAACTGGTGGAACTAGGAAATAGAGTTTGCTAGAATATTTTCCATGGAAATAGTGATAGTGTAGCGATAGGCACGGTGGAGTAATGGATAGCGGCTCGGATTGAGGAATCGGAGAGCCGAGATCGAATTCCATTCGAATCCATTCACTAATACCCTTGCTAATACATATCACTAATACCCTTGCTAATACCTTTATCCTCTTATTCTCCCCCCAGCTATGGGTAAATAGCAGGACAGTCCGGGTTCTATAGTCTTGGATGGTAATTAGTCTACCGCAGAAAGAAATGGCAACCTACTGCGGGAAAAAAATTTGCCTCGTCAATCGAAAGATACATGATTGCCTAAGCGTGTATCATAACTGACTGTAGCGAGAGGCTTTGCGGCGTTGTAGAGAAGAGAGCTTGCAGAGTAGAAAAAATTCATCGCCTACAAAGCCGCGTGAACACGCCTCTCTCTCTCTTTCTCTCTTTCTCTCTCTCTCTCTCTTTCTCTCTTTCTCTCTCTCTCTTTCTCTCTTTCTCTCTCTCTCTCTCTCTTCCTCTCTTTCTCTCTCTCTCTCTCTCTCTCTCTGCGTGTGCGTGTGTGTGTGCGTGAACGAAAGAGAAAGAAAGAAACAGAGTGACTGTGTATATCAAGATGTTTCCAAATTTGTGTCAGCTATGCATGTATGTGTCCGTGCATATGAGTATGCCTTCAGGAATAAATATCTCTCCGGTTATATATTTGCTTGCGATCGCATGCATATATTTGCGCGTGTATGTGTGCCTGTCTTGTACGTGTGCGTGTCAGTACGTGCATGTAGATATGTGCGTAGGAGTGAACAAGGGGGCGACGTCAATACCTTTCAATCTGAGTTAGCATCTAGGCTTCCCCCTTCACTCACCGATTTCACTTAATTACACGAGAAACTCACCGGAAGATACACGCTCACCTGCGTATATGTATGCATGTGCAAATCTCCAATGGATGTCTTTACCAGATCAAATAACAAACTTGTCGTTACTCATTCCCATCCATTAATGGCCTGGGGCTATTCTGGCACGCATGCGTAAATACGCCGGAACCAACAAAAAGTCATTCGCCGACTTTATACAACAGCATCTGTGCACGTTCACTTCAGCGGCATTACTTCGAACCAAGTATTTTGTTTTTATAAAAAAAATGTAACAAAAAAACTGCAAATGTGCATCAGGCGTTTAATAAGCGTAATTTTTATTCCTATATTAGAATGGAAAAATTATGCCATTTAATGAAAATAAATATAGTCTAAGACAAAAGAAAATTCAAACATACTGGCCACAATGGTCTTCTCTTTATTGAAACAAGACCAGCCTTCACCAAGAATGGATTATCACAAATACTTGTGGGTGGGGTAGAGTCAAAATATACCATTTTAGGCACACCGTTAAAGTTAATAGCTTGTACAAGTTTTTCGCAGAAAAACTGGAGAAAAATTAAATGACTAACATCTTGAGTCGTTCTTTCCCCAATTTTCAAAGTAACTTGTCTGTTTTAGTATTATGCTCCCATACTACGGTGCGAGACATTGACGTTGTTTTTGCCATGGGACAGCACGTGATCTGCGACGAAATTAAATCCTGTCTCCTTAATTGCATTAACGTGGAAAGGTTAAAAAATTCTGTAGTTAGCGTGTAAGTGTTCCCATACTACGGTCCCGGACATTGGCGCCCAGGGATTCCAATTCTGTGACAGCACCTCCCTCATAAGGATTCGGATGACAGTGATAGCGGTTACGGGGATTGGGCAACTTTTCTCCTTGGCCTATATGTACGCATATAGGCAACCCATGTGAAAGCGACCATGTGTTACCACCAACAATCGTAGAGTGCGTATGTAAATAAACGGCCAGAGCTCTTTTACCTAGATTTCTCGCTATTATTGACAGTGGTATCTGTTCTACTTCCTCTGTCATGTTCTTGATACGTGGTTTTTATATTTAGTACAGCTTAGTTATTGCTTGCCCAGTTCCCGCTGAATCCAAGTAGACACTACCCGGGTCAAGGATTGAACTCACAACTACTATGTCATCAAATTCACGAATCAATGCTTTCATTCCACTAGGCTGTTTTCCGTAGAAATAAGAATCGCGATATCCCGTGACATGGACAGTGTAACGAGGCCAGTGTACACCCGTAGATTAAATAAAAGAGTTCGGAATTCCATGTAAATTGCCCGGATCGATATACACCTAGTGAAGGACGAAAAGCACAGCGGTCGAAACGTTACGATAACAAAAATAAAGACGAGAACAATAGTCCACATGTAAATAGTTTAAGCAACTTTGGTAAAAAAAGGTACATTCATGAAACACCAGAAGCAGAACTAGCAATGACTTATAAAGCTGTCATTCTAACAACAGACACTTTTTTAAGTTAATAACATCATCTACATGAAAGGACGCCATTATCTAGTCATTTCAGTGTGTTACAGTTCTGTTAGCCATATTTGAATCAAACAGCCGAAATTTCTCGCTTAAAATATCAATAAAATCCTTTGTCCAATCGAATGGCACTTTTTTAAATATGAAAATATTTTGTGGCTTTAAATCATAATTCATGTCATAAACTTGGACATCTGAATACTTTTAAATTTGATATTTGTAAAGATATACTGTTAAATATGATCTGATATTGAAAAAAAACTTCTGGGATTGCATCCTGGGTGTCCTCCGATGGCCAGATTATATCCCGGAAATCTAGCCATTGACGCAAGTCTGTCCTCCTTAATTCCCAGAAGACGTCAACTGATTGAGACATTAATTAAAATCTTGCATAAGTAACGTTCTAATACTTGGTCCGGACTAAATAAGCGATGACAAAAAAAAAACACATTTCATTCAAATTCTACTTTGAAAATTTAAGAAGAAATGATCTTTCAGGTTATAATTTATTCATTTAGTCTTAAAAACTTAGTAAAATAAAATAAACATGACGCATAATGTGTAAAAAGATTTGCCTCGGCTCTACACGCTTATAATTAAGACCGCAACAGATATCTCGAGATACTTAATTGGGCTGGAGCTGCCCAACAATCACGTCTACGCGGCCTTGTGAGTAATGAATTATTTTTCCAACCTACAACCAGTTTGCTTTCCCGCGGACATAACGTCGTGAGCCTCTCGCTGCTCTATCACTATTTCTATGGTTTGTGTTCTGACAAGACACATTCCTTAGCCCCCCACCCCCACCATCTCTGACATTTAGAACTGGAGACGTCATGACACATACACAAGTGTGAACTGTCCCCATTCCTTTCGTATTCCATTAGTTCTACTCGGACCGCTTCTTCCCAAGAACTGCTGCTTTGTTGAACAGATTCCAGGCAGGATCTTGACACCATCACGTCTATGATTAACCGTTATCTTTCCTGCATTGCCCTCTACCTTGAGTGGCTCTTGGTTCTTGTATTAGGTGAACATGAATATAAAAGTTTTAAATTCAAAATGTAAGGTGCTCAATGATTATCGAACAGATGAGCAAAAGCTTAAGATAATAGTTTTCTCACCATCGCTAAATATGATAAGTACCCTTGCATATTCAGTTCATACTATTCTTCTACAAGGCTACAATATCCTTCGTAACTGGCTTGTTAACTAAAAAGAATATAAATAACTTTTGTGAGAATTACTGGAGATTTTAATTTACTCCGAAGTAGAAATTTAAAAAATGTAACCAAGAAGTAACAAAGTGCAATTACAAGATAGGACAATCATCATGCCAAGTACTTCTTAGATTATCGGTCTCACTTTTTCAACGAGGTGTTGATTTCTTTAACGAACGAGAGAAACGTTGGAGAGTAACATTGCGTAAAAAAGTAATGAATCAATCATCAGTATAACTGCTACTATTTTTATTCTTTTTTTATCGGCTTACAATTTTCAATAGGAAATATCGAAAATTTAGTAGATACTATTTCAGAAAAAAAGAGCTTCCATTTTCTATATAGCTGGCATACTAGATGAAGCCTAAAAACTGGATCGGTCGAAAGATTGTAGCAATGACAAACAAAAAGCAATCATATTTTGATTTTATTAGGGTGGCCAAAAGTCACGTTTTGTTTTTGCTGTCAGATGGCATAAGGAGTGTTTAGTTTTAACTACATTTAAAAATGACCACTTTCGATTGTATTACAATAACTGTCAGATCAAAATGCATATTTTTAACCTTTCTTTTTCAAAGTTAACACGTTTTTGTTTATTGATTCTGATACTGAAAATTAGCAAAACTTTCAGCATCTTATGATTTTTAATTTTAAGAAAGCTAAAATTGTCTCAAATCCCAGAAATTTGTGGATAGCTATGGCTATCTACGTCTTAAAAGGACATATCACATGAAGGAGAATTTAGTGAAAATAATCAAATGTGTCGTAAGTGATTCACTGAAGTTTCGGCTGGGTAGACTAAGTAAAACTGACAGCAATTTAATCGAGACATTATCTGAGAATAATCAGTTATACTATTCTAGAGATAGACACATCTATTCGCAATATCCAAACTGATAATCATTGCCCCAATTTGTTTATGTTCGTCGCTTTGGTATATGGCTTTCACGTTAGAAAAATGAGAAAAAAATATTGAACTGGATTTCCGTGTTCTCTTTACTAAAATGTAACGAAACTATTCCATTTTTTTTAAAGAAATTCTGCCTGGTAATGCAATGTATACACTCCACAGCAATATAGAATATTAAAGATCAAAGGACAAGCGAAATGAACCATTACTTATGATACCAAAAATCAATCTTCGTCCAAAGATGTCGCTGTCTATATGATGGGATTTTTAAGAGAATCCTCAAACAATGACATCTTTCTATAGAAGTAAAAGACTGATTTGAACAAGCACTGGTCCCATTTAAACAACTTGAAAATAGAAACTGATGAAAAGTGATAGAAATTAATTTTATTTTTTTTAATAATTACACCCCAAACAAGGCAATAAAGCCACTAAACGCAAGGAGTGTTGGAGAATGTAAGAAAACATTATTAAGGAGAGAAAACAATAAAAGAAAAACAGAAGATAATAATTGACATTGCATTTAAATTTTTAAAGATCAAAGTTGATTGGGAAGCAAGAAGCTGGAATAGAGTTCCACAAGCAAGAAGTGTGAGAGAAGAAACTATTAGTATAGGACTTACGGTTACATCTGGCCAATTCAACTGCAAAATGATGAGACCTTGCCTCCAATCTAGTACTACACTTAAATTCATAAAGTCTAGGTACCATAAAACAACTACCATGAAAGTATTTCTAGAAAAGACATAGAGGAACTACATTACAGCGGCAGGAAAGTGAATAAAGCTGAGGTGCCAGGTCAAGACTAATAACATTGCCGATTATTCTTTGGATTTTATCAAGAATTGCTAAATATATAGCAGAAGCACCAGATCAAATTTGGCAGCAATATTCGAAGCAACGAATGATAAATTTATAAATATGTAAGATAGATTCTGGCGAGAAAAATTGTTTAGCACAACAACTTTCCTAGCAGCAGATATATCAATTGATTCAATGTAATTTTTCTACTTCATGCCAGTCACACTCCTTGAGGTTAGCATCAATCACGTCGATGAAATGCAAAAAAGCTTCTCTCGGACGATTAAAAGAGAGTAATTTCGTTTTGGAGGCACTAAAATTAACAAGCCATTCCTTGCCACAGTTCACAAAAGAGTATAGATGATTTTTTTATATCAGTTGCCAATTTGACCTTGTTGAACCGCTGTGACTTACTATTGAAACAGGAGTAAATAATTGTATTCAGCTTGTTGATCTTCATAAGATGTGTAAGCGCTTCGTTGAAGTCATGGATCCATTTCAGGGATGAATTTTCAGCTCATCAATTCTGTTTCTGCCAACAAACAATCTTCTCTTACTTGGAAAACCGTCAATGAGATCAGTGCCAGAAAGTCAACAAATAAATCCCAGTTAATCGCCAATAGTCAGGCTGAAAGGCAGAATAAATGGCAAGACAATTTTAAAAATATCTTGGGAAATGTACCTGACATTTTAGATACTGAAGTCGAACAAATCGTTGAACATCCTCTTCACATTAGACTTGGATACTTTACAAATGCTTCAACTCTGTAACGGCACAATAACTTATAGAAATATAGACAAAAAGTTGCATACACCCTTTTCTAAAGAAAGATCTAGCATGGGCAAAAGATTATAGAGGAATCACACTTATCTCTATTGCAGCAAAAATTTGCAACTGAGTACTTCTCAACAGAATACAGCCTGAAGTAAAAAAGATGCTCCGAAAAAATCAAAATGGCTCTCGAAAAAAACAGGTCAACTGTTAGATAAAGCCTGATTATTTGATGGATTATTAAGGGCGTCAGAGCATAGAATCTACAGGCCGGTTTACTTTTTGTAGATTTCTCTAAAGCATTCGATTCTGTTCATAGAAAGAAAACGGACGAGATTCTTCTGGCATATGGCACCTCCCCTGAAACAATAGTTTCCATAATGATGATGTACAGAAATACCAAATCTTTGGTTAGATCTCCAGACGGAGACACTAGCTTCTTCGACATTAAATCAGGAATCACCTTTTCTCCTTATTATCATCCTTGACTATGTATTGAGAACGTCACGTGATAAACATCATCACCAAAACTCTAAAGTCGATATCATGCAAAAAGGTTGACCGATATTGTCTATGCAGATGACCTAGCTATCACTTCTGGTCCCATAACAAATTTCACAGTTCTCCTACATCATCTAGAAAATGCTGCTAACGATGTTGGACTCTATGTCAATGCCTCCAAAACTGAATTTCTATGCTTCAACCAGAAAGGCTCAATACAAACTATCCCAGGCGAATCAATAAAATCTTTTGAATTTTTTGCATACCTAGGAAGCGAAATAAATTCTACTGAAAGGGATGTGAAAATCTGCATAGATAAAAGCCTGAGTCACCTTCAATAAAATGGATGTAATCTAGAAATCTGATCTGGAAATCTGATCTGGAAATCTGGAAATCTGATCTACCAGACAACTTCAAACGGAGATACTTTCGAGACACTCCAGAGACGGTGTTAATGTATGGTGCTTGCAGTCTCAAGTCTAAGCTTGATGGAACTTACACACGGATGCTGAGAGCTATACTTAACATCTCAACATCCAACTAAAATCACAGCTCTATGGACCCATATCTGATATTTCTACAATCTTGCGTGAACGCAAAATTTGCTTTGTGGGACACTGCTGGCAAGTGATCTATTGCTCTGGACACACCTAGCCATGGCGCAAGACGGGTTGGTCGTCCATCAACTACTTACATTGATCAACTATGTAGAGACACAAGATGCCACCCTAATGACCTTCCGACTTTGATGCGGGACTGTGATGGATTGTGTGATAGATTCATGAATCTCCTAACATGATTTAGTAAGTAAATATTTGTGTCCGTAGTTTAGATACCGAATTGGGAACTGATGATATTAGGAAAGTCGTTGATGAAAATTAGACAACGGAGGTCCAAAGATAGAGCCCTGGTGATAACTTGCATTAATGTAAATAAGATCTAGAAAAATCGCCATTCAAGACAAGTTTCATCTCTCGATTTAATAAAAAAAATAACGAAATGGTTAGATTAGCTATACTAAGGGACAATCAAATAACGCAACCATTGCACTAGGAAGAGCAAACAAGAATTAATTCTGGTACTCTGACTATACACTTCTGTTCTCTGTATTGTATTGTTTCATGGCTACTTTCTTAGACTTGTGCTTCATTGCCTCATTCACTTTATCATCATTGGAGAATCACTGTCCTCTAATTGCTTCCTTCATTGACTTAAACAGAATCTCTTGACGAACAGCTACCCTCTGCTTCTGAAAATATGTCAGTATTCTAGAAAACACTCTTTTCATATACCCTCAAACACATCTTGCACAATTATGATGGCGGCAAATTCTCTTGTTTGCGTATTTTACCAAAAGAAGTTTTAAATACAATTCTCTTGTTTCCTTACAAGATAGATAGTTCGGGAGTGTATGAATATATTTCTGGACATTATTTCACCATCTACTTTTAGTAACGGTGGCCATCTTCAAGAAGCTGTGCCAGAAAATTTTTCTCCCCAGAATCCATCCTGCACATTACTATTCACCCATTCACTGAATATTGCTGCCATATCTGGTCTGGTACTCCTGCTGTATATCTCAAGATTCTCGACAAAATCCAAAGAAGGGTCTGTAATGCTATCGGTCCTGACCTGTCATCTCGACTTCAGTCACTTCCCCACCGCCTAGACGTAACTTCCTTCTGTCTTTTCTATAAATATTTTCACGGCAATTGTTTTGGTGAGCTTTCCCCCTTGTTACCTCGAAGGCATGAATTTAAGCGTCCTACTTGATTGGCAGCTAGGTCTCATCATTTTACTGTTCAAATAGCTGGATGCAACCGAAGGTTCTATTCTAATAGTTTCTTTTCTCGCACTTCTCACCTGTGGAACTCGCTTCTGGTTTCTTGCTTCACTGCCGCCTTCAATTTTCAGAAAATTAAATGCAACGTCAATCGCCATCTTCTTTCTTCTTATACTCCGTTCTTTTATTGTCATTTCTCCTCACTAAAGTCTTTTAATTCCCTTTCACTAACATACGGTCAAGACATCCCTACGCAGAATGGAACTTAAACTACATTTTATCAATATTGCAAGTTCAAGAATTTGTGTTTACCTCAGATGAGATCCGATAACTGATCGGAGGCAAAGCATTCGTAAGCGTCAGAAAACTGAAGGCGTTATTTCTCTGTCTCGGCCGGCAACTGGGTTGGTGATCATTTGCGACAATGCACAGAGATGGGGAACGCTGCCACCTTAAACTGAGCTTTGTTGGAATTTATTTTTCGCTAATTAACGTCAGGTACTGCACAAGTCCTCTTCAGGGCCAGCCGAGTGTCAAATCAAGAGCTTCGATCCTAAAGATATAATCAATGAACCTAACGGGACAGCTGTCAAGTACTTTATTAGCAATTACGTTGAATATAGTCGGCATTGCGTCAGTTCGCTTGCAAGATCATGACAAACACAGCTGACGTCACGTTCACAGAGACGTCTTTTCACTTGTCGTCATTTATCTCAGTAGACGGAAATATTGTCAATGCGAACAGAAGGAAATACGGTAAAAATATTGACTTAGACGCATTTGTTGATTAAATTAAATGGTGTAGGTCTGTCTCCTTTCTTTCTTTTCTTTGTATATATATATATATATATATATATATATATATATATATATATATATATACAGTTGCATTAATTTTTTTATGAAAGGATATGTGTACATATACAAAAAGACTCAGGTTGAAAGAAAAGCTGGTGGGTAGCTAAGTCAAAATAAAACCGAAAGATGACATTATTTACCTACTTACATCGGCAATTGATTTGCAAATAGCTAATCGACCAGCGAATGCACGCACACCAACACAATCACACATATATATATATATATATATATATATATATATATATATATATATATATATATATATATATATATATATATAGGGGTGCTGGAAATTTCTCGGCCTGGCCTACTTCACAAAGTCTGACAAAATGACGAAAGGAATGTAGAACAAGGATGAGTTTAAAGTAGAATTCCTACACGTACACGGGACTAGGGTTAACAATTGCTCAAGCCTCCTGGACGCTTCCTCGTATAAGAACACCCCAGGGGTCAAATATTATGCTTCGATTTGCTACAAGTGATATGGAGTGATTAGATGACTTTCTGTACCTTGACGACTGGATCGAGTCATGTAACAGGGACATAGATGTCAAAATTGAAAATGCTTTGACAGAATTATAAAAGATGGAAACAGTATGAAAATCAAGTTGTATTCTTCATGGCAACAATGGAAGCCGTCCTTGGTATGATGATAAACTACATCCGGCAGCAAGGCCTCTGATCTACTTTGAGGAGCGTAGAGCATCCTCTTAATTGCTGTTGTGCAAAGGCCCACATTAACCCAGGCTGGTAGCACCTGTTAGGGCCACAGCTAAGGGCAAATAGTATACACCCAAACTGGGGTCAAAATAAGAAAATATAAAAATACATTAGAAAAAATTAGCAGCAATAAATTTTCATTGTAACAAAAATAAAAAATAACCAGCAATACATTATTGGAAAAAGAAAATAACAGCAATATATTTTCATAATAAAAAATAAAAATATTAGAAGCAATACATTTTCATAGGAAAAAGTAAAATTACCAGAAATTCATTTTCATGGAAAACACATAAAAAAAATAACAACAATACATTTCCATACGAAAAGATAGAAATTACCAGCAATACGTTTCATAGCAAATAAATTAAAAATTTGAAGCGATATATTTTCATAGGAAAAAATTAAAAAATTACCATCAATACATTTTCGTAGTAAAAAAAAACTAACAGCAATACATTTTCATGGAAAAAAAAATAAAAATTATCAAAAATATATTTTCATAGAAAAAATACAAAAAAATACCAGAAATATATTTTCATAGTAAAAAATAAAAAATTACAGGCAATACATTTTCATACGAAAAATATAAAATTACCAGCAATTTAATCTCATGGTAGAAAAATAAAAAAAATTATCAGCAATATATTTTCCTAAAAAAAAATTAAAAATCACCAGCAAAAACATTTTGATAGCAAAAATTAAAAAAATACCAGCAATACATTTTCATAGTAAAATATAAAATATTACCAGCAATACATTTTCATAGTAAAAATAAAAAAAAACAGCAGTACATTTTCCTAGTAAAATACTAAAAAATTACCAGCAATACATTTTCATGGCAAAAACATAAAATTTACTTACAATATATTTTCATAGAAAAATAATAAAAAATACCAGAAATACATTTTCATAGTAAAATATAAAATATTACGAGCAATATATTTTCATAGTAAAAAAAATAAAAATTACCAGCAATAGGTTTTCATAGTAAAAAGTAATAAATTACAAGCAATTCATTTTCATGGTAAAAAAATAAAAAATTAAAAGCAAAAACTTTTTCATAGTAAAAATAAAAAATTTACAGTAATACATTATCATCGTAAAAAATAAAAATTACCAGCAATAGATTTTCATATTTACAAAATAAAAATACCAGCAATATATTCTTTTAGTAAAAAAACTAAAAATTACCATCAATACATTTTCAAATTAAAAAAAATAAAAGATTGCCAGCAAAAACATTTTCAGGGTGAAAACATAAAAAATTACCAGCAATACATTTTCCTGGTAAAAACATAAAATTTACCAACAATATATTTCCATAGGAAAAAAGAAAAAGTACCAGAAATAAATTTTCATAGTAAAAAGAATAAAAAATTCAAGAAATACATTTTCACAGGAAAATATAAAATATTAACAGCAATACATTAACATAGTAAAAAATAAAAATTACTACCAATACATTTTCATAGTAAAAACATAAAATTTACCAACAATGCATTTTCATAGGAAAAATTAAAAAATTACCAGAAATACATTTTCATAGTAAAAAATAAAAAATTTCCAACGGTACATTATCACAATAAAAACATAAAATTTATCTACAATACATTTTCATAGGAAAATAAAAAAATACCAGAAATATATTTTCATAGGAAAAACATAAAAAATTACAAGCAATACATTTTCATAGGAAAAATATAAAATTACCAGCAATAAGAAGATTACCAGCAATACATTTTCATAAAAAATAAAAAAAACTACCAGCAGTTCATTTGCATAGGAAAAAAAATAAAAAATTACTAGCAATACATTTTCATAGGAAAAAATATTACTAGCAATACATTTTTATAGTGAAAAATAAGAATTTATAAGCAATACATTTTCATAGGAAAAATTACCAGCAATATATTTTCATAGTATAAATAAGTAGATTACCAGCAATACATTTCTATAGTAAAATAGAAATTATTACCAGCAATGCATTTTCATAGGAAAAAATAAAAAAAATTACCAGCAATACATTTTCATTCTGGACGACTGTTGAGTGTGAACTCTAATGAAGGCTTTGAACAAGAAGCTTATTCCAAGATGCTAAGTGAAGTGAAAATTTCAGTTGCCAACAACATATGACTGGCCAAATGCTTTTGAGTGATTTAAATTTGTTGAGAAGGGAGTAAGATTCAGTGGACATTGATTAAGAAGCAAGAATGAAACTCTCCCCAAAGTTTTAACCTGGGACCTGTGATGTAGCGACATCATTGACCACCAAAACCTGTGGTTCCTTTCTAATAAAGATAGCTCAGCCGCTGTAGATATGGATCAGCAGAGTTGAAACTGCCTCTTGTACGTTCTTGATGCCTTAAACAGGTCTCTGTGTTTGAGTATCCCTAACGGGTCTCTGCCGTATTTGTCTTTCACAATCTGTAAGACAATGCAGGAACCTTTGCAGGAGAAAAGATCTTGTGTCTGTCATGTGCGTACCTTCCTTGACCAATTTATTAAAGGAGCAACTGAAAACTGCAATGGAATATCGTAATCTAGGGAGAAAACTGGTCGATTGGATAACAATGGAAAACCAAGTGAGGCTCAAACTTACTGTTAAACATACTAGTCTCACCAACTCCACGACAAGAAACCAAAAACATCATCGATTATATAATTATATATGTATCTGGTAGCAGCAAAAAGTATTGTTCCATATTTCACCAAAAATGTTTTAAATACAATTTTCTTGTTTCCTTACAAGATAGATAGTTCGAGAGTATATGAATATATTTCAGGACATTATTTCACCAACTACTTTCAGTAACGGAGCCATCTTCAAAAAGTGGTGTCTCGTTCCAGACAATTTTTTCTCTCTAGAATCCATCTTGCACATTTATAAGTTTACCATTCAGCCATGCATTAAATATTGTTGCCAAAATTGGTGCTACTATCTATCTCGAGATTCTTGACAAAATCCAAAGAAAGGTTTGTAATATTATTGCTTCTGACTTAACATTTCCCCACTGCCGTGACATAGTTTCCGTTTGTCTTTTCAATAAATATTTTCATAGCAATTGTTCTGGTGAGCTTTCCTCCTTCTAACCTGGAAGATATGAATTTAAGCAGACTACTAGATTGTCAGTTAGGCCTCATCATTTCACTGTTGAAATAGCTAGATAAAACCGCAAGTTCTGTTCTAATAGTTTCTTTTCTCGCACTTCTCACCTGTGGAACTCTCTTCCAGTTTCTTGCTTCCCTGCCAACTACGTTCTTCAAAAATTTGAATGCAACGTCAATCGCCATTTTCTGTTTTCTTATACTCCGTTCTTTTATTCCCATTTCTCATCATTAGAGTCTTCTCGTTCTATTTCGCTTTCAGTAACCCCATGTCATCTTAGTGTCATAATTGCCTAGCTTGAGGTGAAATTATTAAAATAAATATTTAAAAAAAAAACACACGCGACACAGTAGACTGAATGACGTCAAATGCCCTCACAATTTCAGAAAAGGAATATCTCATCCATCTGTCACACACCATCATGTCACGTTTGAACTTCGACTATTCGCATCGCCTTACTATAAGCAGCCTTGCCGGTGTTCACAATGAGTTCCAAAATTTCAAAGTACAACTAATATAGATCTAGATATTTCCATGATGTCAAGGTACAGTGTCACCATCTATGATTACCTTTATATACTGATATGCTATACACTTTTAATTTTCAAATGGTTGCAATCTGTTTGAAAGAAAGCGGTCTGTGATGATAATGTTCGTATCAGCTGCTTTCTTATAAGAAAACATTTGACATGCATTAATTAAGTAGCTTGTACTACTGTCGGTTGAAATTTATAAAATCTTTCTCTTAAAATAATTTTTCAGGGAAATATGTTTCTCAATCCCACTAGGTGTTATCGCTCTTTCTAGTATTGAGGGGGGTGTCCTTCCTAACCTTTTATTGGAATTGGTGTAGAATGCCATTATTTTCTCTTCGAAATGTGATATCCATTTTACTTGTTACTGCTGTTGAAATTCTTCGAGTGATGTGGTTTCTGTTATTTGGTACTGTTATTTGTGATTCTGTAGCGCCAGTCTACAAGTTTCGAAGAAGTGTGATTTTCACCCAGACCCACAGGCATGATTCGCTCAAAGCCATTTTTAATCATTGATCTTAGAAAGTGGTTGTATACAATAGACAGTTTAGATATTACTGAACTGATTTGGTCAAATGCATGACATCCACATGAAAGTCTCGATCTGACAAAGTTATTTAAGAACATAACTCGAGTTTTAAGGTTAATGTTTTGGTTTTGTTGCAATGATAGAAAGTGCATTGGTCGGTTTTTAAAAGTATATAAAATCCAGTATTACTTACATTCTAAGCAACTTCCATTGTGGCTTGGAAGTGTGACGTAATACAGCCTTCCTTCTCCTAGTTCATTCAAACTACCGTTTGAAATTTAACTGTACTAAAATTCAGTAAATATTGATTGGTCCAAAGTTTCACAGAGCAATTAAGTCCGCCGTTATGGTTATGTCCCTTTGTTGAATGAGTCAGCAGATTTGAATCAAGTGTGGGGGGAGGAAATTGAACGACAGAGCCAAAAAAGAGAGTAGCGTAAAGTATTATAGCTTGGCCATAGTAGATGACTGACACCACTCACAGAGTATTTTGATTTAAATAACTGATTTTATTTGACCTTTTTTTTATATCAAGACACTCTACAAGTGCTATTGGTTATATGTAACCCAGTACTATCTGCTGCATGCCCGGGCCATCGGTGACTAAACCAGTACCCACGTCAAGATTTTCTGGTGAGGAGGGTGGTTAAACATACAGCTGGGTGAAAAACAAGACCTATCAAAGGGCGAAGGAACCATCTTATAGAGTCAACGCCCATCAATACACTGGGCTCCATATCTCTCTATGCAGCAGGTTCCGTGATGACACAACTTTACTGGACAGAAGGCCAGGGCGGAGGGACTCCTAAATGGAATCAACGACCATTTGTCCGTGACCAAGGAGAACCTTCAGGTTGGAAGACATTGGCTATAGTTTGACCTAGAGAGAGATGGGCTTACCCAAGACACGTCGACGTATTGTTCATTTAGAGTTCTTAAAAAGCAACGAAACACGAAATGCACATTTCTATACACAGCAGCTGTAACGTGTCCATAAAGTTTGGTTGAAAAGTTCTCTGCGCTCCTTAATAAGATTTGATTGATTTGTTTGTTTGACGACAAATCAACTCCTTATGGATCATTTAATGCCAAAGTTTAATTGGGGCGGAGCTTTGAAGTAATAAAAATATGTTATTCTGCTTTCACAACTGAATACATGGTAGATGATACTCTGCTTTTGTGCATATACATGTCTGTGCGAACATAATTACTAGAGGCGGTGATATGTGTGTTTTATAGTTTTGTTGAAGTTATATTTTTTAATACAGTCTGATTTTAAAAAAATTGAATGATATTATATGGATTAATGTCATGAAAGAGTTCTTCCATGTTGGTTGTTTGGTTGATTTTACTTAGCGGCATTCAACCTCTGTAGGTTATTTAATGCCCAAATCTAAATATTATAAACGCTATTGTATGCCTTCAACTACATATAAAATGCATTTTTAGTATAAAAAAGTATTTTATACTTTCATAGGTTTTTTTTTTTTTAGTTCAGGTTTAACTATTCGCCCATAGCTGAGATCCTAACAGGTGCTACCACTCCGGGTTAGGGTGGCTCTGGCAACAACAGTAATTAAGAATTAGTTCCACGTTCCCAAAAACTTCCAATCTCTCGATCACAGATTCTTGCTGCCGGATGTAGTTTATCGTTTTACCCAAGACTAGCTGAATAGGAAAAACGTTGTTCTCTGCCACAACAACTCAGAGTTACGTACAATAAGTATAACACAGAATAAAAATTTTGAAACTCGGTTGGTCTCTGTTACACTCGCTATATTCATCTAAACTTGCATCAACTGATTATTACCTTTCTCGTTCGCTGCAAAACACTTTGATGGGTAAATCCTCCTCTAATGAAAAACAGGATCAAGACTTTTCACATGAAAACCTGCTGAAGTTTACTCTAGGAATATCAAAGAATCGCCTGATAAAATGATGACTATATAATCGAATAAAATATAATTATACTTTATTTTTTTAAGAATAAAATTGATTAAAAAAAAAGAAATTATTTTGTGAGGTGAGTCATGATCGCATATATCCTGAAAGGAGCAGAGTACATGAAAGAAGACGTTGGACATGAAATAAAATTCTTTCTTGAGAAAGGCACGAACCCAAATCAACCTGCATCCTGCTTACTTTAAGATGCTGTCTACGAGGAAGGTCAATTCTTAAAATACAACGAGCCAACAGATAACATCCAAAATTCTAACGGAGATTTCTACAGCGGGGCTTCTAAGGCTAGTATTGAAAATAAAACTACCTTCTAAAAAATCAATAAAATGGAGACTCTATAAAGAACAGCGAGATGGCCAATGGAGATATAACTGTGTTAAAGATACGATACAGACTATGAATAGGGACTATTGTAAAATTAATGACTTTGCACAAAGGCCTACAATGAAAGGATGAAACAGAAAAAAATGGACATTTGAAAGGAAATGGAATTGATAAACACAGCCCAATGGGGTGGGGCGATTGAATTGTGAGTAAAAAAAGAATAATAAAAAAAACTACAGCGAAAAAGTTGCTCGGGTAAATAACGCTGAAAAACTAGCCTCCTTCATGAATTAGAGGCTCATTTCTAACTGGTGGTTGTTGTTCGAACTCGGTTAAATAGCTGATTTTAAAAAGGCATTATTTCAAAAACTGACACAACACAATCTTACTCTTCCAGTTTACACCGAATTTGCCTTGTGTCCTACTAAATTAAACCGTTGCCCACAGGGCTCACAAAATGACATTAATGTATTTTAGAAAACAAGAGCCAAATTTTTCATCCTCTCTCTCTTTCCCTCTCTATCTCTCTCTTTATCTATTTATCTCTCTTCGCCCTCCTATTTCCTAGCATATATATATATATATATATATATATATATATATATATATATATATATATAAAAGAAAGAGAGAGAGAGAAAAAGATGGAGCGAGAGAAAGAGAAAATTTGTGCACAGTGAATATATCGTATTTTATAAGTACGTGATTTTAGTGAGATTTTTGGCAAGTTTCTCGCTGCTCGATTGTAATTTCTTAGTTTTGCCAGTGCTAACCTTCATGGTTAAGACCCGCTAAGCCATGCACATTTTAGCGAACCGCCTTTATTTCCCCCAGCATACCACTGCGAAGATGTAAGTTTCACTCGAGCAGCTTCTTCCCACGAACCACAGCTTTGCGGAACAGACACCAAAAAGGATGCTTCCATGATCACTACACTCAACCTGTTCAAGTCTAGGTTCGACCGTGCCTCTTACTCGAGTGGCTCTTGGGGTTTGTACAGGGTAAACATTATTGTAAAAAAAAAGGGAAATTATGAAGCGAGATTTTCCTAAAGTCTTCAAAAATTAATTTCCTCCTGTGGTGAAAATAATCTATAAATATTGGCGTTTTGTGTGAACACTGTATCGACTAATTATAAAATGAAATCGCTACTCCCATATTAGATAGATAGAGACACAGAAAAAGAGATACGAATAAACTGAGATAGATAGATAGATAGATAGATAGATAGATAGATAGATAGATAGATAGATAGATAGATAGAAACTGGGATAGATACGAATAAACAAAAATAGATAGATAGATAGATAGATACGAATAAACTGCGATAGATAGATAGATAGATAGATAGATAGATAGATAGATAGAAAGAAAGAAAATGAGATAGATACGAATAAACAAAGATAGATAGATAGATAGATAGATAGATAGATAGATAGATAGATAGATAGATAGAAAGAAACTGAGATAGATACGAATAAACAAAGATAGATAGATAGATAGATAGATAGATAGATAGATAGATAGATAGATAGATAGATAGATAGATAAACTAAGTGGATAGATAGTGAGAGGGAGATAGACAGGAATAAACTGAGATAGATAGATAGATAGATAGATAGATAGATAGATAGATAGATAGATAGAATAAACTGAGAAAAACAGTAGTTGGGAAATGCTATCGATATTTACTCAACTTTGATTGGTATGACACAAAGTCAAATAGAGATGAACAGAGGTAAAAAGATCATGTGTTGTGCTAATCTTCCAAGTGAGAAGGTCTTTTCCTACGTTAGCAAAAACATCCTTTTAAATACTGACTTTAACCTGAACTCGAACGCTAACGACTGATGCCGGTGGAAAATAATTATCCTTGGCATCTTGCCTTGTTGGTTTAATGCGTCGGTGGTCCATTGATTGGCTAATGACCTGTTTTACTGATTCAAGATGATAAAGAAAAGTTAAGTGTGCAACAAAATCTATCTATATGAACAGGCTGATGTGTGGGGGTGTCATTTGATATATTCAAATATTTACACTAGTCAGTATTTCCCGGTTCATTCACATTTATTTGTATACGAGCGTATGCATACTATGCCGACGCTTTATCGACAAGGGTGGCGGGATACCCGGACGGAATTGCGTGGGTGGTGTTACGAGCATAGATTACGCGTTGATTTATTCATGTGTCTCTGTATTAAGAAAGAAAGAAATAAAGAAATAAAGAAAGAAAGAAAGAAAGAAAGAAAGAAAGAAAGAAAGAAATAAAGAAAGAAATGATATAAGAAAGAATGAAAAAAGAAATGATATAAGAAAGAAAGAAAGAAAAAAATGATATAAGAAAGAAAGAAAGAAAGAAAGAAAGAAAGAAAGAAAGAAAGAAAGAAAAGCCACAGCTGGACCGTTTTATTGGTCAATTTCTGACCAATCGACGCAAGCGACATTCCAGGAGACGCTTAAAAATTATTATACTGCAACGAATGGTCAATAGTGGGAAATAAATTTGGGCAGTAACATATTTATGTTCTTAGCTAGCGAAAATTTACAAAAGCATGTAGGTTAGGGGTACATTTACCAACCCATATGTTTAAACTAGCATCACTTATACTTATGACTTATCTAATAATCACTTTTTTAGCCGGATAAAACTCAGGCTACATTTCATAGGAACTAAAGAACTAACACAAATCTGAAAAAAAGAGAAGGTCAATCAATCATGTGTGGTTTCGTTGGCGAGATTTAAAGAGGATTTCCTTCCTTTGCAATCAGGAGTTACTTCCGACTAACTCATGATTGGCTGTGAATGAAACACCTCTTTGGAATTGGCTGGCTTTCAAAAGAGAAGAGAAAAACATCCGTTTCATAGTCATAAACTTGTTCTTTCTTTCTTTCTTGTTTTCTTTTCATTTGGGCGTTCTTTACCTTTGCTTATAGAACCGTGGAAGTATTTGTTACGATACTTTTACATGCGTTTCAAATTTACCTTCCCAATTAACAACACCACACCTTACTCTCATATTTCACTATATTTACGGATATTGCTCGTTGGTTAGAATTACAAATTAGAAGCAGAAAAGCTTTTATCTCAAAGACCTTATTGGTGCCACAATTCCATAGATTCTAAATACAGATATCAAAACAGAGATTCTTTGTACGGCAACCAAATCTACTGATTGGGTGGCAGAAAAGGGAGTGTGACAGGGAAGGTAAAAGGACAAATTTTACCGATGAACTAAAAACGCTGAAAAATACAGGAAGTCGAAAGAGCCATTATCGCCCACCTTCTGGAGGGACACAATGCATAGAAAAAGTCTTGTAACAAATGTGCATATCTTGGTTAGAGATATAAGCAGGTAAGCTTGGATAGCCAAGGTTTATCGATGCGAGAAAAGAACTGTAGATTTCCCGCCAAGCACGAACCAACGGATGGACTACTGTGGTACAAACAAAATTGCTTTTATCTTAAGAGCCTTATTGCTACCACAAACCCAGAGTCTAAATACAAATATCAAAACAAGGATTTTTGTACTGCAATCAAATGTACTGATGAGCCAGAACATTATGAGCGCTACTGTTCCATAACACATATGATGAGGAAAGGGAGCTTGAAGAATGTAACACTCACAGGATAATGTAAGAGGTACAGAGGAAAACAGCGAGTAGCCTACCTAACAAGTTTGTGTAAGTGGATGGTAGAACAGGGAATGAAAGTGGTGGAGAAAAAACAAAACTTACTAAGTAGGACAAAGGATAAGAAATTGTAGAGAGCCATGATCACCCACATCCTTAGGGGACAGGGCACACAGAAGAAGAAGAAATCTTGTAACAAATGTCCTTATCTGAGTGAGGGATGTATAAGCAGATAAGCTTTGCTGGCCTATATTTATCGACGTGGGAAAAGAACAATGGATTTTCCACCAAGTAAGAGACAACGGATGGGTTACTATGGCACAAATAACAGATAGTTTTAAAACAAGAATCCATCTAGACACACAGTAGATTAATTCTTGTTACATATGGAGCTATATGGCTGTAGGCTACTCAGACTACACATACAAACCAATGTTCATCAACAAATGCTTCTTTAAAGGGCATGCAACAGTCGGAATTGCATTTTATTGAATAGGAAAAAAACGCCTAGTTTGATGTCACACTTTCTTCAAAATAAGGGGAACAGTAAGGTACATGGACAGACAATGACATCGATGTTATGCATGAAGTGAAAAGGGAATGTTGTATTATTACATTTTGAAGGTTACCTGCATTGACGAGCACTTGATGAAACGAGCCGAAACGTTGTGATAACAAAAAAGGTGAGGACAACAGTCCAAGTATAAATAACGATAAATCCTCATCCTAGAAATTCAGACAGAAAGATTGCTTTTCGTCTGTTTTTTGTTTTGGTTTTTTTCTTTATTTCTAGTATCAATATTCTGTCTCATTCTTTCAGTGTAGGCCTCTGTTCAGAGTCATTAGTTTTACAATAGTCCCTATTCATATAGTCTGCATTATATTTTAGAATTAAATTTCCAGTGGCCATCACGTATTTTTGTTGTTCTTAACAGAGTCTTCGTTTTATTGATTTTTAGAAGTCCGGCTGCATAAATCTGTGTTAGAATTGTAGTGCCATCTATTTGTTTGTTGTATTTAATAGGATTGTCATTTGTATTGTATTTTAAGAATAGGACTTTCTCGTAGTCTGCCTCTTAAGATAAACAGGATGCAGGATGATTTGGGTTCGTGCCATTATCAAGAGCTGAAAAGTGAAAGCGATATAAACAGGTGCACATGGAATTCGAAATCGCTTCACCAATTTTATTTTCCTAGCATTTACACCAAATTTTGCATTGGTATAGTGACCCCTTTTTGAAAATAATAAAGAAAATATTATAAAACTACAACATTTTTATTTTATGTGAATGATCTTGAAGAATAATCTTTCGTAGCATTTTTTGCTTCTTACTAACTCTGATTATCCAATGAAACTGTTGTTTAACGTTACTGAAATTTTGTTTCAGATTAGACACTTTTTTTAGATGGAACGCCAAGAAGACAAGAATGAGCATGTTCCACATCTTCTTCTCTTTGCTTTTAATCAAGTTCAAAAAGTTGCCAAAGCTGCTTGAGACATTTGTGCTGTGAACGGTGATGATTTCATTACCGACAAAATGGCACAGAAATTGTTTTCTAGTTTCAAAAAGGGGAAGTTCAAACTCACAGGCTCTCTACATTCTGGCCGACCAGTTCAGTTTAATGAGAACTAATTGCAAGCGCTGATTAAAGAAGTACCACGCCACACCTCTAGGGAATTGGATCAGAAAAAGTCAAGCTCTCAAGTTACTGTTGCTCGTCAACTTCATTCAATGGTAAGGTCCAGAAAGAACGCTACACGCATTGATCAAAAGAAACAAACTCCAACACTCCTCCATTGTCGCCAGTTTACTCGCTCGACACCAGGTTACTCGTGAGTACATAAAAAGAACTTAGTTGGGAACTTCTGCCACACCCACTATATTCTCCTAATTTAATCCCTACAGATTACCACTTTTTTATTGGTTCCTAAAAGAAATTAGTGGTGTTTCGTTCAACAACGATGTGGAGTATAAACATGGCTTGATGAATTTTTCGAATCAAAATCTAATGATTTTTATCGTCAAGGTATTGAACAGTTAGTGAATCTTTGACAGGAGGTCGTAAGCAATGAACGGGAACAGATTGCGGAATAACTCATCAGAACTATTAATAAATAATAAGTATTAAAATAAATTATAAAAAAAAACGAACGAACTTATGTAACAGCCTAAAAGGTGGCCAAATGGTGAACCCATGGTGAGTTTTAGTGTTTAAATGAAAGCTCAGGCATATATTGATATTTTGAATATACACGTTAAAGCATGATTCAAGAAAGTAAAAGATGCTTTTATACACGGCAATGGTTCATCACATTTGGCGAAGAAAAGTAATGAATATCTTAATAAAAGTGTTCAAAGATATTAATTTTATAAAGTAGCCAGCTTGTTCGCCCGAAACTTAAACCGGTTTTAAAACATTTAGCGTATTCTGAAGAATATATTAGCGGACAGCAATTTACCAAAAGAGATGAACTTTGAACTTTGCAATTCAAGATAATGTGATGTCTGTTTCATATGAAGAAACACAGCCTCTCAAAAAAGTCAACATAGTCGCCTTTCTTAATCGTGGCATGTCGTACAAGGCTCTTAGCTGCTTTCTTAGACATGTTGAACCCTTTCTCCAAAACATCATTGGAGAATCACTGTCCTCTGATCACTATCCGCATTGTGCACATCCAGAAGCTTCTTAGCAGCAACCACCTTATCTTTCATGTCAGTATTTTGGTAACTTACATTGCACAGACCTTTGAGAAGGCATTAGCATAGATCAGCTGAAAGCTTTCACAAATTTTCAATAAGTAATTCTTCTGCCAAGTGTTTGGTTATGTTATGGTCCAATATCCTCGCACCACAGTTATGTTCCAAGGTTAGAACCAAGGAAGAACAACACGAACACAAGAGTAGAATAACAAAGATATATTACAACAGAAATATAGTAAAAGAAGTTGAAGTTGTTAGTAATGACTGTCCATCTGGTTTAGAGTGAACTAATATTGTCTCGATTCGTTACACCATTCGTTCGGTATCTAGCCACCCACACCACGAGGGTTGCATGTGGCACAAGGCCGAGTTTAACGTGGGTTTCCCGAGCCCGTAGGCTCGGCCAAAAATATACCCTTTGAACCTGCCTAGACGGGTTCAGGGCCTGTCTACCTCCCCGGACGAAACCTTGCCCTTCGGCAAAGCTTCGTCCGGGTTCCTCTCTAAAGAAGAGAGTTCGACAGTCATGACCTGGTGCTCGTTACACCATTCATTCATTATACTTCTTGAGAGGCGCAGTATTTATAATGTCAGGAAGAGTCCATTATCTTCCAAAGCTTTTGCGTCTCAGGGGTCTTTAGTATTTTTTCCTCTTTGGATTTATTATCAAAGACTCTGTGACTTTTCTTTTCCTGGTCGATTTTCGTGGTTCAGACATTGTTTGCGGCCTTTGCATATCAAATGTGTCGAATATTGTATCCATCACTTCTTCTTCTTGATGTGGACCGTTAGAATCATCTAACAGCCTCTTTCTTATTTGATTTACATGTCTTTTGTGTGAGAATTTCAGGCCCTGTACTATGTAAACCATGTTCCCGATTCTTTTTTCAGTTGTACCTTGTTCCCAGTAGGACGTATTGTTTTTATACATCTTAAAAAAAACTTTCTCTCTTGGGTGAAATTTTCTTTTTGGTACGCACGACATTGGTATTTGCTTTGTTTGTTTTGGTAGCAATTTGTCAAATACTAATCTGATTTTTCAGGCGAACATCACTTCCGCGGGTGATAATGCCGATGGCGTAGAACTGTTTGGTTTAATTCGATATACTTGTAAAAATTGTTGCAACTCTTTTTCTGTTGGCACGTCATATGCTTTCCTCAACGCTCTTTTGAGTGTGTCTACAAATCTCTCCGCTTGTCCGTTTGATCTTGGGTGATATGGCAGGGATTTGATATGTTTAACTTGAAAAATTTCACAAAAATCTTGAACGTCAGTAGATGTGAATTGTGTTCCATTATCAATGACTAGACAATCAGCCACAATAATTCTTGTAGTTCCAGATGCTTCTGTTCGTTTTTCTGTTGCTGCTCAAATTGTATTTTCATAAATTCCAATATGGTTGGCTTAAAATCTTTCATATTTACCGTAATTATGTGTAAATTTCCTGTGTAGAATTTGTGTCTTTGTTACTACTGTAAAGTTGGTGTCCAAAAAAGAAAATTCTCTCTCTCTCTCTCTCTCTCTCTCTCTCTCTTTATGGACGTTCTCTCTCTCTCTTTTTTTATGGACGTTCGATAGCAAATAGTTTTTTGTAGATTCTTCATGTAGAGCTTGTTTCTTCCGTTTTTTGTTGCCACTGTTATGGGCGACGGATAGCAAAAAAAAGTTTTGTCCGCCGCGTAGAATTCGTTTCGTCAGTTCCTCGTCGCCAATTTTATGGTCCAATATCCTCGCACCACAGTTATGTTACAAGGTTAGAACCAAGGAAGAACAACACGAACACAAGAGTAGAATAACAAAGATATATTACAACAGAAATATAGTACAAGAAGTTGAAGGTATCAGTAATGACTGTCCATCTGGTTTAGAGTGAACTAATATTATCTTGACTCGTTACACCATTCATTCATTATACCTCTTGAGAGGCGCAGTATTTATAGTGTCAGGAAGAGTCCGTTATCGTTATAGGTAAGTTCCCATAACAGGTTATATTCTCATTCACAGCAACAAAGGACCTGCCACTACATATCCTGCAACTGCGTGTCCTACCACAACGTATCCTTCCACTACGTATCCTGCCACTGCGTGTCCTGCCACTAAAGTTAGCTTCTCTTTTCTCACTGGGATTTCTCTTAACGCTACTGAACCAACTTCTTACTGAACTGATGTATGACCTTTCCATGAATATTCACGAACCCACTGTGAATGTTTTTGATTTCTCCTCCTTAAAACAGAAATTCTGTGACAACTCTTTGCTTTCTACGAGTATCCAGAGAAGCACCCATTTAAAAAAGAGGGGAATGCATAAGAAAAGGTAATTCCAAAATGTTTTCTTCTGAGATTCTCAACATTATTTTACTACTAAAAAAATATGAATTTCTGACTGACACTTTGGAAATTAAATCAGAATGGACGTTATCTTTAGACAAGTTCTCGTATATAAATTATAAAAAGTTATATGTTTGGTCGAAAGATCATTTCAGTTGTGAAACTAACCATCACTATGCAATGTTGATTCCTATGAGCACACTGTCTATCTCTTCAAAAGCTCTTTTTCTGGTATTTCCCGGTATTGAACACTCTTCCATATAACTATAACAAATCTTAAACAATAAGATAGATAGGTAGATTGATAGAATTTGAACAGGAATTAACACGTGTATATAAATATATGTATGTGTGTGTGTGTGTGTGTGTGCGACAAAGTGGGAAAATGATATAACGCATCACACGAAAACCTTTCCACTGTATCATGTATTTCCCTAAAATTGTTCTTGATATATATATATGTGTGTGTGTTTGCGCGCGCGCGTATGTATGTATATATACATATATGTGTGTTCGAGCGTGAATATATATATATATATATATATATATATTAAATTTATTGTTTAAAAGTTATTTTTACTGGATAATAATATTTGAGTAGATGCTCTGATTTATTCATTATATATATATATATATATATATATATATTGCAGCGGCTTGGATTGAGGAATCGGAGAGCCGAGTTCGAATTCCAGTCGAATCCATTACATTCACTTAGGTGCTAATACGCTTGGGGAAGGTGTGAATCCTCTTTTTCTTCCTCCAGCTATGGGTAAATAGAAGGATAGACTGGGTTCTATAGCCTTGGATGGCAACTGGTCTAGAAGAAGGACAACTCTGGATTCAAAACCTGCGGAGTACGTTTGGGGACTTGGTGGCACGTAGTGCACCAGGTCTCTGTATTCGGCACTTCAAAAAGTGTGGATGGTCCTGCACGAAACCTTCACCACTATAATCAAATCTCATGTGCTGTTGTCGGGCTGTAGGTTTCTAGAACTGATCTGTTTGACCTCATACGTCGAATTCGACGGAGAGTCGAATATATATATATATATATATATATATATATTGTTATGGTCCAAGTTCCTTGTACCACGGTGATGGTCCAAGGTTAGAACCAATGAAAGAATAACATGAACACAGGTATGGAATACAAAGATATATTACAACAGAAATATAATACAAAGAAGTAGAAGTATTAGTAATGACTATCAGATTTGGTTAGAGTGTTGTCTCGACAAGTATCACTATTCCAATGTCCTTACAATATGCTCTCAATTATCTCTCCTCGTCTTACAATAGTTATTTTCTAAGCGTGGCTTAGATGTGGCACAAGGCCGAAAGTATGGGACACCTAGTGAGGATCGAACTCACTTTTAAGTCGTAACTGATCTAGCGAGAGTAGCTTGCTAACCATTACACCACGCCGAGGTGCCCCACCTTGTCTTACAATATCCTGATACCTCTTGAGAGGCGCAGTATTTATAATGTCAGGAATAGCCCATTATTATTATGGGTAAGTTTCCATAAATTACATATATATAAAAGCAACAGTAGATATCGCTTTTCATTGAATCAACCTAATATATATATATATATATATATATATATATATATATATATATATATATATATATATATATATATATATATATATATATATATATATATATATATATATATATATATATATATATATATATCCGTAAGGTATTTATCCAAAATTATTCCTTATTAGAATTAAAGTTACTTTTTATGTTGCTATCTTCTATTTCTTAATAACTAAGTCATTTTCTTAATTCTGTTTTATATATATATATATATATATATTAGGTTGATTCAATGAAAAGCGATCTGCTGTTGCTTTTACGGAGTGGATTTTGATACAAAGTAAACTAGTTGCATAACAAAGAGATGACAAACAACAAGGAAAATATTTCTTTCGAATAATGGCCCAGATCATAGATCAGCTATTAGTAAAATAATTCAAGATGTCAGCAGCAAATATAAAACACTGATCTTTTTGCTCAGTAACAAAAGATAATCAATCAGAAGACGCAAAATGAAAAGGTCCACAGGAAGCGATACTTATTTTCCAATCTCCGAAAGGAAACAAAGATAAAAATGCTATAAATAAAATAGCCGCCATTCCGCCAGACACCATGATGACCTTTTTTTATTCTATCTCTATTCTTCCATCTTGGCACTCAATGCATAGACAAAGCAATTTGCTGCAAGAATTAACGACGTAAATATGCATCACTGTGTGTGCACGAGGAAAATTCCGAAATTAATGTCTCATGATTCTTTTTTCACGCAAATCTCCGATGTCGATAACTTTTTAATATATATATATATATATATATATATATATATATATATATATATATATATATATATATATTTATATTAAAAAAATAATGATAGTTATTCCTTAATGCTATTCAAAGTTGATTCGCATGGCAATAATCAGGCATAAACTGATTATTGCCACGTGCCTGAAAACTGAATAGCATCGAGCTATGAAAACATTATATATATATATATATATATATATATATATATATATATATATATATATATCTTATCTCCTGCCACCTTGGGCATGACAACAAACTACATCCGGCAGCGAGGCCTCTGATCGGGTTGCTTTGAGGAGCGTGAAACCATCTCTTAATTAGTGTTGTTCCAAGGTCCACTCTAACCCCGTGTGGTAGCACCTGTTAGGCTCCCATCTATGGAAAATCTGGGGTTAAAACACTATGAAAGTATGAAAATACATTTTCATAGTAAAAATACCAGCAATACATTTTTGTAAATGAAATTACTAATGCTTCCAAGAACATTAAATTTCGGCATTAAGGAGTTGATATGCCGCTAAACAAACGGACCCTTCTCTTATTTCCCGTGGACTTTTCTGTCCACAAGCCCACCTAAAGAAAAGATAGCTGATTCAGTAAATGAAATATGTTCGATGCATTCCTTCGTTTCACCGGTTCAGATTTTCATATATAAGACACTCCCTTTCCTATGTCTTCCAAAGGTAAGAAGAACCTTCCATTGAGACAGCTTTTTCCAAAGAACTGTCACTTTGTGGAACAAACTTTTGCGTGGTTGCTTCCTCGATCACTTCAATCTTGACCTCTTCAAGTCAAGGGTCAATCGTCATCTTTCTTCCTTATCCTCATAAATGTCACTTCCTTCTATTTTCTTTTCCATTCAATTTACGCACCTCATTCAGCATTACCAGTTTGTTGACTGTAACTCCCTTTTTTGAATGGCTGTCGAATCTTGTAGTAAATGTGAAATTTTACAATAAAAAAACACAAATTTCACATATTCAGTAATTCTGATGAAACTTTTGTATGCTATGGCTATTTACTAAACTTGACTTAGTCTGATAGAAGGGTACTAGCATAAAATATTCACTAAGTAATATTGGTATACACGACCTTATTTGAGCATAACCGCACAGAGAGGCGACCATATAGGTACGAAGAATTCTGAAAAATTCTCAATCTGACTATGGTGCTCTTTAAAAATCTGATGTTTGATCATGTAGCCACATTTTGGGATGAGGGTCGGATCGAGAACCTTTTCAGCACCCCCCTCGTATAAATCTAATCTCTCTTAAAATGCAAGGTGGGCGACAACTCCTGAAGTTCAAAATCACTACAGTATAAATTGGTTGCGAAACTAATTTTATTTTTAATCGAGTTCATCCTACGCAATGCAGAAAAGCGACTAAGACACAAGGGGTTACTTGGTGTGGAAGAACGAGAAATATAAATGTTGCGAGAAGAAAAATAATAATCAGGAGGAGAAGTGATAGGGATTGACATTGCATTTTTCTAATTTTTGAAGATTAAAATTGGCTCGAAAGCATGAAGCTGGAAGGGAGTTCCACAAGCGAGAAGTTCGAGAAAAGAAACTGTTAGCATAGAACTTACGGGTGCATCTAACCAACTCAACTGTAAATTGATGAGATCTCGAACAACCTTTCAGAATTATTTACATTATTTAAATTCGAACTAATGTCCTCTTCTTAGTTGCTATTATCACAACACTTCGCACATTGTGCCCTCTGGCCCCCCTGCTAATGTCTGTCGATCCAGATAAACTTCATTTAATCTATGGGATAGATTATTCTCGTTTTGCTGTCTATGTCTACGAATATCTTATACCGTTCCTTTCATTTCCGCTCAGTTATCGTTCACTCTGATTCAATTGAGTCTGGGTCTGTACTAAACGATTCAGAGATTGACATAGGATTCATTAATAACAAGTGAATTCACAATACTATCTAATTCATGAACCATTTGGCTCGAATCCTGAACTTAAAATTTGGGATCTTAAAACTAATGTTCTGTCTGCCTGCTGCTGCGGCTTCTGCTGTTGTTGTTGTCACGCTTGACCTCCTTTTCCATCGTATCTCTTTTCTTGCTGTTACTGAAACCTTGATTTGACGTTCGGCTTTTAGGTGTGCGCCCGTATATCGTCGTATCATCGGCATAGACGTTTTCTCTTTCTTTATTATTGGCTCCTATATCGTATTTATTTCTATGCTAGGTCTACTGAGGAGCAGCGAAGTTTACAAAATATTTACTAAATCTAGTATGGCACAAGGCTACATACGAACTGAACTTAGTTCTGCAATGGATGATCTATGAAACGAGCTTGATAACCATCGTGCTACGCTAGTTATCCAACTGATATATCCTTTGTTATATTCATATTTTCTTCTATGTGCCGTTCCTTTCAGGACGTGGTCAACCATAGCTCTCCACAATTTCCTGTCATTTGTACCTCTTAGTAAAGTTTGTCTTTTTGCTATGTCTCGTAATCGCTGTGCTGCTTTTTCTATCCGTCCTTTCTTTCTGTCTTCAATATGTCCTGTGAATATTAAATTTTCAAAGTTTTTTCAACTGTTTCTTTCTTATATTAAGTCTAAGTATACTTTTTCATTTTCTCTAAAATTTCGTCATTGTTCACATGTGCAGTCCATGGTATTCTCAGCATCTTTCTGTAGAAACACATTTCTGTTGCCTCAAGTTTTTCATCTGTGAAGAGATTGTCCAGCGATTACTGTCATATCGATTGTAGTAAATGTTGGACAATCTCTTCTAATATTATATTAGAGGACTAATATTATATAACAATTAAGTTTCTTTATTTCTAACGAGATTTTACTGTTTCTTAATACATTGCTTAGTTTTTGGAAGGCATCTTTCGCTATCCCAATTCTCATTCGAATTTAAGTGTCGCATTTTCCGTACTCTGTTAAAACATGGCGGAATAATAAATAGTTGTCGGTATCGACCAACAAAGGATTTTCTCCCGGTAAAATTTTGATTTTTGGTCATATTGTAAGATTTTGGTAAGTGAATGAAATTGAGAACCTTTTAGCATTCTTTCGTATCATCATACAAATATGAACATTTTATATTTAAAAATTGTATCCATCAAATTACTGCGATCAGTGAAAAACGTTTGGCACAAATTCCAATGCAATTTTGTTATTCACTTTACAAGTAAACTTAGAACAGAAAATATTGCATAGAGTCAATAGAAATCGCAACCGTTTTTCTAACAGACCTATACGATGACTAAAGACTGCCTAACTGCAATTATAAAGTATTTTGATTCTCTTTAAGCTTCTATTGTTTGAGTTGATCTTTGTTTTGAAAGCTTGAAGACTTGATGTTCAACTATACGAAATAATTGTTATTGTTATCATTGTTGGCTCTCTTAAAGTATCGTCTGCGTAAAATGAGCTGCAGCCTGTTATCTTTTATGCTTGTATTTTTAGATTTTTGCTCTCAAGATTGTGTTGACGTTTTAAATAAACCATTTGAAGCCAACAGAGATTTTTATTTTATTTATATAGAACTGTTTATTACACAGATATTTCTTACTTTGTATAAACCGTATTCCGTTCAAGAGAAATGAGTTACAGCCTTTTATAACATATCGGAACGTTCAGTAGAAGAACAAGTAATAAATTCACATGACACTCGTTGATGTGTTTGAGTGAGAAAATAAAAGATCTTTGAAATCTTCATCACTATATTGGCAATGGAGACTAACCGTTTTCTGCGGGAACAAAATTAAACGGGGAATTAGTTTTTATTTTTAATTAAATAGCTTTTTTAAGTACAAAAGGTCGTACAAAAATGATCAATTTTGTGTTACATCCTCAAACTAAATTATTTTGATAAATAAATTTACATGAAATTAATTTGAGCGCTAAAATATTTTAACGATTACCTCGTTCAAATAATAAGCAAAATACTATCTTCCTTAACATTATTCTTGATTATCAGGTATGTCAAGAAGTAATGCAACTGTTTTATTATATAAGAAATAATTAATACTATCAAAGATATCGTATATCAAGATATAGCTCTATATTACACGTTCAAATCCCTACTTTTCAACTTAGTCATCATCTCTTTCAATGGTAGTTTTCCAGCAACGAATGAGAGCATGGATCTCAGTTTCGTAAAACTCAGCTGACTGCTGATGCATGTAATTTCAATAGTTTTCACTTCTTCATCGCCACCATAATATTTGCCCCTCACTGTTTCTTGAATCAATGAGATGAAAGTCTAAGGATTCTAAGTCAGTTGCTTTGGTTGTTTTTGTCTAACGGTATATCAATCCGTAAGGCTTATTTAATACCGAAATCTAAATATGAAAAATCAGACTTTATAATTAATTCAAGAGAATGACATTATTTCAAAATTAAATTATAATTACTTAATTGCATTTTTTTCAAATAATCTTACAAAATCAAAAATTAAAGTAAAAATTTGTTTCTCCTTACAAAAAATGAGATTAATAATCGCAAATTATTTTCTTTATTTATTTTTCACAATGTACTTTATGTCTTCAATTTTAATATAAAATGTATTGTTGGTCACTTTTTATATAAAATGTATTGTTGGTCATTTTGCTATATAAACATATTGTTGGTCATTTTATTATAAAATATACTGCTGATAATTTATTTTTTTCATAAAAAATTATTGTTGGTAATATTACTAAAAAATTTATTGCTGTTAATGTATTTTTAATAAAAATATATTGCTGGTATTTTTACTATAAAAATATATTTTTACACATTCCTAATGTTTTGATTTTCGCTTTGTGGTTTACTATTTACCCATAGCTGGTACCCTAAAAGGTGCTACCACCCCAGAGTGGACCTAAATTAACGACAGCTAAGAGATGGTTCCACGCCCATGTGCGTTTTGTTCCAAGAGATGGTTCCGTGTGTATATATGTGTGTGTGCGCGTGCGCGCGTTTACGATTTCAGTTATTAAAATAAAAGTTGGCAAATATATACCTCTAAATGTTCGAACAAGATATGTACATTTATTCCAAGCGTAATTGAGCCTTGCTTTGCTATGATGGCGTCTCGTAGTCAAGTGGTAAATCATGCCTGGCTTGAAGGTGGCTTCCCAGGTTAAGGTAATAGAAGTTCGATTCTTGTTGAAAGGCATATTTTAATTTCTTTCTTTATTGTTTTAAAAAAAACTTTAAGATAGATCATTTCATTGTTCACCGTTTAAAAATCTAGGATTTACTCTATTTACACGGGAAAAGTCTTCAATGCCGACGATAGAGCCATTTTTCGATTTAAGCAGTGTGGGCATAGGAATCAACACCGTAATTTGCAGTATCACATCTCAAGCGATTTTAGGACTATATATATATATATATATATATATATATATGGTCCTAAAATCGTTTACACTATAAATATATATATATATATATATATATATATATATATATATATATATATATATATATAGTCCTAAAATTGCTTATACTATATATATATATATATATATATATATATATATATATATGGGAATAGATAGCTAGATATAAATTAGAATGGATTTTTATTAAGCCGACAGATTTTTATCACTTTAAACGTGATTTTTAGTGGATACTTGTATTTCAGTAGACGCTCCGTTTTATTTATTAAACAGTATATTTATTTATTTTCATCTACAGCTCTGAATGTTTGAGAAATATTATTAAATAAAAATTTACGACCGTTTAGGCCGGCACGCCTTAACCGACTTGGCCACGAAGAACAGTCGTTCAGCCACATTTCGTTCTTTCAAGCGAAAGTTCTCCTGTATAATCCTCTCGAATCATATATAAAAATATATATATATTTCTATGTTCATGCACTTATTCAATATTGAATCTTAATTACACATTATAATTCAAACCTTTTACAATAAAAATATTAGAACAAAATTCAAAATGTGTACAAACTCATGTATATATATATATATATATATATATATATATATATACAGTCAATTGCTGGTACCTCCTGAGAAACCCTTTTAATTGTATAAATTCTCTTCCTCTCTCTCTCTCTCTCTCTCTCTCTCTCTCTATATATATATATATATATATATATGATAAAATGTAGTTTTAACGTATACCATATTTATGGGCTAAAGGGCAATATCAGGGGTAGAGCATATGTTAATATAAAAGTGCACATGGCCTGACGATTGCGTTTAACATGAAACAGTCTGTCGCCTCTGGATTTTGACTTCAATGTCCACTCATTCATATATATATATATATATATATATATATATATATATATATTAACGCTTACATAATTTACATCCATTCGTGACAAGTGCATTCATTTTTTTTTCAATATTTCTTCTTATTTTAAATGCACAGAACATGCGTTAAAAATCGATTCTTGCTAAAACAAATTTTAAGTTTAAAACAATTTCTCCCAGAGGTGCTCTCTTCCAGCTTGTCGCGTCAGTTTATTGAGCACAGATTTCAATACAATGTGGTTTCTTTGATGATTAAAGTTGAAATCAAATGTCTTCTTTTGTTGGTATAGCTTCGTTTCACCTGGATGCTTGGTATATACCAGGTGCTGTAAACTTGGATGTGTGGGTGGTGTAATGGATAGCGGCTCGGAATTGGAAATCAGAGAGTCAAGTTCTAGTCGGATTCATTATATTCACTTACGTGCAAATATCCTTGAGAAAGGTATGGATCCACCTCTTCTTCCCCCAGCTATGGATTAATTAGTAAAACTTGTATCAGTAAAAAATCATTATTATATCCAAAAAGAATTTTATAATCGGTAAATATTTTATGTTTAAATAACCCACAAAAGATTGATAAGCCGTAAATACCATATCAATCAAAAATCTGTATAAATCTATATAAGCCTTTCTTTTTGCTCGTAAATTTGCTTACCTCTTTTTTGTCACTTCATCAATGATAATTTCCAATTGGTTGTTTGCTAGTTCCTGTTTTAAAGTAGATTTTTGTGCTATTTTTCCGTTATAATCTTTTCAAAGAGGTAATCCCTTGAGAAATATTTAATCCGATAAACTATTCGTTTAACAATGCGAGTGAGATCGCCGTACTCAATTCGCTGATACAGCTCTCATCCAAAAAACGACTGGGATTTCATTGGTCAAATTATTCATATAAATAGAATTCTAGAAACAAACAAGGACACTATTTCAACCAACCAAGATGCGTATGTGTTATATATGGTTCTCTATGAATAAAATATATAGTAAAATTTGGTAAAATAAATAAGAATTATATGAAAAAATATGGTTAGAAACATGAGAAAATTACTGAAATGATACACAAATCCTGCAAAAGTTATATAAATTCTTTTGAAGTAGCGTTAATAGATAAAAAGTAAACTAAGTCGTATGAAAATCTCTATCGTTTCACAATAAATACCTCCATGTGCAAATAGTTCCATAAGTCAGATGTCGACAAAATACAGGGTGTCCATAAAGTTCGTGTAAACTTTAAAAATTTTATAACTTTATTTGTATTTGCGATAGAAATAATCTGTAAAAAATGTTATAAAGTTTAATGTATCTAGTTTTAAGTATGACTAAAATAACTAAAGTGGTTTTAGGCATTACTGTAAATCAGTTGGCAAATGTTTTCCGTGAACTGCAAAATCGTATTACCCTTTGTATTGCTAATGATGGAGGACATGTTGAAACGTAAATAAAATTTTAATGAAACCTTAAGAAATATAAATTTACTTCTTTCTAATCCTTTTTACAAATTATTTCTATGGCAAATACAAATAAAGTTATAATTTTTTAAAGTGCACACGAACTTCTATGGACACTCTGTATAGTCAACGCGCCAAATACAGTCAATTGTGATATTTTATCCGGATCGAAGATTATATGGAATATTTTATTTAAATAACATTTTTATATTATTTTCTCCCTAATATTACTATGTATAAAATTTTAAACAAAGTTTTACGCGCCATTGAGAACGTCTTATCAGTTCTACAATAACACGTGATCCTCTAGCAAACCAATAACAAACTGAAAGACCAAGGGGAAAAATTAACATTCAGCATTTAAGCACAGCATATTTATGTGAGAAGACATTTTCAAAGATTAAGCAGTATAACATCTACATAAACATTGATCTTAACTATCAAAATTTACCAGGGCGCTTTGACCGGCCCAATTCTAAAAATCTGACCAAATGCTCAAAAATCAGAATTTTTTAAATCTCTTTTTGCTTGTGCCGAGAACTTTTCAATGGCCTCTTCTAAAACTTTTAATGAGAGAAAGCACAAATTTTCAAACAGTTTCATTAATATTTATATCAGAATAAAGACTTTCATGAGTCTCATTGATTTCTCATTTATAACATTACTGATAAAAGAATTGTATTAATCTCTATATTTATTCATAATGGAAAATATTATCTCATGATTTTAAATAAGTGATTAAAAAAACAAAGTGTTGTCTTAGTGTTATTTATCGTTTTAGGTTGATGAATTTTACCAGCAAAAATTCAAAAGAATAGCAGGAAAATTGATATATCTACCCGAAAGCGAGTAATTCAACCAATCAACAATTATTATCCCAAACATAGATTCGCATCCCAAATTATTCCAAACATAGATCAGATTCGCATTGATTCCTCTAATTTTTTATCGAAAGGAAATATAAATCTTTTACGTTTGTCCTTATTTAAATATTCAGTCAGTTTCACTCACAGATTTAAGAGCGAGTGAGAAGACATTTTTTTCTTTCAAGAAAATGATTTTTTCATTATTCTTTACCTATACCGACATAACGCTACTAAAATGTAACACACCAAAGCTGTATGCAAAACCTTTCTTTTTACTAATACATTTGATAATTATTTTTTGTTATTAACTGATGAATTTGTTGAAATATTCTATTGACTCTATATAGTCTAATAGTTAGCAAGCTTGTCTCGCTAGAACCATTACGACTGAGTAGTGAGTTCGACCCGATTTTTCTAAGCGTAGCTTAGATGTGGTGAAAAGACGAAAGTATGGATTCCCCATACTTTTCACCACATCTAAGCTATGCTTAGAAAAATCGATATTATGGCACTTCGATGTGGTGCAGTGGTTAAGCAAGCTTATCCCGCTAGATTAATTACTACTGAGCAGTGAGTTCGATCCTCACTGAGTGCCCCATACTTTCGGCCTTGTGCCACATCTAAGCTGTGCTTAGAAAGCCACCATTTGGGCACTTCGACGTGGTGTAATGTTTATCAAGCTTCTTTCGGTAGATCAATTATGACTGAGGAGTGAGTTCGATCCTCACTGGGTGCCTCATACTTTCGGCCTTGTGCCACATCTAAGCCACGCTTAGAAAATCTCCATAAATCTTAGGAGTATCATTTTCTATCCAAAATCTTTATTAGAATATCTTGGTAAGATATTAATCTAATAGTGTATTTGGGATAATGTTGATGCTTTCATTTTAAACAGCGTCTTGATCTTTTTTCTTCATTTCACGTCCAAAATGGCGTCCAGCATAATTCAGATTGTTATAAAGATGAACCTAGTTAAACTCAAAATCACAATCACAATGATCTGAGAAACTAACTTTTATTTATCATTCTTGGATAGGTATGAAAATATCTCTCTTCATCTGATATAGAAGTTATTCTGATACAAGAGACTGCCAGTTATGTGTGAGATTGATTGTCTGATTTATTTTTACGGTCTGTCAACCTTTTGCAGGTTAATTAAAACAAAAAAATATCTTTAGACTGTAAGAATTTTTGGCGATAATAATGATTTACGGATACAAGTAATACTACTTAACCCATATCTGGGGGAAAAGAAGTGGATTCATACCTTTGCCAAGGGTATATACATGTAAGCGAACCCGACTGGAATTGGAACTCAGCTCTCTGATGATCAATTCTGAGCCATTATCCATTACACCACACATACATCTAAGCTTACAGCACCTGGTATGCCCGAGTGGTCACCCGGTACTGACCAAGCTCGGTGTTGCTTAACTTCGGTGATCGTACGTAAACCGATGTTTTAACGTGATATGGCCGTAAGATGTAATGTGTGAGATTTTGATTAATAAGTGCTTTAATCCGTACAATATATCGATATTGGCCATAAGAGTTGTGCACCCAGTAAGAATCTGATTCATTGCAGTAGTAATGATATACAGGATCAGTTCGTTTACAATCATTTTACAGTAAGCACTTCGATTAACATAATAGAATACGTTAAAAAACAACTCCAAGTGTATATTTTTACTTCTCATCATACAGAATATCTCATACTTAATGCAAAGAACAAATAAACCATACCCACTCTCTCTTAGCAGTGATGGCAGCTCAGTAAAACACACACAAATAAGCAACGTTTATGTTTATTTAATAAAGCAGCAGCCAATGCGCTGGTATCTATAAACCGTGTCAGCTTCACGCAACTCCTTACGCCTCTTGTGCGGGGTCTGTTTTCCTACCGGACTGCCTGCCTAGAAATTCAACAGTAAAGATCATGGTTTGATTGATTGATTTTTTATGGTTTATCAACACTTTGTGGGTCGTTTAATGTCGAAACATATTTTGGATTTTAAGAATAATTCTTTTTTCTGAGTGAATATTGAATAAACAATTTTGGGGTGGATAGAATAACAACGATTTTTCTAGGTACAGGTCCTACTATTTAACCCATAACTGGGGAGAGGGGATGGATTCATATCTTTCCCAAGGATATTTACATCATGGCTTAAAAACTAACCATTATGGACGACGCAAAATGGCAATAAGTATTAAATTTTATATATTAATTACTTGTTGAGATGTTAGTGAATTTGCTTATTGTGTCCCAAGTCTGATAATACTATGCTGTCTGCTCTCAGCATACATGCATATATATATATATATATATATATATATATATATATATATATATATATATATATATATAGGTTGTGTCAAAATACCTTTTACAAACTTTGGAGGCGGATTCTCACACCAAAAAAGGACAAAGGTCAATATAAACATATAGCCTTCGTTTTTTAGTTATTAAGTTTAAAGTTTATGGTCGACGCTGTTAAAAGCAAGATACAATCCAAAAATACTTTTACAAACTTTGGGGGAGCGTGCCTGACACCAAGTCAAGGTAAAATGTCTATCTAAATACATGTCCAAAAGGCCATCGTTGTACTTCAACACAGCAATTCATAAAAAATACAGCGAAAGTCACTCACGAAATAAAAATAATTGTTTGTACGAAAAGTAAGGACCTACGTACATCAAATTGTCTTTAAATTAAGTAGCGACAGAAGAATTATCATTGAACTTTTAAAAGGTAAGCATAAATATTAAGATTAAATTTTGAGCTTCAGTAGTTTATTGTTGACTATCTCAACTTCTCCTGCCTACCTATAGTGATGAAGGTCCAATAAAAAGCCCTCCGCAGCAGCTAGCTTAAATGTCGCCCGATTTAAGCTATACACACACACACACACACACACACACACACACACACACATATATATATATATATATATATATATATATATATATATTTGTTTGTTTATTGGAGTATTTATTTAAAAACATCTGATCAAAAAATTATATATTATTTCGAACAACATTTTATTATAGTCAGGTACGGAAATTAAGTTTTGATTTATTTTAAATTTTGACAAGAAATTAAAATTTGCTTTCGGTGACATAGATCGACACAAAGTGAACATAGAAGTCGATACCGCATAATGAATATCACTTCCACGGTGTTAACATCGCTTGTGAAACTGGCATTTACTATCCTGTGTTGATCTCTATGTCCATATATGTCCATATATATATATATATATATATATATATATATATATATATATATATATGCGGTCAGATCAAAAAGTATCCGAACTGTTGCTATGGTAACGGAGCTAAAGTACGCAAAGTGAAATCTCTTGGAACAGATTGACCTTGAACTCTATCGCGCATCTACGTTATGTTATTTACGTTCTCACTTACTTCCGTTGTGATTAGTAATGCTTGAAGGAACGTATGTAGAGCGTTGTCGTTTCAACATATCACAGATGTTCCATCAGTGACCGTGGCTTGTGCAGTAGTTTTTAGCGAAGAACTACATTCCCCTGGTCCGTCAACTACCATATTACCTACATCCCGCCACTATGCAACTTTTTCCTCTTCAAAAATCAAATCCAACTTGAAAGGAAGAATATTTCAAAACGTCGAGGAGACCCAAGTGAGTGCTACGAAGTAGCTGCTCGCAATCCCCAAACAAAACTAGTGCCGTAAATGCTTCCATCAATTGAAATGATAATGAATAAAATGCGTGGCTTCAGAATGGGATTATTTCGAAGGAGATTAAATACCAAATTGATGTGGTTGTCTTATTATAGCACCAGTCTCAATATTTTTATTAGACCCTGTACATATTTTATTTATTATTATTATTATTATTGATTTATTGGACCCTCTATATATTATCAATTGTAATAATTTTAATACAATACATGACCGAAAAGTAAGGTACAAATCTTTACAAATCCAGCATGTTTACTATTGTAAAAATAAAACATAATGGGCATATGTTACCAGAATTATTATGCTACTTTTCTACATAGACGCCATCAAGATGGATTCAGTCTTCCCATCGGTGTACGAACGAATGTTTATCTTTTTTTGAAAAACGTAGTGTCAAGCGACTGTAAGTACCCTTGCAAGTCTGATGAACCCAAACAGACATAAAATTGCGGTTGGCACCTTAAAACATTCCAATCATATCACTGGAGTCACTTTTTGTCAGGTTGGCCATGTGGTGAAGAGGTGGCGTTGTCGTGTAGCAGAATGACACACTTACACGAACGCTTAGCCTCTTTCTGGCAAAAGGCTTTACTCAGTCTGTTCAGCGCTTCACATTATCTGACTGCGCTTAACTGTCTGGCCGTGTGTCACATGAAATCCACACGTAGCACAGCTTCTTTTCCCATCCTACTTCCTCAACAGCTGAATCTGGGTTTTTTTCCAGGTCATAGAATCATTTTTAATCTCCAGAGTTACGTGAAACACTCAAGTTTCATCGCCCATGAACGGGTTCTCCAGAAAATCCCCATCAGCTCCTTCTATACCGTTTCAAAAGCTGAACAGAAGTGTCCTAGAAAATATGTTCTTCATCCAATTGGCATGCAAAATCTCTTATTACTACTTTGTGTTTGTCCACTGTTTGATGGAAGCGTTCATGTCTATTGCGACGTCACATGTTCACAATATTAAAACTATTCTCGCTGTTACAAGAAGCATTCCGCTGTTTTATGTTCATAGCTTCCAGAATGTTTTAGATCCGCTTGATTTATCTTACTTTTCGGATGCCTCTCGTAATTATAAATAGAAATTGCATTTATCATTTTAGATTCTGCATCATATGATAAAATGCTGAACAATATTATATATTCGCATTGGGATTTTTTTTACATTTGCTAAGCAAAATAAATATCTAAATAACTCGAAAAAAGACATTATGAATATTTGATTAACAAAGCTGGTTCTGTTGAGCAAATATTAGTTATTGTTTTTCTTCGTTATTGTCATATTTTATGCTTTAAAATCATCTGTTCGACAATACTTCTGCTATTATATCATTTCATTTGCTACGTAACTCATATAATACCCATAAAAATATCTTGTATTTAGTTGTTCTATTACGCCGTCTTCCAGACCTGAATATAAGTACTGCAGCGTAGTATCAGCAGAGATCCAAGCAAAACTAGACAGTAAGCATAACTGCTTTAAGAAGTTGTAGAATGTAACGAGGTTGAATTGGTGGCAGTCTTAGTTACGCTGTAGTAGTTTTGCTGGCTATGTTCACCTGCTAAGGTAAAAATCGATCGTGTTGGTTGTAGCAGCATCGGTATTTTATACCGATAGCATCGAGAAACGAAACAAATTCCACAACTCAAAGTATCAGACAACGGCTGTAGCAGTTTGCAGACGATAACTATACTTCCTAGAGATTGCACTATCCAGTTCGCTGACAATCACTGTCACATCTTCGCCAATAAAGAAAAGAATCTAATTTAATTCTGGAGGCAAAGAATTCGATTAAACAACAGTATATACAAATTTTTAAAAAAATGTTTCAAAAAACCTCACTCTTTATGATTGTATTAGAGTGAAAGAGATTTATACAGCATCTTTTTCGCTTTTCTGTATTTGCTCCGTGATGTCGATTGCAAGACGAACTCCAAGTTTAACGCTTTCATCAACAAAATAAATGACACTAGCAATGGACAACCCGATTTGAAAGGCGTCTTTTTCGATTTCCGCTATCATAGATTTTAGAACCGTTTCACTCCCAATGTAATGGTGAAACATACCTGAAAAAGTCTGAATGATTTCAATTTCTTTCCCAATATCTAAGCAATCCAAATTTCTCTCATCGAATCACAGATGCTGTCGATTTGTCCCTGAACTAAGAAAAACTAGATACTAACATATGATCATCAATTTTAACAATTGGCATAACCGAGCATATATTCAAATTGTCTATAAATATAAGCATTTCACGCAAGTACACGGAATGTCACAACTAGAAACGACAATAGAACAGAGAAAAATAGCTCTATAGCCATGGATTCCATTCCAAGTACGAAATACGTTAACCATTATTTTTGTTTATAAAAACTAAAACAAACTAATGTCTCTCTTTCTAATAGTTGTAAAATTATCAAAATTGACATTGTACATAATATCTACAAGTTGTTAGTCCTGTTAGGATATATTGAAAGTATTTTCCTTTTTTAATCAATAGTATATTTTTTAAACTTCTATCAGTCTCTACATGCAGTCATGTAAAAATTTTAGGACACTACAAGGAAGCTTGTCTTTTTAACATATTTAAAAATATGGACATTTGATCTTCTTTTTAACATCATTTATAGATAGGAGGTAATATAACTAAGTACAACTAAAACAACAATTTTTTTAATTATTCGTAAGATTTCATTAATAGAAATGAATTTTCCTTGTGGGGAAAAATTATGACAGCCTCACATGTATTTCTACTTAAAATGCCTTAATTTAGAAACATGCACGTTATATCAAATGATGATAATTAGAACATCTTTGGAAATAATTTTGGATGGCCTGACATATTTAAACATCAGAACTTTATTTTGCTTTGGTTCTTATTGCTGAATTGACTGGTATCACGAAAGCAAAATCAAAATAACACTCTTAGATCTTCAGTAAAGAAAGTAGTAAATGCATATGAGTCTAGGAAGGGACTTTAAAAATCTACAAGACACTAGAAATAAGCCACCCCAATGTAATGGAAATAATTTAAAAGTGGAAAACGTTTAAAATAACTGCCAAGATACCCTAGCAATTTCAGCCCAAGAACAGACTGTAAGATGCTTAAAAAAGCTTCAACAAATCCTAAAATGTCATGATGTGACCTACAGGTCTCTCTTACCACAGATGATGTACATGCATCTGCCATAAGGAAGCTTGATTTACATGGAAGATATGCAAGGAAGAAACCATTGCTGTCAAAAAACAACATCAAGGCAAGACTAAAATTTGACAAAGAACTCCTCGAGAAAGACCACGATTTCGAGAACAATGTTTTTCGTACAGATGAAGCCAAATTAAAATTATTTGGGCACAGTAATAGAATTCCCGTTTGGTGCAAATCAAAAGCAATATTTGAGAACAAGTTCTTCATACCAACTGTGAAGTATGGTGTAAAGGCCATGATTTAAGACTGTTCTACTGCAACAGGCACTGGCCGGATCACTATTATAAAATCCATCACGAAATCTTTATCCTACTAGAGGCTTGATGAGAATGTGATACCATTTGTCAAAATATGAAACGGAAACGGGTGTGGCTCGTGCAAGAAATGGTTCAAAAGAAAGCAGTTGAGAGTCCTGGAATGGTCAACTCAAACGTAATCCTATTGAGATGCTGTAAGGTGACTTGAAATGAACTATGTATGAACGATATTCATGACACATTATACGGCTGAAAGAATTCTGCATGGATAAACTTTCCTGCTACCGATATCAAAGACTGATAAGCAGTTATAAGAAACGCGTCTAATTGGGGTCATTTTAAACAACGGGTGCAATACCAACCATTAGAGTAAAGGATGGGCAAACTTTTTCCTCAGCAGGAATTGGCATTTTGCTTCATTTTCTTTTTTTTTTTTTGTTAAATATGTGGTTCTAAAGTAACATCTTAATTTTTCTTATTCCATTGCATCAATTTTACCTATCTATCTATCTATCTATCTATCTATCTATCTATCTATTTCACTCTGTTCATATATATCTATCTCACTCTGTTCATATCCATCTATCTACAGGACGCGATGGGTAAATTTTCGCCATTTTATATTTTTTTTAATTTCGCACATGCGCGTTGTTTGTTTTTGATTTTGTCGACTTCACAGTAAAGTAAGGTCAGTTGGGCGCCGTCTGTGAGAAAAAGACCATTATGACACAATTCCCTCTGCCAGAAATTTGAAAATGGCGTGCTGTACTACTTGGCATTCGGGACCAGAGCTCCAATAAAAATATTTCAGAGTATTTGGGTGTCAATCTGAGGACAGTGCAGAGGATTCGGAAAGAGTTGGATTCGTCTAATGGTGATTACGAAGGCACGGCAACTCAGAAAACTCACTCTGATCGTTCTGATAAGAAAAAGGTTCCTGAATTTGTTGATGAGGGCATCAGGCTCAATGTAGCAACATGAGTTAAATTTAATAAGTCACTACAGAACATTTACTTTTGAACGGTGGCTATCAGTAAGTGGAATCAACTTCAAAGTAAAAGAACAAGACTGGGAGAAAGTGACGGAAGGAAGATTAATTGTTTTTTGGACGAAGGTGACAGGACAATGTTGTTTATAAAGCTGATCATCCCGCACAAAATGGACAGAATGGACGAAGCGGGCTACGCAAGAAGACAGACCACAGCCCCTCCGCGCCTCCCCTCCCCACCTCACTTACGCCTCAACCCGCCTTCACCCGCTTATAGTAGTAAAGTAATACCTAAGAATAAAATCTGATTTACTACTAGAAATTGTTTTGTTTTTCACTCGTGGGTAACGATCTGGCCAAAGGGTAATTATTAAGCCACAAGCGTTTGACTCCAACAAACTGAACCCTGTCAAAGAACCTGGTGTCTGGTCTGAGCTGCAACGCAATACTCAACACGGGGGCCTACATCAAGTGCCTTGAAGAGATAGTGCTATTCTGGGTTAAGAGGGTGGCTGATGGAAGACCCTATATCTAGCAACTGGACTCTGCACTATGCGACATAACCAAGAGAACCCAGTCTTGGCTGTCAGACAATTTCTGCGACCACATCACCCCTTAGATCAGGCCACCTAACTCCCAAGACTGGAACCCCCTTGATTATTATGTGGGGTGCGCAGTTGAGCGAGAGACCAACAAAACTCTTTGTAACACCAAAGATAAACCGAAGGCAATGATTATGGCAACATTCACCAACTTAAACAAGGAAGCCCTCCAGAAGAGTTGCAGGAGATTCCAAAGGCGACTGGAGACCATGATTGCAGCCAATGACGATTTTATTGAATAAATTTACTCTTATTTGAAGATATTTTTGTGCAATTTTGGTAAATATATTTGTTAAAATTAGATGTCAGTGTTATTTTCATTTTTGTGTAATTTAGACGACAATTTATTCAGCAGAGCCTATATATATATATATATATATATATATATATATATATATATGAAAGTGGATATTGATTGAAGTCGACACTCAAGGGTGTCATTCCATTTCATGTCAAACGCAATTGTCAGGTCTAACGATTGCGCTTAGCATGAAACAGACTTTCGCACTTGTTAAGGTTAGCTAAACTCGATGAATTACTATATATATATATATATATATATATATATATATATATATATATATATATCATTATAGTAATTCATGGAGTTTAGAAAATCCTTAACAGAATGTAGAAAGCACTCGACGCCCATTCTGTCCAATTTGGGCTCATCAGCAGTGCGCCTCCGCTACCGTGAATCGAACGCGGACCGTCACGATTAATCTAATTTTCAAAAATTCCTATCACTGATATATATATATATAAAAATTTCTCTTCACCAGGCGTTAGTATGTCTTCAGTATTCTTATGGTCCAGTGGCCTTGTCTTTTGCTAGATAAAATTGATCTAACGTGGAATTTTTTAAGCCGTTCGTTTCTCCTCGTGGTTTAAAATTTTATTAAAGCAAATTTCCCCAAGCCCACTGCTGATGGCGGGTAGGAATGGTCGCTGACCTTCCAAAAACACTGCGTTAACTGTAACCTGATGCTTGGGCATTGAGATAGGGTTGGCTGTACACTCACTGGCGTCCATCAAAATACAAACAGACAATCACTTTCTGCCATGTGTGAGTATAATTTCGTTTTACCAGAGACGCATCCAAAAGCATCTCTCTCTCTCTCTCTCTCTATATATATATATATATATATATATATATATATATATATATATATATATATATATATATATTCCAATGTATTCGTGTATTTATTTATGTACTTATTTTATTTATCTATCTATTTTTCTTTTGTTCTTCTCCCCGCACTCTGTGCGACTAATTTAACATTGATACTTGTTCTAACCATTCTAACCTAACTATATGTTTGTGTAATTGGAAATCCCCCCCTCGAAAGAAGGTAAAAAATGTCTCTTCACCAGGCGTTAGTATGTCTTCAGTATTCTTATGGTCCAGTGGCCTTGTCTTTTGCTAGAAATGTACTAACGTGGAATACTCACTGGTGACCATCAGAATGCATGCGGACTACCAATATCACCCACTGCCACAAGTGAGCTAGTATTTATGCCATATCCGCAAAAAGGTGGATAATCATATTTTTTCATTTCTCTCTTTAGAATAGCACAATGGGACTTATACTAAGTTAAAACTTAGTGTTGTGTAAGAATAAAATACTAATAAATTCCATCCTATCCCCCCTGAACATACCACTAGTGTCAGCCTGGGCACTATGTCAACGACTTCCCCGCCCTTATCCCTCTGTTTGTTTTTTGTCGTTGTTGTATGTGTTATATGTAATAGGAGTAGGTAGACCCTCCTACCGCCCGGTCAACACTCCTCCCGCTTCTCCTGGACATGGGCAGAGGCTCACTCCTTGTTTCTTGTCTAAGAAGGGGTTCTCTCTCTCTCTCTCTCTCTCTCTCTCTCTCTCTCTCTGGCCTCTGTACTAGTGCTGATGGGTTTCTCCCGTGACGTGTGCAGTCTGTGGCATTGCCTCTTCATTTTGAGGGTACACAGTTGACAGTTCACTGGTTTCTAACTAACTCTTGCGTAGCGTCTTGAGCGGCCGCTCTGATCAACAGTTGTATAATACCGGGGTGTTTGTAGTGTCATGACGCGCATGGAAAGGTGTCCCTGCAGTCATCTTCGGTGGGCAAACCTGAGGCCACATTATGATGCAGGCTGTGCCAACTCCTCTCTGCTCATGTCGCGGTCGAAAACCATCTGCTTCTCTTACTTCAAGCCTTGTCATCTTCCAACAATTACTCCACATGAAAACTCAAATGAACCAAAAAAGTAAACCTAAACCAGTCCCTCAAAAATCATCTAAACCCCTCAACATTTTGTTCTCCAACATCCGTGGCATTAGAACACATTTCTGCAGTATGGAATCTTTCCTCACTGTAAACTGTCCGGATATATGGGCTCTGTGTGAGACAAACCTTCTCGTCTATTCCCTCCTCTGATCTGTCGATCCCCGACTAACTTCCTCTCCTCAGGAAAAACTCTCTAACCCACATGCACAGCCTTGGTGTCTATGTCAAGGACCATATCCCTCTGGCCAGAGAGTTGTCTCTCGAATCGCCAGACCTTTCGTACATGTGTCTCCGACTATCTCTCCTCAATGCCGTAAACTATCTCTTCTTCCTAAATCGCTCTCCATCCTCTCAAGTCTGTGGGATACTCGATAGCATATCTGACAGCATAGACAAGGCCCTCTCTCTCTCTTCACCCGTTTGCTCACATATTCGTGTTTGGTGACTTTAACGTCCATCATACCAAGTGACTCGAGAATGCTACTACTGACCTGGTAGGCATTCAAACACTTAATTTCTCAATTTCTCAATCCCTCACGCAGATAGTTAACTTCCCCACGCGTTTTGCCCTCAACCTGGTAGGTAAGGCCTCCCTTCTCAATCTATGTTTTACCTCCATCCCCGAATCTTGTAGCGCCACGCAGCTCTGCCCTCTTGGTAACTCCGATCATGCTGTAGTATCTGTTAACATTTCCTTCAACTACACACCCTGCAAAGAACCTCCCATCACTAGAACCTCGTTCTACTATCAACGAGCGGATTGGGACTCGTTCCGTGACTTCCTCCGCGATGTGCCCTGGGATGTTGTCTTTACACTCCCTGTCCAAGAATGTGCTTCTGAGGTCTCATCCTGGGTTAAAGCTGGAATCGACGCTTTCATCCCCTCAAGGAAATTTAAGGTCAAGTCGCACTCCTCCCCTTGGTTCTCCGCTGCTTGCTCAGCCGCCATTGGCCATAGGAACCACTTCTTTCACCTACTTCGTAGCGACATGTCGGACTGCAATAGACGTCTCTTTGCCTCCGCCCGTAACGAGTGTAAGCGTGTACTCAACGAAGCTAAGTCAATATTTACTGCTCGGATGAAGGAGCGTATTGCATCTCGCAAATTTGGCTCCAAAGATTATTGGCGGCTCCGCAAAAGCGTCCTGAACAATAGAAAACACTCCATACCTCCTTTGTTCAACCAGCTCGAGGTCCTGACCTCCTCTACCGACAAGGCTGAATGCTTTGCTTGAAAATTTTCATTTAATTCAACCCTCGACTCCTCCGGTGTATCCATACCAGACTTCCCTCTAAGAACTGAGGCCCTATTGGGCGGTTTACACATAACCCCGTCATTGGTACTGGGCATTATCTCCAATTTAGACCCCCACAATAGTGGTGGAGATGGCATACCAGCCATTGTCTTGAAGAAATGCGCGCCTGAGCTAGCGCCCGCTCTCTCTAAACTGTATAATTACTGCCCCAAGGAATCCTGTTTTCCTGATTGCTGGAAGTCCTCATCCATTGTTCCTGCGTTTAAGAACTCTGGAGACCCCTCTGACCCCTCTAATTACCGTCCTATTAGTCTCCTACCCCTCTTCGGCAAAGTCTTCGAAGCCCTAATCAATGCCGAAGTGTGTAACCACCTTACATCCCATGATCTGCTCTCAGACAAGCAATATGGTTTCCGCTACGCCCGATCTACAGCTGATGTGCTTACGGCCATCACTGAAACCGTCTACCAAGCCCTTCAAAATAACGGTGAGGCTCGTTCTGTGACCCTAGACATTTCCAAAGCGTTTGATAGTGTTTGGCATGCCGGCCTTCTTCGTAAGCTCCAGGGTTATGGTATTACAGGTCGATTGTTTGACCTAATACAATCATTCCTGTCAAACCGTGAATTGAAGGCCGTTCTCAACGGATTCTCCTCCAGTTCCTATCCCACGAACGCAGGGGTTCCCCAAGGCTCCATCCTTGGCCCCAATCTATTCCTTATTTTCATCAACGACCTTCCTGACGCCATAGATTCCCAAGTTGGCATCTACGCAGACGACACTACAATTTACTCCTGCCTGAAAAACAAATCTAGTGTCGGTGACAAAACTAACCTGGCCGTGCGTCTTGAAATGGACCTCCAATCGGTTGTTAATTGGGGCAAGAATTGGCTGGTCAATTTTAACGCCTCAAAAACTAAACTACTCTCTATTAATCACCATAGAGATGCTTCCCTGCCCCCCCCCCATTAGAATGTCTGATAGTCAACTTATTGAGAGCAACTCCCTGCGTCTGCTCGGTCTCACGTTGACTGCTGACCTGAGATGGAACAAATACATTGAGTCAATTGCCTCGTCCACCGCGAGGAAAGTTGGCTCTCTGTGCCGCGCCAGAAAATTTTTCTCCCCGGAATCGATACTTCAAATATACAAATCAACCATTCGCCCTTGAATGGAGTATTGCTGCTATATATGGTCTGGGGCACCTTCTGTTTACCTCGGAGTTCTTGACAAGATCCAGAGACGGATATGCAATATAATTGGCACCTGATCTGGCGTCTCGTCTACAGTCACTCTCTCACAGACGCGCCGCCGCCTCTCTCTGTCTTTTCTACAAATACTTTCATGGTAATTGCTCCGATAAGCTGCTTTCACTGGTTCCCAGACTCCATGAATTCAAGCGCCCTACGAGGCTGGCATCCCGCTCCCACCCTTACACTGTAGAAACTTTTAAATGTAGCCGTCTCTTCTACTCCAAAAGCTTCATACCTCGCACCTCTCGCCTGTGGAAAACCCTTCCCTATTACTGTTTCCCTGAGAGCTATAATCTCCAACTATTCAAATGTAATGTCAATCGACATCTCCAGTTACCTTGATCTATCCACTATCCCTCTCCTCATCCTTTCTTCTATCACTCCTATCTGCTCTTGCTCCAAATCTTCTGCAACCCCCTGCATCCTAGTGGCTTCACGCCTTGCTCAAGGCGTAATGCTTATATATATATATATATATATATATATATATATATATATATATATATATATATATATATATATGCTATCGCGCCATCATAGTCTTAAGAATTGTACATGATATAAACTCTGAAGTGATGATCTGCAAAAAAAATAAAATAAAAATACTACTGAAGCAACCTAATAGCTTATCTTAGTATTACACATGGTCACTAGTGTATGGCACCCAGTGTGGATCGAATTGACTAGCGTCATAACGGTCTGCGAGATTGGTCTGTTAACTACTACTCTGTGATGAGGTGTTATGATGTTGTTATTTATTCAATGGCTGAGCAAGTCTCTTATGCGAATTAAAAAAACCATGGAAATGCTATATAGAGGTTGAGATAAATAAAAATTAGGATAGAAAGTTTACTTGCGCCAAAAAAGCATAAAATGGGTATTACTCGGCATAAGCCCTCGGTAATCTGTCATAGGAAACAAATGAACGAATTGCGCAGATATATTAAGAATCATCGTACATAAACAGTTCAAAAAAAGCTATCTTTGTTAAATTGAGAAAAAGTTTTCTAGCATGTCTTTTTACAAAATCTTTAAAATATATAACTTCATAGCATATTTATATAAACCTCAAAGTTATATAGACATTATATAGATATTATACAGACATCCCAGTTTTTATTGTTTTATATCACCTTTCAGATAAATTTCCTATTCCTTCACTGATAACTTCAATGATTCAATGAGCGATATTTCGATATTTTGTACTTGAAACTACTGACCAAACAAGGAGAATTGCTTAGAGCAGAATAAACGATGATGTGATAGTGATAAAGCTAGACTCATACACTACATATGGAATGGTGTCTCTTACAAAATTCTTGCACAAAAAAATGTCTCTTCATTTCCAATGAGTCATTCAAACAAGTTAAATTGCTAATTATAACAACCCGATATTAAAGTTTATTATATTTTCGTAATTTGTTGGTTTTACCGCTGTTGGTTTCAACCCTGGATAGGAATGACTGAAAAACGTCCCCTGCACAAATTTATAGACAAAACATACATACTGAGATTTTTTTTTTTTCTTAGCCAATAAGGTAGGCCACTTCTCAGACTCATCCAACTTAGTTCCGGTTTTTCTTGTCTTGAATTCAGAACGTTGCGATCGCTTGTCTGTACCCCCTTTTGTTTGATAACACCATTCTTAGTTTGTGAACTTTTTGCCTTATTACTATTGCTTTGCCTACTTTTCTCTTGCATTTACTGTTTGCTTAATATTTTTGCTCTGTTATTTTCTTTCCTTTGTTATTGTTTATTGCAAACTTTGTCAATTCTGTTTGTTGGGCATTTTTGTCATTTACATTTATCCATGGCCAGTTACCCCACTTGTCTATGAAAGATCTTCTGATGACGACCGCTAGATGTCGTTTTCAAAGCAGTATATAAGAAAAGGACGCAAAGGTATTATTCACTTTCTTTCTCTTTACCCACAGGATACCTTGGACATAGAACATGCCTCGTTCCTCTCTGAGAGAATTTTCAGTCTCCGATATTGCATTGAACACAAGACGGAATACTAAACAACACAAAATGCCCTAAATTTACTTGACCCCATACAATCATATCAATTCTGCCAAACCAAGAGATAAAGAAATATTATCAAATGTAAGTCTCTCACAATCTTTCACAGGAACTTCTCACATACGTATGTTCGATTCGAACATCTTTACATAAACATCTTCATTCACTACTCTTGTATTCTTTGTATGTAGTTTCCCCAGGCAATGAAATAGGTTGTTGCTGATTGTGCGTAATTGGATATTTATTCTTACTCTTTTGTTTGAAGAGACTCTTAATAGCAACCAAATACTATCAAAAAATCTATAAATTCTAACAAACACATAAAGAAAACATTTCTTCCAGTAATTTTCATTGGGATTAAAATATCCGTAACTATCGATCCTATCGCGATGTTCGTCTTTTTGAATTCCTGTAATAATTTCCTCTTTCAATCTACTTCTTCACTATATGTCGTATCTCTTCAGAATGTTGGCGATTATGGATCTCTACAATTTGTAGCTCTCAGTAAATTTTGTATTCTTGTTATCTCACCTGAACCTTGTTCCGCCATCGATTTATTCAAGTTAGGTATATTATGGGCTGTTTTCCTCTGTCTCTCTTGCCTGTAAATATCGAATTTTCCAAGCCTTCTTTCCTCAGTATGTGCCTTAGACATTTCACCTCTCTCTTCCTGATGATAAGTATGTCCTTTTTATTTCTATTTTGTCTAAAACTTCGTCGTTGATGGCGGCCCATGGTATTCTCAGTATCCTTCTGTAGAACAACATTTCTGTTGCTTCAAGCCTCTTTTCCATCTGAGGAGATTTCCCAGCATCCACTGCTATATAGATATTAGGTCATATTTCTTTACGCTTTTCTTTGTTTCTAACGGAATTTTCCTGTTTCTTAACACTTTACTTAGCTTTTGGAAGGCATCTTTCGCTAGCCCAATGCGATTTCGGTGTCGCATTTTCCGTCCTCTGTTAAAACAATTCACAGATATTTACATTTTTGTGCTTGTTTTATTTTGGTGTCTGCAATTTGTAATTTGCATGTTGGTCTGTTCCTTTTGCTAACAACCATTGCATTGTCTTCTTACAATTTCTTCTCACTTTCATTCACTACCTTTTGCAAAAGTTCTTGTAGTTTCCTTTCTGTGTCTGCTATCAACACTGCGTTATGTGAATATCTTAAGTTGCCAAGATTGTAGCCCCCAATAATGAATCCTGGTAGGACTGTATAGTTTGAATAGGTCCGTTGAGAAGACATACCTCTTTCTATTTTTGTATATTTATTGAATTCATTTTCATCCCTTATTCCAGTGTCTGTTTTGTCCTATTTATGATCTAATTCTGCTGGGCGATCTATTCATCCATCAGATTTCGGATGATAAGTTTTGTTATATGGTTCATCAAGCTGATTCTCCGATGGAATTCACATTCGTTTGCATCTGGCTTCTTATGTCGTGCTATGAAAATGCATCTACTTAGGTTTTCCGATATATATTTCATTTATTACGTCTGTAATTTTGTCAATGCCAAAATCATCTAAGGCGTCCAGCAAATTTATTACAATTCCGATGATCCTGCCGCTTTGTTTCTGTTCAATTTGGCCAGTGCTGTTTTCACTTTAGATTTTAATATTTCCGCTCCTTCTGTATTTCTGTGTATTGCCAGTTGTCCTCTTACGCCGTGGAACTGTTAGCCAATGTATTCGCTCCATCGCTGAAATATGGTTTTTCTAAAATTTATGTCCTGTCCTTGGATTTTAAGCATCATACTGACGAGCATATCTTTTCTCCTGTTAGTTCTATTTTTTATGCATATCTGATTTATATGTGAAACTGTCTATTTCTGCTCATTTTTGTTGAGTCATTCCTGTTTAGTTCGCCTGCATTTGTTTATAATTTATGTGCCGTCCCTCGACATTGTTTTTTGTCTCCTTTTTGTCATTGTTCTTGATTGCTGATGTTACTAAACCTTCTCTTAATGTGTCTCGCTTTGAGTTTCCATTTTCATTTTGGCCATTGAGTCTGCTTTTTATACTGCCCATGTATTTTTATTTTACATTTGGGTCATTCAGGAGTCTGTTGTGTTGCAATTTTGATACTGCCTTGTCCCTCTTCAAGTTCCGTAGTTTCATTCTAAGTTTACATATCACTGGAAAGTGGTTGGTTCCTCATTTGGCACTCGAGTGTTTAGCAGGGTAAAAATTAATTCCTGTATGACAACGAGGCCATGAGGTGGTTAAATGTTGATTCTAAGCAGAAAAGGGTTAAGCCCAAAATTGAATATAGACTGGAAGATAGATAGATAGATAGATAGATAGATAGAGAGAGAGAGAGAGAGAGAGAGAGAGAGAGAGAGAGAGAGGAGACATTTTCCTTAGTGAAAATGGGATCGTCTGGATTTCTTCACTCCTAAAGTTTTTTTTTTTTTATCGAAAGTCTGGCATGCGGACGAAAACAGATTTGGAGAACAATTTTATCTCTTCTTTGAGAATTTAGGCAAACAAATGTATTTTCGTTGATGAAAATGAATTGAGAAATTAAAACACGGCAACGAATCCGGTCGAGGGTAAGAAAATCGATCCTGTCGTGACAAGCAGGTAATCTGGTTTGTGTTTTCGCTAAAGACAGCTATCAGCCCATGGATGGAGAACAATTTTATCTCTTTGAAAATTTAAGCAAATAAATATATTTTCGTTGACGTAAACAAATTAGGAAATAATTTTATCTCTCGCTCGGAATTTTAAATTAGAACGAATTTCTCTTAACGGGTCGGATGTACGAATAAAGCTAGAGTTTATGAAAACAAATTCTATCATCGATGGTCTGGTTTATATTTTTGCTGGACAAGGATAGTTCCAAGAAAATAGAAAATCAAAGAATTAAAATTAATGACTAGAAGAAACACGGCTCTTCCGCCTACGCGCTTTAAAAATTAGATTTGTCACAAAGAGAGTTATGCATGCCCTGAGAAGTGGGTTGAGGTTGAATGCTAGGCGAGTAGGAGGAAGAAGGAGAATTTGGCACCGCCTGTATGAAGTGGTGGTGTGAGATGTTAAGTGAAGCAGGTGGGAGTTAGGAGACGAGCAATCCTGTAACTATTCCTAAGAAGGTGGATGCTTCTCCAAATTTGGAAAGTTGCTTAAGAAAGCAGAAATAGAAAACAAAGAGCCCTTATTAGAACTAATGTGAAAATTAAAGAATCAATGAATCCCAAGAACCCTTCGGCTCCACGCCAGTTTGGGCTGAAGTGCATATAAGAAGATGGTTTTGTGAGCTCGAAGACTTGCGCTGAGAATTCCACATTGTGTACTTCCCGAATCCATATCAGCTACCACCAGATTTCCTGATTCCGAACAACTTTGAACCAAAATTATTAGGCGAGGCACAGTGTCACTATAGAGCTTAATGTGGGAAGGGTTAATTTTTGTTTTACCAAGAGCTATATAAGCCAATTAAAGATTAACCCCATGAAACTTTCGTTTTATTTTTTCGTCGTGAAGATATTTTTCTTCCTTAATATAGCACCCAACTTGGACCAGCGTCAGCATTGACCACTGCAGAATTAGACCTGTGATTAAAACGTCATCCTAAGACCCTGAGGACCGGACTACAAAACGTGGTTATACCATCGGGTGCAGGCGGTGGCAGGCGGTGCTATACCTGAATCTCTTATTGATAGTCGATTTGGTTTTCCGTTTCTCCTCCTTGGCTTCCATATTCGTCTTGAGTGTTCTTCAAACCAGATGTTGGCTACTAGCTGATAATTCATCGTGCACCATTGGACGCATTTTTCTCCGCGTTCATTACAAGTTCCTAAAATGTGCCAACTATTTCACCATCCCTCTTCTTGCCTACTTTAGCATTCATGTCTCCCTTGACGATTGGAATTTCTTTCGATTTGCAATGAGACTTGGCGTTATCTAGCGTTCAGTAAAACTTTTCAGTTTCTTTTGTACTTTGTGTTGTCGGTGCATATACAATGTTGGTGGGTATGAAAGGCCTTCCTTTCACTTTAATGACAAGAATTCTTTCCGTTAGTTGACAGTATCCCAGAATACATTTCTTTATGTCTTTGTCTAATATCAGTCCTACTCCGTCTCTCATTTTCTCTCCGCCGGCATATATAATCCTGTGTTTATCACTGACGATAATCTTCATTGTTTTCCTACCTCTTTTCGCATACAGCTAAAATATTGACATTTAACCTTTTTTATTTCGTGACAGTCCGTTTCTGTATGTCTATGGTGAACCAATTTGACGAGTTTCTGAATTTTTGCTAAAACTTATAAAAAAAACACCTGATTGTTGCTTTCACAAGCAATAGAGAACGGGGTAAATTTCAACGGCATGTCAAAGATTTCCCTAAGACTTTACGAAATATATTCCGCCACGGATTCTTGTTTCTTTATCTTTCAATTGCCATACATACTGTTTCCCTTTGCCTTCTCCACAGTTTGGAATTCAAAGCTTTCCATCTCTTAAAATAGTTGTCGCCCTGGGGCTAGAGGGATCAGTCTACTTTAATCCATAGCTGATGAGAATAAGAACTGACTCATACATTTCTCAATAGCATTTGTGCGATAGTGAATGCAACAGACTAGCCCGTAATTTAAACACTATTCAACAGTTCTGCTCTCTGTGCCATTATCCGCTACACTAACCGTAGATTCAGCAGTTAGAGATCATGAAATCAGAGCACAAATCGATTTTTATAAATTTGAAAAATAAAAACTGCTCTCATTTCACTAATGTGTTCTTGACAATATAGATGCCAACCGTAAAAAGGTTAATTTGATTGCTAATTTATCTGTTTGTTTTACTAACATATTCTGTTTCTTCTTTAATAAACAGATAATTGTGCTCCTCTAATAGATGTTCAGTTTAAAATCATATTTCATTAATTAAAGCCAGCGTTGCAGACACGTGAGTAATCAGCACATGCCCAAGGTTTGAAGAAGAATTTGACACTATAAGTGAATCTCTAATTCGCACAGCCACAAATTTTCAATACTCAAATCAAGGCCACTGTTTCTGGTGCGGATATCTCCTTCCACGAGTTTTAAATAAGACAACTGCTTAACAAAAAATCATTACTCTTACGTACCTAATACAAGGGCGGCCATATAAATGATAGGAGCCTCAGAATATTTCTCGATCTCTAATAAACGGGCGTGGGTAATAAAAGGGTCAAAAAGTACAAAATTGATAAATTAATCAGCTCCGTCTATTAGCCACCTAAAAGTAATTAGTGTTGAAATAATATTTTTTTAAATAATTGCTGCGACGTAGCAAGTTAAATTACTCTGACATTTTAGTATAGAACCTTAAGTTTCTCTTTCAACATTTGAGCTGAACCGAAAAGCTCAAATATATACTATAATTTTTTTTTCTATGAATTACACACGATACTATAGACAAAGGGATGTAGAGAATGTATGAATACAGAAAAGAAGAAAAGGCCTTTAATGATAGAGCCTCAGGATTGAATCTAAATATTCATTTGAATAATGATCGATATAAGCTGTGCTAAACACCGGCTTACAATTACGCTACTACGCTCAATAAATTGCAAGCAAGTCTCCATTCATGAATCGATCATCAACGGTTCGGGGTGGTGTTGTCGATCGCGACAGAAGGTGCAGGTTTAGTAGGAGGTTAAGTGATCGTTTGTTCTCTTCATTTCAGATGCTGTCGAAATGTTCCTCTACCTGCAAATCTCGTCTCCATCTTTGTGGGCGGAGTGATTCTATTTCGTATCGCGTATCGTAAACTAAAAAAAAAAAAAAAAAAAAAAAACGGAACTACATAATCTGATAGACCTGATCAAAAAATTCTCTCTTTCAATCCAGATCACCTGGAATCACTTCGCTTTCTGGTACATGTGAAAAGAACAGAAGTTGTTCGCTACAGAAAAAGAAAATGGGGTAGATTAAGGATTAAATTGTGATTTAAAGGCTTAAAACCTACCACAAACCACGCACACACACAGACAGACAGACAGACAGATAGATAGATAGATAGATAGATATGTTAAAGCTTAAAATAAGCTAAAAGCTTAAAATATGGAATAAACTAGGGACTCAATGCAAAAATCATCAGAGCTTGAATTTAATATATTATAATAAAGGACTATTATACTATCTAGGTCACATCATGAGGAAAGACGTCTTGGAAAATTTAACACTCACAGAAAATTTTGAAAGCAAAAGGGGCAAAGGGAAAACAGCGCATACCCTCTGCCTAACGAGCTTTATGTAAATGAATAACAGAACAGGCTTTAGAAGAGATAGCAAAAAGACAAAATTTACTACAAAGGACAGGAAACTGGGGAGAGCCATGTCCGCCAATGTCCTTTAGAGACATGGCACATAAAAGTAGAAGGAGAAGATGAATCAAAATCCGTTACTCAGAGTTTCATACGGTTAGACAATCGAAACGAATCATTTTTTATCAGCCTGACGATTGTGTTACTGCATCAAATTCTAAGTATCGGATTTTGATTACCATCTTTTGTGAAAGTCATTTCGCATCTTAAGTTCTACGTAGCAACTCATATTCTTCACATAGTAAGAAAAAATATGGTAAAGTTGGAATAAAATTTGTTTGAACGAGGCTTACTCTTAATGATTAGGAAACAGCAATGGGTAAGAAAAAATCAAATGTAAGATAGAAAGATGAGATAGGCAGTCATTCTGATAACAGAGTATAGCATAGTCACGATTATAATTTTAGCGGTTTCGTAAGTATTTGTTTAGACTTGATTTCCAACAGCTACTAATATATATATATATATATATATATATATATATATATATATATATATATATATATATATTATTATTATAATAATAATAATAAATTAACTGATTTAAAATATGTTTTTTTTCGCTACACAGGAATTACCATGTTTCAAAAACCGAAGCTAAAAACTTCAAATTTAATTATATAATTAAATTAAAAAGCATTAGTTCTGTTTCATCTTCAAGCGAATTTTGGAAAATTAAAATTATTATAATTTATAATTAAATTTGAAGTTTTTAGTTTCGGTTTTTGAAACATGATAATTCCTGTGTAGCGAAAAAAACAAATTTTAAATCAGTTAATTTATAATATTTATGATCTGTAAAATTACGTTGAGCACTGTTTTGTAAAAATAAAAATATCAATAAGAACACCGGATTATATATCTTACTGTTCTTTCTTTTTATTATAATACATATATATATATATATATATATATATATATATATATATATATATATATATATATATACTTATTTATTTTTAATCCATTTTTATTACTTCATACGTTATTATAGTGGATATTCTATTCGAAATAGTCGCCCTATTTTTATTTTATTTTAAACAATGTGTATTAAAATAAAAGTCCAAAAATAGATGTAACACACGTTGTTTAAAATAAAAATAAAAATGAAGCGTCTATTTCAAATGCGAGTATCCACTATAATAAAGTAATATAAAAAATATGTGTGCAAAGTAATTATATGTGTGTGTGTGTGTGTGTGTGTGTGTGTGTGTTGAGAGTTAATAAAGAATTGACATTATATCAGCATAAAAAAGAAATATCATTGTTAGGGTTGATAAGGGGTGGGAAGTGTAACAGTTTTTACTGGTACTATTACCTGAGGGAAATGACGTACTTATGATAGAATGGTTTAGTTTACTCACTATCTTCTCCATTAACTATTGAAGTATCTCAGCAACCAGACATTTTTTATCGAGACATGTGGAGATAAAATGCCAGGAAGCGGATTCATGCCTTCCTCAAAGGTATTAATTAAGTAGAATTTGAATTTTGGTTTGTCCATTTTTTTCCTGCTAATAACAGTTAGTCTCCATCCCATTTTCAAATTGACCAATAAAATTACATTTACAGTTATTATTTTGTGACAAAAAAAAACCTCATTCGATATACAAAAGCGGGAAAACGATATATAATTGTTTTATATATTAAGAATAATTTTAGGGAAAAAACTCTGACAAGTCGGAGTAAATTTTCGTTTGACGCGTTTCGTCCTTTAAGAATTCATTAGACTAACGGGATGTTTATGTTAATGCGGCTACAAATACACACAAAGAAAATGGAAGGCTTAGAATTTAAAATTAAAATTTAATTTTTTTAATATATATTTTAATATATATGTTTGGGTAAATAGTCAAACCGATTTCATTTTGTTTCTTTTTCTTTCCATCGCTTTTGTTATTAAATATAACCACATTGTGATAAGAGATCTGTCAAGAAAGTCTTGACCGGCTGATCGGTTGAACTCTCTGCCTTCGGGCGGGGAGGAACCCGAACGAGGCTACGCTGAAGGGTGGATTCTCTTTCGGGGAGGTAAACCGACCCTGAACCCGTTTATACGGGTTCAATGGGCATATTTTTGGCCAAGCCCACGGGCTCGGAGATCCCACGTTTAAAAGGCCTTGTGCCACATGACGCCCCCGTGGTGGTGGGGGGGACTGAATATCGTCAAGAAAGGTGAAATGTAATAACCTGGACGTAAATTTACTCTAACGATTAAACCACTTTCTATACATTTCGGCCTTAGTAAATTACTTTCTCTTTTAATGAAAGAAGCATTTTAAAACCGAAACTATGGCCAGACTCATTACGGTGAGCAACTAATGCATTTAGTGTATTGTTTTGTAAAAGATCCCTTTTTTGTACATATAATCTTTTATTTAAATTTCTTGAAGTTTCTCCTATGTATTCTTTGTGGCAATTATTGATGGAATAATTTTCTCTTTCAACTTTTAGTTTTCTATTCTGTTTTGTATTAAGTCTTTTATTGTTTTAGAAATAGTTGTAACAAATTTTATGTTAAGCTTAGATATAGATATACATAGGATTTATTTTCCACCCCATAATGACAGATGTGATACATGCAGCAACTTTTGTTTTTAACGCTGGCCCTACTACTTTAAATGCAGTGGAGAGGTACTGTCTGTAAGACGGATCCTCTGGAACCAAAATCTCTCTCTCTCTCTCTCTCTCTCTCTCTCTCTCTCTCTCTCTCTCTATTTATCTATCTATCTATATCTCAATAACTCATCAACACAGACTCCTTACGAATTCAAAATGTGATATTGGAATAATATACAACACCTACGTGATATAAAAATCTAGTCTTCACTAGACCAAAACAGAGCAATATAAAATTTGATTCGGCCTATGAAAGCTAAAAAAAAAAAAAACAGATAAGTTTGATATTTTGCCAGCCTTTGATTCGACACTGTTTTTCGCCCCACGTTTGCATTTCCTTGGTGATATTTGACCGGATTATGGAGTAAACAAGTTGTTCGAACTTGGCAAATGTTATTTTTGTACCCAAGCAACAAGCACCTCTTTTAATAGTTTTAATTAATGTACGAGTATTGTTATTTATCTCGCTTTATCATTGGGCTTACGGCCATATCACGTTGAAACATCAGTTTCCGTACGATCACCGAAGTTAAGTAACGTCGAGCCTGGTCAGTACCTAGATGGGTGACCACTTGGAAATACCAGGTGCTGTAAATTGGAGGCGCGGATGGTGTAACGGATAATGGCTCTGAATTGTTAATCGGGGAGCCGAGTTCTAATTTTCAGTGGGGTTCGTTATAGTCACTTACGCAAATAACTCTGAGAGAGGTATAAATCCACCTCTTCTACACCCAGCTATTAGTTAATTAGTAAAACTTGTATCACTAAATCATAATTATCTCCTTCCCAAAAAGTCTTAGAATCTAAAGATATTTTCTGGCTTTAAATAACCTGTAAAGGGTTGATAAGCCGTAGAAAACGAATCAATCAAAGTCATTAGATAGATAGATACGAAAAAGGCTGAGAACAAGGCAGAGATGGACAGGTTGAGAAAGATAGATATGAACAGACGAAGATAGATAGATAAGTTGGTTTATCAAAGTATAAAGGCAAATCAAGCTCAGGAAGATTGTGTTTCGCCAATCTTCCAATTAAAAAGAAGCAGTCTACGTTAAAAATTAGCATTCGAAATGTCGACTTTTTATTGTATTCGATTATTGTTACACTGGCGCCGTGGCGGTTTTTGGAAATTTTCTCCCTCAACATTATTTGGGACAAAAATGGTTACTTTTGCAACATATAAGTGGGAATATAAAAGTAACGCTAATAGTGTACCATCTTGATAGTGAAGCAGATTAGATTCTTGCCTTAAGAATTATCTGTCATGATTGTTAACCATCTCTCGTCGTGGTACAATGGTTTGCACTCTTGTCTTTTATATCATTGCTACTCAATAATGAGTCCTCTGTTTTACTGGGTGACCGCTTGGGAATACCAACTGTTGTAATTCTTACGATCTAAAAATATTTCCTGGCTTTAAATAACCAGCAAAAGGTTGATAAGCCGTAAAAAACAAATCAATCTATTTTACTAGGTCTTGTAGATTTACGCCAAAACTAAGCTAAGTAAACACCGATACACACAAGCACACACGCTACACACACACACACACACACATATATATATATATATATATATATATATATATACAGGGTGTGATAAATTGTCGTCTAAATTACGCAAAAATGAAAATGACACTGATTTCTCATTTTAACAGATATATTTACCATAATTACACTTAAAAACTAAAGAATAAATTTATTCAATAAAATCGTCACTGGTTTCAACTACGGTCTCCACACGACTTCAGAATCTCCTGCAGCTCTTCTGGACGGTCTCCTTGTTTAAGTTGGTGAATGCTGCTATAATTCTTGCCTTCAGCTCATCTTTGGTGTTATAAGGAACTTTGTTGGTCTCTTGCTCAACTGCGCCCCACACATAATAATCAATGCGGTTGCAGTCTGAGGAGTTAGATGGCTAGATGTAAGGGGTAATGTGGTCACAGAAATTACCTGACAGCCATGACTAGGTTCTCCTGCTTTTGTGACATGGTGCAGAGTCCTGCCAGATATAGGTTTTCAGCAATCATCCTCTTAACCCAGAACAGCACTATGTCCTCAAGGCACTTGATGTAGGCCTTTCGTGTTGAATCTGAGGTACTGTGGGAAGATGAATGAAGGCATAACGTCACCATCACTAGTGATCACTCCAAAAACGATGATGTTGACTGGATATATCATCCAACTCTTTCCGAATCCTCTGCAGTGTTCTCAGATTGACACCCAAACACTTTGAAATGTGCGTATTGGAACTTCCGGCACGAATGCCAAGCAGTATAGCATGTCGTTTCCAAATTTGTGAATTGCGTCATGGTGTTTTTCTCATAGACGGTGCCCAAATGACTATATTATATTGTGCAGTGGACAAAATCAAAAACAAACAACGAGCATGCGCAAAATAAAAAATTAAGATGGCGATAATTTACCCATCACACGATGTGTATGCATATATATATATGTGTGTGTGTGAGTGTGTGTGTGAGTGTGTGTGTATCTTGAAAATCATACAAAGAACGAGGTTTTTTAACTGGTTTTAATCGCGTAATTATAGTGTGCTCAAACATTTGTTAATTAATGGTTATCAAGGAAGCAATTAGCTATACGTACACAATTGGGATGACTTCAAAATAATTGAAAAATTATATATCTCTATATCGGAGTATGATATATATATATATATATATATATATATATATATATATACTGTGAAATATATTATATATGTATGCTGAAATATTTTTTTAATCATTACACCCCAAACAAGGTGATAATGCCACTAGGGCGTATGTGTGGCACAGGGGGGTGAAAGAGAATGTGATGATTTTAGTGAGGAAAGGACAATAAAGGAAAAAAGTTCCAGAAAACAGAAGTTGGTGGAATGACGTTGTATCTAATTTTGAAGATTTTAAGTGGTGGGAAAGCAAGAAATCTGAAGGGAGCTCTTCGTATAAGAAGTGTGAGAAAATAAATTACTAGCAGAGAAGTGGCGATTACATCTCACCAGTTTAGCAGTAAAACGTTAAGACCTAGCTGCTAATCTAGTACCATGTTTAAATTCATATAGACGAGGCACTAGGGATAAAATCTTATCAGATCAGTTGCCATGAAAATATTTGTAGAAAAGACAGACGGGAGTCACGACAAGTCGGGGAGAAAGTGACTGAAGTCGAGAAGCCTGGTCAGGTTCGATTCCATTACAGATCCTTCTTTGGATTTTGTCCAGAATCTCTCGATGTACAACAGGGGCACCAAACCAAGTATTGCAGCAGTACTCAATGCACGGACAAATGGTAGACTTATAAATGTGAAAGATTGATTCTTACGAGAAAAATATTGAGGCCCGTCATTGTGAACAAAGTTTCTTGCAGTAGACACAGTAATCGCTCCACTTCATATCATTGGAAAACGTGAGCCCAGGAATGTTTAGGATGTTACGCTACTAGCGTTTAGCATCAGCCATTCTTATGACCAGCAGAAAAGGTTGTCTATGGTCATTAACTGAAATCAGGACGAATTACAAATGCGTTTGTTTTGGAGGCGTTAAAAGCCATTTCTTACCCCAGTTAATCACTGATTGGACGCCCTTTTCGAGTGTAGTTGCCAGGCTTACTTTGTTGGGCCTGTTAGACTTGTTAGTCAGACATGAGTAAATAGTTGTGTCATCTGCATAACTATCTTTTTAGGAACTGATGACACCTCGAAGATCATTGATGAAGATCAGAAACAGCGTGGGTCCAAGTATATCCCTGGGAGACCCAGAATGAACATTAAATCATCTGGAAGCCTACCCGTTCAACACGACCTTTGTTACACGACTTGTTAGGAACGATCGGAGTAAAACAAATATACGTCTCATGATACCGTAGCCCTTGAGTTTGCAGAGAAGACTCGCAGGTCAAACCCTGTCAAATGCCTTTGAGATATCTAGAGTCACAGCCCGACCCTCACCATTCTTGTCTAAAGTTTGATAGACAATTTCAGAGATGGCCGTTAACAAGTCGGCGATCAACCTGGCGAAACTGAAGCCATATTGTTGGTCCGAAATAAGACCGTGTGAAATAAGATGCGTAAGCAATTTGGCATGAATGTTGAAATATCACATATATACGACGAAATCGGATATATAAGTATAGTGAAGTATGTGTAAAATTCATATATGCTACCTTAATTAAAAGAGAAAGCCATTTACTAAAACGAAAATTTCATCGCTAGATCATCCACAATGAATTTACGTCCAGGTTCTTACATTTCACCTTTCCTGACAGATCTTCTATAACTATGTGGTTTATTTAATAACAAAAGCTATAAAAATACATAAACAGAAAGAAAAAGATACTAGACTATATACCGAAAACTATATAGTCTTTTATTTATTTTCTTTATTTAAAAGAAAAATTAATTTAAATTTAAAATTTCAGCGTCTCTTAGTTCGATGAATTCGCAAAGAACGAAACGGATCACACGAAAATTTTTTTCTACTTTGTTATAGATTTTCCTAAAATTGTTCTCGATATATAAAAATTACATATTGTTTATATATATATATATATATATATATATATATATATTATAATTATTTTCTTTTTTAAAAATATGATTCCATCGCAACACAGAAATTTCTGTTTCAAAACTGAAACTAAAGTTGTAAATTTAATTATCAAAATTAAACTTAAAATCCAGGGTTTCGTTCCATTGTCAAGCGATGTTAGGAAACACTGGATTTTAAGTTTAATTTTTATAATTAAATTTAAAACTTTAGTAAATAGACCGAAACGTCCGACGTTGACTTTATATTAACATTAATACAGCATAATTGCATATTAAGATTTTTGTTTGTTTTTTCTGTATATTTTTCTTCATACTGTCGGATCTATATCCATATATTTGCTTACATACTGTCTACTGGAAATACAAACCTGAATTTACTTTATAACCTGGAAGACTTCAAGCTTGTACGAAAATATAAGAATCTATTGATCAAGTAAGGAAAGGATTTATTATCGAACTGTTTTTAAAATTGTTCCATCGTTCTGATATTTTGAAATCATTTTTGATTTGCTTTGTAACGTGGAGGACTTCAAGCTTGTATGAAGATATAAGAACCTATTGATCTCTGCGTATTCCTATATCAACGGAAGGGATTTCTTGAACTGTTTATATAAAATAGTTCAATCGACTTTTTTAATATTTTAATATTTGGAAATCATCTTCGAATACGTTTTCACAACATCGCCCACGTGACGACGACGTGATCATATTTAAACGGAACGCTGATCTTATATAAAAATTTCAGTTATCTGTTTGGATTAGTTGTGCTCTTATGTCCATCGTCTTTTCGTGTTGAATTTTTATATGTTCTAATGTTAATTATGTTTAAATGAAAATGTCCTGAAGATGGTCTAAAATAGACCGAAACGTCCGACGTTGACTTTATATGAGCATTAATACAGCATAATTGCATATTAAGATTTTTGTTTGTTTTTTCTGTATATTTTTCTTCATATATATATATATATATATATATATTCAGTTGTATGGATATGAGTTTGTAACCCTGGGTTTCACGCTTTCGCGATCATCAGACACTCTCTCTCTCTCTCTCTCTCTCTCTATCTCTAACTCTCTCTCTAACTCTCTCTCTCTCTCTCTCTCTCTCTCTCTCTCTCTCTATATATATATATATATATATATATATATATATATATATATATATATATACATACATATATGTATGTGTGTGTGTGTTAGGATGTTCGGAAAGAAATTAATTATTTCACCGTTAAGAAATGTCAGCCAATCAAGGTTGAATGTAACGAAACTGCATCTAGAATTACTTTAGCATCTCTTCGTGTCGTTTTTAATGCATTTCACGGTTTAATCAAGAAAATTACACAGAAGGAATTTGGCTTCCTCGTGTTCTTTTGATTGAGCACCGAACACAACGTTGCATCATCTGCATCAAACTTTTAACCAGGTATAACAACAGCCTTTCAATGTCTGCATCACATTGTTACAGGTGACGAAAAATGAAGACAGTGGTTAGCACAAAATGAGACCACTGCCAACACTCAAACTCAGGGCTCCATCCAGCGAATCCATTGCTTTGTTTCTGATGGAATATGAAAGATGCTGTCCATTACGAATTATCGGAACAGGGAAGGATCACCATTACCGACGTTTACTGCCAACAACTTGATCGGCTAAACGAAGCATTACGAACACAAATGGTGTCCTGCGTGACAATGAAAGAATCCATTATGCAAGGGCAAAAACCAAAGAAAAAGTAAAATCATTAAGATAGGACATTCTTCTTCTTCTTTTATGTGCCGTCCCTACACTCAAGCCACCACTCTGCCACTGGGTGTCATGCCACTAGCATTTACCACTGGTGGCCCGCTGTCGGACCACCGGCGTGTTTGTCTCTGCAGTGTTACCACTGACGGACCTCTAGAGGCCTACCAGTGGCCCGCCGGTAGCTGCCACCAGAGGACCGCTGACGTTGACATCGGAGGCCCGCCAGCGAGCCACTAGCGGATTGCGTATCGGGGAGTCCCTTCAGTATGCAGGCGGTCATTGCCATCCACATCTTCCTGTCCCTTGTAGCTCTTAATAAGTTTTGTCTTTTTGCTATTTCTTCCATACCCTGTCCTGCGATCCATTTACTTAATTCCATCAAGTATGTTTCATGCTGCTTTCCTCTGCTCCTCTTTCCCTCAATCTGTCCTGTGGGCATTAGATTTTCCAAGCAGACCTTCCTCATACGTGTCCCAGAAATTTCAACTGCCTCTACCTGATTTTAAGTATAAGTTTCCTTTTTGTTTCCATTTTCTCTAAAACCGCGTCGTTGCTCAGCAGCTTCATGTAGAACCACATTTCTGTTGCTTCAAATCTCTTTTTCATCTTTGAGGAGATTGTCAAGCATTCACTGCCATTATAGGAGGACAGATATCACGGAACAGTTCACTACTCTTTTCTTTGTTTCTAACGAAGTTTTTCTGTCTCTTATTACTCTCTGCTGTTGCACTCATTGTCAACCTTAACAAAGGCTAAAATGTGTGTATATTTACTAATATTTTCTGTCTCTTAATACTTTGCTTAGCTTTTGGAATGCATATTAGGCCATCTCAATGCGTCTTCGGATCTCAGTGCCGCACTTTCCGCGTCCTGTTAGAACACTTCTCAGATATTTAATTTTTTTTTGCTTGTTTGATGTTAGTATCCCCGCTTTGTAATATGGATTTGGGGATTATTCTTTAGCTGACAACCATGCATTCTGTCTTTCTGTAGTTTATATTTAGTCCCTTCTTCTCGCTTTCCTTCGCTACCTTCTGTAGAAGTTTTTGTAAAATTTCCTTTCTGTGTCAGTTATCAACACTGTGTCATTTGCATATCTTATTTTGTTAAGATTGTGGCCGCCAATAATGAATCCTGGTAGGACTTTTAATTCTCTCAGAATTGCATCGCTGTATAGGTTGTTTTTCATTTGTTTTGATCAATGGAACATTTCATAAGTGACAGAATATTTAGAAGCAAAGAAGTAAGCTGAAAGCAGTCTTTAGGACATTAGGACAACATTTCTTTAAATGAGGAATTGAAAATCTACTTTCCTACTATGCTGCTATCGTTGAAAATTAAGATGATTACATTTTTTATAAATGATATTTCAGCAAAATTAATTTGCTGCGATTTGAATCGCGAGACGAGCTTACTATCCATCGCACTGCAGGAGGCGCCCTAAATATAGAACACTATTTTTAAACAAATATGCAAAAAAATTCACAAAATATCGTCTTTGTCATAAATCTTTTATTAGAGTAAAGAGCTCCTCCCGCAGATCATTATTATTGCTTATTAAATTCCTATGTGCCCTAATATCGTAGCCTTTTGCCAGACTAAGCGATTAGTGTGCCCCATCTTAAAGTAATAAGCAGGTTAATCAAACAATGTATTCCTACTGTGCAGTGAATTTGAGTCTCGTCCTGTGTATTACTTAGTTAAGTAGAGTAAATACCCACTTGGGAGCTTGACTTACCGTAATATATGTTAATAAGCTTGTCTCGCGATTTTAGCCTTGTGCCAGACTAAGCTTAGGAAACAACCATTATCTCTATCCAATACTAATTAGGTGCTCCATACGCCGCGAAGGCTTTACATAAAGAGCACGTGTGTGCGCGCGTGAGCTTCGAGTCGCCGTGTTTCCTCTAAGTGGATCGGTGTTTGCAAATGTGATTTCAGATAGATAGATAGATAGATAGATAGATCATAGAATAGTAACCTAGTATACTATTTCTACTGTGGTTAATTCGGTTCTTAATAAGCCACATACTGATGTTGTACTAAGCCAACCTTTGGATACAGACTCACATGTACAGCGCCGAGCCTGATTCGTATTTAGATAAGTGACCACTAAGGAATTCCAGCTGCTATAAGCGACAACTAAGCAAATATTAGTTAATTTACACACATTTTAGTCTTTGTCGAGGCTGATAATGAGTGCAATAGCTTTTTCCAGTCGTTGCTAGCTAGGCGAAAGTTATGTAAAAATGATTAATACATAAATTCATTCATACATACAGAGCTACAAAGAGAAGCTATGTGTGAAGGTGTGTCCGTGAGATAGAGAATGTAGGGTTGTATAAGAGAAAAATGTGGGTCGGTGAAAAAGACGAGCGGGGTGGGGGTTAGATGATTTATAAAATCTACTTTGTGCGTGTATGAATATATACGTAGGTACAGTTGCTTAATAATCACCAACTTCCAGACTGACCGTTTGGAAAAAAAAAAGAATTTTTTTTTTATCGGAGTGAAATTTGGAAAAAAAAAAACTACAAAATAACTTTTCAATAGTCGTGTCTCAATCAAACCCAAAATTCCACGCTTTTATTTTGTGATAAAGAGTGCCATCAATCCGGTACAGAGTTTTAAAAAATAATTTTGCCAATGCGCTGAACTTGTAGCTTCATTGATTTGTTTTTTACGGCTTAACAACCCTTTGCAGGTTATTTAAAGCAGAATCATCATAATTTAGATTGTAGGAGATTGCTTACAGTACCTAGTGTTCGCAAGTGGAACCCCATCAATGTTCTGACTAGGCCCGGCACTGCTTAACTTTAATGATCGAGCAAAAAGCCGTGTTTTCAGGATGATTTGACTACTACTAAACTTGTAGACATGGGTGTCAATTTGTGTAAATATACGTAAAATTTGATACGATGGTTTAAAAAATTGCCTCACAGACCAATAAGCTCACGTACTGAGTTCGATCCCGACGGGGAAACCCACTAATGTAGTAGACTAAGCTAAGCTTAGTTATATAATTGTACTAATGACTAAGTTATTTACTCAGTTTAACTTTGTTACAAGACCACAATTATGGAGCAATCAATGAGAAAAAGAACTCACTAACTGATATTAATGACGAAAGTAACTTGCTCGTAACCACTAACCCACGTCGAGTCACCCCTACAAATCTGTCTTGACAAAAATATAAATATCACCTTCTAAGTTCGCCCTCGGCTGTAGGTTAGCGAGGTAGTTTTGTTGACCATTACTAGTGACCCCATATTGTGGCCATGTGCCAAAATAAGTTAAATGTAGTGACAACTTCTATTTCCGCTGAGTCCGAGTCCAAATGGAAAGTGTTGAACAGGCATTAAATACAGTGTGATTTATATAGACACGGATAAACTAATACAAGATAAAGCTATAGTCTCGATGCTTCGTCACACATGACGTATGACAAGGGTTCATATGCTTGTCATGGAATATACTGGTAGTGAGCAGACACCTATACAAGTGGAGTCCAAGAGATAAGGACCCCACCAGCTCGAGCGAAACACAATTAAGAAAACGGATATAAATCTCTAAACACAGAAATTTGTTACAAATATTTTTAAAATAATTTCATGTCATTATAAATTAACATTTAAAACTTTTTACTTTTCGTCTAATACAAAATGTTTTCGGAATTATCATTTATGCATTTTTTAAATTTATTAGCATAGTTTTTTTGGTTTTGTTTTTTGTTTTTTTTGTTTTGATTTTTGTTTTTTGGGGGGTTTTTTGGGGGGTGCTTTAATTGTTATCAGTTCTACTGCTTTAAAAAAGCCATATCTCAAATGTAAATGAAAAATGAGTATTCATGCGGAAATCCCCCCCACCACCACCACCACCACCACCACCGAAAATAAACTCCTCGCCAAGTCTGGACCCCTCATAATTTTCTTTTCCATTCGGATTTCTCCTTAATTAGAATTTTGGATCTGGCATTGATGAGTTCGTTTCTCACGCGTCACTCCATTAATCTGTCCTTGTGCCGAAGATGACTTCTTCCAACAAATTACGATGTCAATTTATGACTGAGAAAAGATATTACCTCGATGTAAGTAAAATAAGAAACATTAAGAATGACGGTGATAATGATGAAAAGAAAAGAAAATATTATTTTAGAATTGTAATAATATATTTATTTTAAGGACTTATGAAGTAATGACGTTTTAAATCATTATAAATAGCCACCGTAACGACGCTAGAATAAAATCAAATAAATTTTACTATGTTTCGATACTAGGAATGAATTCGTTCACCACTGAGTACCCCATAATTAGGGTCTTAGGAAAAAGCTTAGCAAATAATTTAATCACCTGTACAGCATATTAGCGAAGTCTCCCGTTAGGATTGAACGAATTGGTCTGTAGAAAAGTTTGCTGACTACTGTCCTCATGTATGCAACTGTTACTTTTTCCTAGGTTTGCACAAACTGACACTCATGTCTACAAGTGCAGCTCATTTGCAGAACGCATAGTGTTGAATTCTCGTTTTGCTATATGACGATTACACTCGTCATCACAGAATAATCAAAGGCGTGGAATAATCAATGACATTGAGACGCATAGATGTACAAAATTTATTTTGTTTAAAAATTTTCCAAATTTCTCTAGGATAAAAAAATAAATAAATATAATAATGAAATATATGAACAAAATGTTTGAAAATGCATTGAACAAATTTTTATATTGGGTCTATTATGTGCATGCGTTTTCAATGTTCAAAATATAAGGATATGTCTCAGCTTCTGGTGCCAATCGTCCAGGCAATAATTTTACTTGGTGGGGTGGCTACAGTTCATCCCTCGTATCTGAGGTGGCCTCCCCACACACACGTGAAATGCCAATGGAGCTTGAGCAATTTTTGCACTTTGTCCCATGTATACGTGAGATTCGAACTTAAAACCCTGTCTTGTACCATATTCTGTTTGAGTAGGCGTATGAATAAATACCATGTTCAAAATCGATGTATGTGTATAGACGTGTATCTACATACTAACATTTTTAGGATGTTATGGGCTAGGTGAATTTTATCAGTTAAAAAAAGCGGGTGGTTTTACCTCGTTTCGAAGCCAGATTATTGTCTTTAAGTTCACTTTTTAAATAAACGAATCCAATTACTTCATCATTTTAAATTTACCCTTAGCATATAGTCCTCTCTTGTTTCATTGGAATTATTACTAATACCTGGGGTGTATATAAGAGAACTCGGCAAGATACTAACAAGGAGAACGGACAAAATTGTTTAATAATATCATTTCTTTCACGCGTGATGACGCGTTTACTTTTGTGTTTGTTTTTGTGTTTACTTCTGTGTGTTTTATCGTTTATTCAAACGCGAAATTTTTATAATAAATACATACTCCTTAAAGTTTTAACATACAGGACAAAAAGCATGCTAAAATATTTTTAAATCAAAAGAGAAGGCATTTTATACTAAATGACTATCCATAAACAAAAAGCTACTGTTTCCCTGCTATATATATTTGTATGAAAGACTCCCAGGGATTATGCGTAGAAATTTTCGAGCAGTTAAACTTCCAGAATGAACATTTTAATAGAAATGTTAATTGTATTTTAAACACTTTCATTTAACTCTGAAAATGTAACACTGAAATCCGAAGGTAAATTGGAATAGTGAAAGATGCCTTCCAAAAGCTAAGCAAAGAATTAAGGAGGGGGAAAAATACTGCTATGAAACAGCAATCCTCCTATATTGCAGTGAATGCTGGACAATTTACTCACAGATGGTGAAGAGACTTGAGCCAACAGAGATGGGGGTCTATAGAAGGGAGCTAAGAATTCCATGGACGGAACATGTGACAATGAAGAAGTTTTAATGAAAAGAGAAACAAAAAGGATACTTATATTTAAAATCAGAAAGGGTAATGAGTACACTAGCTAACGAGTTTATGCAAATAGATGACAGAACAGTAACTGCAAGGCAGAATAAGGGAACAAGCATTGATTATAGCTACAAAGGAAAAGAAGTTCTGGAGAGAAATGATCGCCCACGTCCTGAAGGGACACGGCACATAACAAAAGAAGATTTAGTTTACCTGTTCGTTTTCTCCAATCAATAACAGCGGATTTAATTTCCTTTCATTTTCAAAAGTTTTAAATTTGACGAATTATTTCAAAACCGCCGTATGCAGCTAACGTAAAAGGAGAACGTTAAATCATGTTCAAATTCTGGCCGAGGCTTTTACGTGCCCTTTGGGAAGATGTAACTCTATCTCTTCTCCCGCTCCTCAGTTATGTTAAATATCAAGGTAGATTGAGTGCTCTAACTTTAGATGGCAACCAATCTAGAAGAAGGTCTACACTGAATTCAAAACCTTAGATAAAACAACTAGAAACCACTTCACTTTAATTCCCAAGAAGTTAAAGTAATTCGGTGATGGTGGAAAGAAAAATGATCGCCTACGTCCCGAAGGAATATGTTATTTTAAAAAATCTAGTACTTTAACTCAGTCTATGTTCAATTATATACGAGGTTACTTAGAGAATTTTAGGGCACAATACAGCTGTACTCTCAACATGTGACAAAATTTAACAAGCTAGTCTCACAAACCATAGCTACCCAATTGAACCATCTAGAACCCCATTAGGGTCAAAATGCAGTATAACGTGTTCAGACGTACTTAAAAGCAGTACACATCCACAGAGAAGGACCAGGGTTAATTCCTGGGGCTTAAGACGTTCTCAAAGGGGAAATATCAAGGTGGGGCTGAGCAATTGTTATCCCTATATATGCATGAGCCACCCATTTTAAAATCAGCCTTTTACCACACTTCGTTCGAGTGAGGGTGCGGATAAATACCTACTTCTCTGGAGAGTTCGATTCTCCCAAAGGGGACTCACAATTGTAGTTTTATGTCAGATTGAGTTCATTTTAGTAAATAATGGCCTGTTCATCATGGAGCAGGGGTTAGCGAGCTAGTTTTTCACTACAAGGTCTTGTGCTATACTAAGCTTACTTTGGTAAGCAATATATTTGTTTAAATATTGATATTTATAATTGAAAGTTGCGTGTGGTTTAATATGCTTTGTTGTATGTGTGTGTGTTCGGCGTAGTTGTCTTGCAAACATTCATTTAAAAAAAAAAGGATCTACTGATAGTCTTTTTACAATCACTTTCTGTCTGTGCTGTGTGTATGTGTGTTCTTTAGTTAACATCAGAAACATCACAGCCAATAGACTTTTAAAGATAACTAATTATTGACATCGTTAAAGACAGCCGCGGTAGCAACGAGAGCAGCGATGAGTGTCGGTCACATGTAAACAATCCACATCCACGCATGTGGCTTGGTAGTAACAGATATATGACGTCACGCTGTCTATTTCAGCGAGGCTGCTCATTGGTTGGTTTAGCGCGTTTCTCTTCGTCTCGCTCATATTGGAACTACGCACAGCAGTGAGCGCATCGTCGTCCAACTCGCTCCACAATTTACTTGCCAATTCTTCGATTTGCCGCAGAAAACGGCGAATTTGACTTGTAATCTTCTTACATCTGATTCTACTTCTACCGCCTTTATTACTACGGCGCCTAAGAATATAATTATTTCTACGTGACATAATAAATATTTACACTTACAAGGAAAAGACATGGGCAAGATACAGCGACCACAACTCGTAAGTAACGTTACTTTATAATAGTTCGATTTACAGATTATTGCTTGATTGTCGTAAAGGTTCGTGTTTCCTTTTGCATTCTCCCGATTCTTGGCTTTGTTTCGTGGCTTTTTACTTATATATTTATTGAATGGCTTTTACTGTTATGAATATGGAAACCTGAATTTTTTTAAAAAATCTTTCTAAAAAAAAAAAGCATGAACGGAAAACGCAAATAGAAATGACTCAGTATTCTTATATTTTTTTCTAAAACAATCATTATAATTATTCTTATCTATCGAATTTATTTTTTAAGTTTTATATTTCGGTCACTATATTTATATAGAGAAGTAACTCCTTTCTTTATGCTTTTTACTGAACTTTGTACAGCATAAAATGGAATTGAAGCAGTAAGATTTTGCTTCTCCAATCTTAAAGAAAATCATCCTTGAAAATGAACATTTGAAATTCTGGCTTTTAGCTAAGCTCGAACACCGACGTTAGCGTAAAATATGTCACTACCTTCACCACCAGGCAGGCTATAAATATTTATTTCATAACTTGATATCAATTCTGCTTTTCATTCTTTTAGGACCAGTTTGTTGATTTGCTTAAAATCGCATATTTCAATGAGGTATCAGTAAAATCCAGGGAAAATTTCAAAACATAAAGAATGGTGACTTCTTTATATTTTGAGTTAATTATGACATAGTTGTTTATTATTATTATTATTATTATTATTATAAAATTGAAAATTCCATAATTCACGTTATAGTCTTTTGGACATTGTATCACAGAAAAGTTCTGGTCATGTTTTAATGTTACGAATCTCCAAAAT
>CAHIKZ030000465.1:1897500-1912500 GCA_903632075.3 Acanthosepion pharaonis | reverse complement strand
GCTCTAGTTTATTATTACGTCTGTTAATTTAGGATTTATTCATACCAAAAAATCTTTGATGGATATTAATTTACGGAGAACAACTGATTCTATAATAGTCTAATATCAATAAATTTATTTCTCTAAAGAAAGTTGACAGGTTAAATTTATAGACATTACATCAGAATATTATAGCATAGATAGAATATTTCATCTGGTAACGTTATTAAGCTTGTACTTTTCGAATAATTTTTAGTATTATTGTACATATTGTTCATATTGTATTTGAATTTTAGCTTTGTATTTACATCAGTTAATTCTGATTTTTTTTTTTATGTTCCTATAATTCTGATATTTTCAATTTCAACCAGTACCCCCACCCCTGCGCCCAGTGCAAAAAAAAAAATTTTTTTTTTTAAATAAATTCCTTTTTTTCCTTATTTATTCACTTTATTTATTTCTTGGTTTCCTCACGCCGCTTACCACGTGACATTCAACCATTTTCAAATGCCAGAATATAAGATGAGTTTTATGCCGTCACAGTAGTTCCGCGGTCACGTGGCCCTCTATCTGGGGAACCATTGCTCAGAACACGACGATGCCATCGTGAAAGGTGAAAAAAGACGGCTCCGTATATGACCATATATGGTATTCTACAAGATTCCTGATTTACATTTTTTTTCAAATTTCAGCATGCTGCCAAAATGTCAGTGTAGAAAGTTTTCTTATTGCAGAATATCGAAAATGATATTTGCTTAACGATATTTTTGTATGTAAAACAACGGCTCAGAAATAATTTCTTCAGATGAAAGTAAACGATTTGTATCTTTAAAGAAATATAATTATAAAGGGAAAGAGTGTGACATATATATATGTGTGTGTGTGTCGCAAATTTTACTATTTTAGAAATATATATTGGAATTTTACGATTTTATAGATATATACCATTGTAAAATTTGCAAGATATATATCGCAAATTTTACAATGCTATAAATATATATCATGAATTTTACGATTTGATATATATATATATATATATATATATATATATATATATATAATATAATCGTAAAATTTATTATATATATAAAATTGTAATATATTAACTTATATAAATTTATGTATATATATATATATATATATGTAATCGTAAAAATGTATATTAATATATATATATATTCTAAAATGCGCGATATTTAATTGTTAAATATACGATATATACATATATATACATATGCATATATATATATATATATATATATATATATATATATATATATATATATTAAAATTGAAAAATTTGCTATTTTCTTACGGCTCTTTTTTAGTATTGAGCACTATTATTAACTGCTGTTTTTTTAATGATAGTGTACATGCACATTTCGAAAAATCTTTCATCAATTTTATCTATAAAGAGAAAAAGAAAGGCAGAGTAATAGTTGTTAAAAACTGTTACATCTGTTGTTAGCCATGACAGGGTCAATAAACATGCCTAAATGTGGTGCATGTCTTGTAATAAAATTAAATTGGTTGTAGAATGTAAAAACTACCCAAGCATAAGAAATAAATCCAACAAAAATGACATTAAAGAAAAACTTTTTTTGTAGCTTTTGAGTTCATCAGATTTTAGACTTAAGATAATGCCATAAAATATAACAAACATAAAAAAAGAAGAAATTACATTTACAATATTTTATTTATGTAAAATGAATATCTATTCTTAGAGACAGGAAAGAATACAGTTTTCTTTTCTTTCACATTTTGACTGCTTACCTTAGAAATGGCAAGCCTCAATCCAAAGAAAAAGATTATAGATAGATAGATAGATAGATAGATAGATAGATAGATAGATAGATAGATAGATAGATAGATAGATAAGAAAATCGATGGACGAAACATCAAAATAAGTATAAAATAAGCTAATGCGTTTGATTTATCATGACCTACTTAACGAAAAAGATTATTTAACTGATAATTTTATTAAAATATTATTGCAAGTTATAAACAGCATCGTAAACAGCAGCTTAATAGTTAACTCTGTTTTCGCATAGTTGTAAAATGTAGGCGACCATCAGAATATGCATTTCTGAAATTGACCAAAACTGCACATCAGCTCTTTTTCTGGTAAATAGGTTGGCTTTTCTACTAACCATGTTGATATAACAATGGCTGATGTAAGTGCACTGATTTCAGCTTTAAAGATTTTCATGATCCAGCAGTAGAATTGTCTACAATCGATCCAATGCTTCTCGGAAAAAGTAAAAGGTGGTAAAGATATGAGTAGGTCTCTGGAGGTTTTTATTTTACATAGATTTTTAAATGTGTATCATTATTAATTGAAGGTAGAAGGTATGTGTATGTTTGCGTTTCTACTTTTGCTCCACACACTCAAATAAAATCAACAAAAGTTTAAATAGATGTTGGAAATGGCAGGAAGAGCGACTGAAAATAAAGATTAATCAATAAAACAATATTTTTAGCATCATGGGATGCGAAACTGTTGATAAAAATAAAAACGTACGTAAGAAAATAGCAGAACAATGAACGTGAGGAACTACTTTGAGACTCTAAGACAAGCAAAATAGTGAGCAAAGAATGGCTTCTGCACAGAAATATCATTGCCATTGGAAAATCCGCTGCAATAAAAACGATAGGGTTTATGAGGTTCTGTGTGTATGAGTGGGTGTGTATACTTATTTCTTTACGTGACATAGGTAAGATAGATAGATAGATAGATAGATAGATAGATAGATAGATAGATAGATAGATAGATAGATATAGACAAAGATATATATATATATATAGACAAAGATAGATGGATATATATATATATATATAAAGATAGATTGATATATATAGACATAGATAGATGGATATATATCGAGATAGATAGATAGATAGATAGATTTTCTGATATGTAAAATTATGCATAATATCTATCACCTTTACGCTGCAGTTCAAAGGTTAAATCTATTATTGCGTATACAACTAATCTCTGAAATATACCCTAACTTTAGAAACAAGAATAAGATCGATTTTAATTAATGAATCTTAAAAGAGACTATACTAAAACCTTCAAATCAAGTTTGTCAGCTCTTTTCTGTGTGAAAAAGCCATACGTATTATCGCTGCTATTATACCCAAGCGATTTTGACACGAAAGCGACAACAGACATTCCAGTTAAGTTTCTATGCAATCATTAATTAATTAGTCAACGATTGAAAATTATTGACGAAAGTAAATATTTATAGTTTGTTTAAAGCAATGTTAGTTAAATCAAAAATGGTCGCTCTTAATTCTGTAAGTTGCCATTTTCACATTGCAACCATCTATGATGCCACAATTTCAGTATCTATAACCGCTTAATCCCTCCACTACAGGCTTCGATCCGGGATCAATGCGTAGTATCTGTCCTCAATAATCAATAGAGAAGGTGACTGGTTCCGAGAATTACAAACTTGTTGCTGCACCTTCCCTGTTGTACTTGGGATCGATGCAATATCTACAACAGCGTAACAGTTGTCACGATGACTGGGCAATTATTGTCCTTGCCCCATAATTATATGTAGGCGTATTGGCTCCCCACAGACAAAAAGACCTATTGTCAGATACTATCTTAGTAGTAGGGGGTCAGGTAAATAACTACGATTATTTTTACTTTTCGTCATTGTTCACTTAAATGTTCCATCATTTAACGTCAAACAGCTTTTTTTTTCAGTATTATTCATTTTACTACGTCAGTTCCATTGCCTTTACTTCTTTTCTATGAATGAATGAATGAAAAAATAAAATATATTATTAATATGTCTATATAAAAATTTTAAAAAAGTCCTCTACTCTAAAAAAGGTTATGATAAATGCTCAACTTAAGTAAATATACCGGAAGGTATCCGAACAAAATGATGTTAGAAACGCGCGCTCTTTCTTAAGACATGTGTACAATACCTGTACGACATAAGTGTTGCTTTTGCTTTAGTATTTAAGTCAATTTAAGTTTAATTATTCCTTGCCGTCCGCTAAAGAACTAATAATACATATTTATAAGTCTCTAAATAATTTATACTATATTACTGGAAGTACTTTTTCTTGAGATGTTACAATAAAGGCAATCATTATAAATCAAGAATATATTTAAAATGTATATTCAAAATACGTTCTTTTTTAACTTATTTTATCAGTACTCATTGAATAGACACAAAGCTCTTTAAGCTGATATTAAAATTTCTCATTGATATCATCACCATCAGAGAAGATTAGATAGACCAAAACATATTTTCTATGCATGCTTTCTTATGCGCGCGAAAAAAAATTACAAATGTGTCTTAGGCAGTATTTTGTGCGCGCCTATGTTTGTGTATCAATGGGTATGTGAATTACATTGATATCTTCTAGAATGGATGCGAAACAGAATAATAAGCAAGGCGTCTACAATAACAGAATAATGAAAGAAACTAAACGTTTGCATTAATAATAACCAGCACTTCGTGAATGTATCATATGGGAAACGCTAAGAATATTATGGGGTGGAAGAAAATCAGACGCAATACCGAGATTAAGAATAGATAAATTTATGAGTCTGAGTAAATGGCTTTACAAATTTACGCATTATAAATATATTTTATTAATCGACAGATGCTTATCGTTTCTTGCAAAATAAACCTAACTGCGCATGCGTTAGATACAGAAAAATTCTTTATGTGGATTACTGTTTAATATATGCAGACCATGTACGCATTTCTTACTCTATTGTTAAATGGGTATAATTTATGCAAAGCAGATAGATAGTAAAAAGCATCAGTTATGTGTAAACATTATATATATATATATATATATATATATATATATATATATATATATATATATATATATATATATATATATATATATATATATATATATAACCCTTTTAAGAAATATATCTAGCTTAAAGTTTGTTTCCACATATACACATATATGTGTATGTATGGCTTGAATGGATTTAACTTTGTTGTTATTCATTGAGAAAATTAGAGAGCATCAACTGAATGTGGGTGCTAAAAAATAAAATCTTGCTGGGTCAATTTATTGAATATGTGTAATTGATATAAGGCTATAAGTCAATACAAAAAAAAAGAAAAGATTTGCTTCCGCTGTGGCAGATGATGTCACAAATGTTATTGATAAACATCTCTAATCATTTCAAAGCTCCAAGAAAAAACCGAAACACACATGAAATTAATTGTAAGTTCTGTTTGGCCCAAATACAGTATTGATTATTTACGTAACGAAAAAGTCATTAGAAACACATTGAATCCACCCATATTCTGTGTGTTGATCCTCTACACTATTTACTCACGCCTTTGACCGCAACTAAAAATATGAAAACACTTCTGGTACAAATTAAATCAATATTCAACTAATCACAATTTGCACACTTCAGTAATAAAACAATACTTATAATCATAAATTTGTGAAATAATTTTTCCCGCCATTAAGAACGAAACGAGAAAAAAATTATTTCCAGAATAGAGAATGTAGAGACTCCCAAGCAGATTATCAATCATTAATGAAAATCATTGATTCAAACCTAAATTCACGGCAATCTCTTCCCTGAATGAATAAATGCAAACTGTATAGCCTATATTAGACGATAATTTAATATTCTTATTGAATATGCATATGTAGTTGTTTATTTAAAACAAATTCAAGAATGGTGTTATAACCTCATAAAGATAATGAAATTTACGGTTTATTCATGGCATAAGCTTCGCTCCTAAACCAGTCTTTCTTAAATAATCTAAAATAAACAGTTTAATTTCATTATTTAATTCATAAATCATCTTAAATGCAGCCAGAACTCGAAAATGCCAACTGTGATACCGTTACAGTGTGAATAGCAACCTATTTTGCGATGTAGTAGCTGAATCGTTCTGATAGTAGTTGCTTGTAGTAAGACATTTTTAGTAGGAACATTTATGCTAATACAAATTTTGGTAGTTGTCATACATTAGCTGTGCTGTCGTCCTCCTTTTGTCCGGCTACTATCATGTTTACCTATCAACAATCTACTGCAGTTTCATTCATAAAACGGCGAAGCGTAACACGGAAAGCTAACTCCTACAAACTGACGTCATTGGCAAGATTTATGAATGAAAGTACTGCAAATGTATGAATGAACTGAATCGATCGATGGTCTGGCAAGATGATAGTGGATGTTATGTAAATATCTTGCTTTCTTCACCAACGATTGGACAACTGTGCAGGAGACTTGCTGGTCATGCGCAATACAGCAAATTGTATATATATATATATATATGTGTGTGTGTGTGTGTGTGTGTGTGTGTTTGTATTTGTGTTCGTGTGACTGTAAAAATTTTCTACAGAGAATGTGTGTATGAGTAAATCGATATCGTAAATCTAAAAGAGGGCAAGTAAAGGTGGCAGACGCGTATGAATTCAACAGTTTTAAAGAAGAATGTCTCTGTTGCATAGAATTATTTTCGTCTCTCTTTGTTTTTATTGTTCATTATTATTTTAAAATATATTTTTTACATTTTGTATAAAACCACTTTATCTTTATAATGCTGAATTAACAATTTTTAGATATTCACAGAAGAAAACTGCATGATTGAGTTATTTTTCAAGGAAAAGGGTTTCTGTTTTTTTTTTCCAATCGAGTTTATATATGATGTGACTTAATTTACAGCGTACATTCGTGTAACTGTATGCCGTGTTCTTAAGGAGCACGAGTTTTAATTATCTATTGCAAATTACAAAATTAAATTTTTATTTTCAATTTTATATTTTTGAAGCAATAATATTTCAATGAAAGCTAACCATCACATCACATGTTTTATCTGCGTGTATTGTTGAAACGATTTGATTAATGTTCCTGTCTTAATTCTTTTAAACGCCGTAATGCTCCATGACGGAGACGATCATGACTCTCCACAGATTCTCTTTCTTTATTTTCTGTGAACTGCCTTGACTTTTTAGGAAAGATAAAGAGTGGCTTCTCGTTGTCTTCTCCGAAGCTTTGTATCAAGAGTTTTCCTTCTCCAACACTGGTTGCTTACCCATGCTAGAAGGCCTAGTCTATCTACTATTTAAGACATAACTGGAAGGCAGGAGAAGAGATAGATTTATGACTTTTTCAATAGAAAGAAAGTGAACGCATCAGACAGGGCGAGAATTTGAACTCTAACCGCCGACTCCACTTACCATTACCTTTCCAGATTTAATATGTCGTCTGTTTTTCTCATTTTTCAATTCTGTGTGTTATTTTACAACTATTCTGTCCACTTAAAGAAAAAAGAAAATGGATAAAATATACACGTCTATTTCTCGCGTGCTGGTTTATATAAAAAAAAAATTGTGAATATATTTTGTCAAAGGTTTAAATAAATTAAATTTATATATTGGAGATAATTTGAGATGGAAATATTTTTTAAGAGGTGGATATCCGACCATCCATGACTGGAAATGTCTATTAAAAAGTATAAGAGCGTCGCCCATGGAAAATCATCTCCTCATTTCATTGAAATCGGCATAAGCCAATAAAAGTGGGAGATTTCTGAACACAGCATTTCTGCAAAATCTATGGATCCTCACTTGTGTCACATGTTATGCTCGTGAGAAGACAGATAATTAGATATGCAAGCAATGAATTGGCTTTTGTATCGATAGAATCTGACGGGAAGCTGGATGTTGATATATGTTTAGTTACGGTTCAGTAAACTTGTTTCGCACACCAATTTATTAGTGTAGTGGCTGTGTTCCTTACTGTGCGATTCAAATTTGTGGCTTCGTGCTAAACTTAGTAAATATCTTTCAACAGTTTATAATGGAGTGATGTTTATTGGACTAATCTAATAGAGCATCACAATCGTGTAAGGAGCGTGATCCTTTCAGAGTGTCCTAAATTATGGTCTTCTACCAGACTAATTTACAACACCTGTCATAGTGCAATACTTAGCCAGATCGTCCCGCGGACTAATTCGTAATTGTCGTGAGTTCAATTCTAAGGGTATCCACTGGCCTTGTGCCAGACTAAGCTATGCTTAATAAATACGATTAACACTGACCAAAAGCGTCAATAAAATTTACTGTAATTTATTTATCAATGGAGCTTATTATTGCTACGGCACGAAGTCAAAATGAAGGAAAGACGGATAAAAGGAATAGTGTTACACCAAGTGGGGAAGACCTCTTTGCTTATTGAATCCACATCCAAATTATTTGTTGTTGTTTTTTTCTGAGATCGAATACTGAGATATGGTGCAAAGTATATTAACTGCACTAAACATAAAAATTATATTCATATATATATATATATATATATATATATATATATATATATATATATATATATATATATATAACGGATAAAATTAATAGGTTATTAAACAGTTATAATAGGATGTTTGTCATTGTAATTTATCCCTGAAGATGTTCTTAGAAAAGGTCGAAAATATTTGGGATTCTACCTTTTTGAAATTATAGACTTGCATCTGTCCAATGACTAAACTTTGAACTTGTAATGTAAACCAACCCTTTTTTAATGCTTTATTACGAGTTCACTTTTAGTTTACTTGCTACAGGTCGATCGATTGGTTGATTGGTTTTGTTTTACGGCTTATCAACACTTTATAGCTTATTTATAGTCAAAACATATTTTTGAATTTTATAATTATAGTTCTTTTGATTGAGAGTGAATCATCTATTAACAATCTGGGGGATTAATATAAACTAGAAAACAATACTGTTTGTCCTACTATTTAATTTGTAGCTGGGGAAAAAGAAATCATGGATCGATAACTTTCCCAAGAGTTCGCCTAAGTGAATGTAACGAATTCGATGCTACAGGTAGGTTCTTTGCTTAATGCAAACTCAATGGTTCCGAATTATCGACGCTTTAATTTATTCAAAATGTCCTCAAAATGTTATATGCTCCATCCAATAGGAAACAACTTCATTCATTCTGTAAAATTAGTTTTATTTCCATTCATAGGGAATTTATTGATTTACTATCATGAGTGACTTCGATAAATTTTGCATATATTCACCGTATTCAACGAAGATTCATATCACTGACTGGTCAAGGACGATGACGTCATTCTCTTATTTTCGTTACGTTGCATTTTTCTTCTAAAAGTATTTTCTTCTTGTTTTGCTTCATCAATTTACATATATATCATTTTATTTTATCCATTGCAGGGTATTATTTGTGATGATTGCGAAGAGGTAGTAACTCTGCGACCGCCTTCGATTGGAAGTACCGTCTGTCAACAATGCCAGTGTACCAGAATAGAAAGAAAAGAAACCATTTTAGAACTTTTACAGACAGAGATCAACTATGGACGGGATCTTAAGATATTATTAGAGGTAAGATAATTCATTTTACGTTTTGAAACCAATTTTATTGGCGTTATTTATACCTTGGACATTGGAATTGAGCTCCATTTATTTATTTTTTTCAAAATTAAATGTAACTTTTTATTCGAGAGAAACCTCGCCAAAATGAGGACGTGAAATGATGTTCACGAAATGTGTTTAGGTATTTAGACAAGTTGGGGAATGTGTCTGCGTATGAATAGCACTGAACGCACGTCAAACTAGTTTTACATGTGTTTGGGCCACTATTTGTTTAGTTTACATCCAACTTTTCTCTATTATATTTTTTTACAAAATTTTCACAAATGAGCATACAAGGAATTCTATGGTAGCATATCATTTCATCAAAATACATTACATCATTAAAATGCGCGCACACGCAAGCAAGCGCACAGACACACACACCCATATATATATATATATATATATATATATATATATATATATATTAGGAACAACTATGACAAAGAACAAAAAGTTTTCGCGTGACGCATTTCGTCCTTTAGGACATCATCAGAATAAACATCATTCGCGTCTCACAAAAACTTTTTCCACTTTGTCATAGATGTCCCTAAAATTGTGTGTGTGTGTGTGTGTGAGAGAGAGAGAGAAGTACAGAAAATCTTTAAAAATTTATTTCGGCTATAATTTATTTCATCTCTTCAGACCGAAGGATTTTTTAAAAATATGCTTCCGTCTGATATGAATATTTATATATATTCATGAAATAAATTATAACCGAAATAGATTTTTAAGCATGTTCTTTTCTCATTATTAATATATTGCTCTGTTGTTACATTGAGCACTTTTTGAATTAATCTCCTCCATGGAATTATCCCTATTAATTTTTATATATCAAGAACAAATCCCCCCAAAGTGTTCGCTATCCTATATATATATATATATAACCCAATGTAAATGTAGCGGTTTACATATGTTCGAATGTAATATCTTATAATAAAGGTGCATATATATATATGTGTGTGTGTGTGTGTGTGTGTGTGTGTGTGTGTGTGTGTGTGTGTGTATTCAAACATATATTGTTAAATATAACAGACCACAATGTTTTATCATGAACCTTTCCAAACGTCGTATAATGGCTTTAGTTTCAATATATGTTTGAGCAATGATCTGCTGCTCCTATACACTATATATATATATATATATATATATACATACATACATATATATATATAAAGTACGATTCGCAGACCATCAGCTACGCTCTGCGTTCATATGTTGAATAGTGTGTCACACATGCGTGCTCATGTCTTGATCAAGCAAACTATTACTGGTAGTTAACAATTGTTTATATATATATATATATATATATATATATATATATATATAATTTTTTTTGTACTAATATACACTCAGTACGAGACCCAACAGTTATTTCCTGGTTTATGCTTATTCATATAAAATCAATAAAAATAATCGATATATTACTGTTTTATTAAAATTAACTGTTTTCTTCAAATCATTATGTCTATGTTCAAGATCAGAAATTGCTTCAAAGCACTATGTAAGTTGTATTTTGACCAAAGTTCGTTTTTATGTCTCCAGGAATTCTACCTTCCCATCAAAGAGGCATCTCTCATTAATAATCAACAGCTAACGTCTGTCTTCTTGAATCTGGAAGAACTTGTTGAAGTCAATGAAAACTTCATTGAGAAGCTTAATCAGTTGATTGAGAATTCCTCATTGGACAATGAAGAGGTGAGTTCTAAGATTTTCAAAATTATAATGTCACGTGATATTTAGGAAATGAAATTCGTCAGATGAAGATTTTATTTCTCTTTCCTTTTTTCTTCTTCTCTTCTTTCATCTTTCTCTCTCTCTCTCTCTCTCTCTCTCTCTCTTGCTTCCTCCCTTTCTCTTTCTTTTGTAAGTTACTGACAATACACTTCGATTTAAATCTTCTTCTTAACTTTCCTCTCTGTATATTTCTCCAGCTTTTATTTATGTCTCTATTTACTCTTCCCTCTTTCTCTGTTCCTCTATTCAATTCATTTTTCTCTCTCCCTCTCTCCCTCATGACAAAATTCAACACTCACAACTCCTCGACTATCAACTTCTTTCAACACTCTTTCTCTTCCGCTTATTCTCTATCTTTTCATGTTAATCGTTCGTCCTCTTTCTAATTCCCAGCTTAATCCATTCACCACTCTCACCAAGTCTTATTTTATGTTTCATCTTGTTACTTAGTTCATTCATTCTCTCTCTCTCTCTCTATCTATCTATCTATCTATCTATCTATCTATCTGAACTTTATAATCCCCTCGCTTACCTTTCTCTTTACCCTCTATTTTACCCTCTTCCCCAAGCGTACTCTTTCACACCTTAAATACCTGATATTTTTCAACTTGCAGGGAGGTCAATGCGTCAACATTGGTCACTTGTTCCTCAATTGTTTCGATATGTTCAGAGCATTCGAAAAATACTGTGTTGATCAGGTAAGTTGCTTTTTTCATTTGAATACTTGATAAAAATAGATGACAGTGTACGCATTTTCCTGATAAGGCGGCAAGCCATTCCCTGTTACAGGCAGGCACATTTTTATGTTTGTTCAACAATCAGTGTCCTCCTGTTGTTTATACAGCAACTATGCTGAGCGGACCATAGTTACAGTTTCTGAGAGAGAACGCATACTCTTGCATGATCAGCAATTCAAACAACGATATCTGTCATTGTGACTTTTGCCTTGTGCTAACACAACCATCGACGGATTGCAAACAGTTCCGTCTACCCAAATTATCACACAAGGCTTTGGTCAACATCCCCAGATAAAAAAAAACGTCACCTTCCTGACAAACAGACCATAGTGAGATTTGAACCAGGAACTCATAATCTGAAAGTGAGCGTTCTAAACACATTGATACTTGACATGTTCGTTTGTGCCAAGAAAGTTATAGAATATCCAGTAATTTCGATCTAACAACATATTTTATATTACTTTAATAACCAATACTGTTACAAACAAAACTAGAAGAATATTTATAGATAGATAGATATATAGATAATCAGTATACAGTATTAACATTTGAAAAACAAAAACACTTGATTGCAAACTGTCTACTATTACAATAATCATATTCAACTGTTAGTTCTCAAATTACGCAACCTCGAACAGATTAACCCAATAAACAAGCTGAAAATTATGTTAATTTTCTTCTTTTTTTTTTTTTTTTTTGCTTCCTCCTATAGAGCATGGCGATCGATACTCTGGAACAACTAGAAACGGAAAATGACATTCTTCGAGCTTTTCTGCAAGTCTCTCAAGCTGAAAACAGTGCACTGAGACGCATGAGTCTTAAATCTTTCCTTATGGTTCCTGTACAAAGGGTTATGAAGTGAGTATCATTGTTCTTTTATTTCGTTCTCTTGGTACAGTCTCTTTTAACAGACGCCGGAAGATGTGACACTGAAATCCGAAGGTGTACAAAATAGCAAAAATGCCTTTCAAAAGTATTAGGAAACAGGAAAATGTTAGAAACATAGAAAAGAGTGTTAGACTTCTTTGTAATATCAATTCTCCTATATGACCGTGAATGTGGGACAATTTTCTCATCGATGAAGTGGAGACTTAAGGCAACAGAAATGTAGATCCACAGAAAAATGCTAAGAATACTATGAACTGTGTGTGTAAACAACGGGGAAGCTTTAAGGAAAACAGAATAAAAAAAAGGACTGTTATACTAAGAATGAGAAATAGGCAACTGAAATTTATGGGGACATAATGAGGAAAGAGGGTTTGGATAATTTGATACTCATAAGACATAGTGAAAACAAGTGGAACAGAAGGAAACAGCGAGTAAGCTATCTAACAAGTTTGTGCGAATGAATGTCAATGCAAAGAGTAGGAAAGAGCGTCAGAAAAGAAAACATTGCTAAGAGTTACTAAGTACAGGAAGTTGTGGAGAGCCATGATCGCCTACCTCCTGAAAGGACACAACACATAAAAAAAAGAATGTGCATTCTCTCATAATACTTTCTGTTTGGCAAGATGAATTACATTAAATTACTAATGTTCAAATTGATATTTATTGACTAAGGTTAACAATAGAATTTGGTAATTCCCACAGAGAACTTAGAAAGGAAAAGTTTAACGGGATATGGTGCGATAATCACTACTCTGCATTTGAAAACCTGTGTCCATGCGCATCGTAAATTTATATGTAAGTATATTAAGTCTGTAGTATAATGATACAAAAGTATTTATTTTACGCGAGAAATATATTTCAACATAATCTCATTCATTGTCAATGAACTTAACACAGTGATTCTACATTAAACACAGAGATCAAACAGTAAACAAATCAGAATTCAACTATATCAGCCAGTGGATGTATGTTTCTACCCTCGTATATGCATATATTGTTATCTGTATAAATACATACATTTGAGAAGAAAATGCCAAAATATAGCAAAGTCATTATTTACCTATAACTGGGGTAAAAGAAAAGGATTCATACCTAAGTGAATGTAATGGATTCGACTGGAATTCGAACTCGGCTCCTCAATCCGAGCCGCTATCCATTACTCCAGCGGGCCTTCCGTCTATTGCTACGAGAATAAAGATAATACTGAAAAACATGTTTAATACCTTCTCTCTATCTATGTCTTTCTGTCTATTTCAATCTCTATCTATCTCTCTCTTTCTATCTATTTCTATCTCTCTGTCTATTTCTATCACTATCTCTCTATCTCTAGTTCTGTCTATTTCTATCTCTCTATCTCTATTTCTGTCCATTTCTCTCCATATCTCTTTCTGTGTATTTCTATCTCTCTATCTCTATCTTTCTGTCTATTTCTATCTCTGTATCTCCTTTTGTCTATTTCTATCTCTCATTCTCTCTATCTCTATCTTTCTTTCTATTTCCATCTCCCATTGTCTCTATCTCTCACACACGCACATACTCGCAAACTGTGTGTATGTAAACTTTGAAAAATCCCCATCGGCTAATTCTTTGAAATTTTTGAATAAGACAAATGCCTGTGAGAACTTATTCTGCTATTTTCGAAAATGCTAAAGATACAATGAAGAGTCAAGCGAACCATTTCTTTGAGTTTTACCAATCCCAGTTTTATCACCTCCAGCAAAAATGAACTTCTTCGGGTTTTAGTTTTCCATTATGGAAACTGACTATTTTAAAAGTTACATTTTAACTATTCCCACAAAAGTCGTATAATGTAAAACTGTCAACAGATTACGGATTTTACAAGAATATTATGCTATGAGTATAAGATGCAAAGAATTTCAAATAGTTTTTACACAAAAGCTCAATCATGCACCCAGCATTTTATAACATGACTAGTAAATTAAGAGACGTCATTTTTTTTTTTTTTTGTTATCTTCTATTCTTGTCAATTCCTTTTTAAAAAGTTTTACCTATGTCATTTCAGGTATCCTCTTCTATTGAATCGCCTGTATAAAGCAACCCCTCTTCATCACCATGATTCTGTGCCACTACACGAAGCATTGGTCGGACTGGAAAGAAGTCTCGAAGACATTAACGCTGTAAGTTTCATTGACGACTAATGTTTGAATCCTGCTACATCTTCAATTCTTTCTCACAATCTTAGGAGCGAATGTTCAACAGTAATTGTCTGACATTAAAGAGAAATTAGCCAAATCATTTTGCATTA
>CAHIKZ030000465.1:1660000-1895000 GCA_903632075.3 Acanthosepion pharaonis | reverse complement strand
ATTTATATTATTACTATTAATATTATTAATTCTACTTCATCTTACCATTGGCACCATTCGTCAGATGAAACAAAACTACTGAGAAAATATTAATTATTATTATTATTGATGATAATAATAATAATAATAATGCTTCATGTAAAAATTGAAAAAGTCGTTTTTGCTATTCTAGTAACGGTACTAATTATAAACTGAATCAAATTAGTGAAATACTATTTTTCTCACTGTCTTGTATCATCGAAAGTAAATACTTTATTAAATACAGCAAATACTTTATTAAATACTTTATTAAGATTCTTACTTGTTTTTATTTCCTACACTCCGTTCTTTTCTGTGTTAGCGAAAAGGGTAGATTTTCTCTACAATCATGACTAAACCGAAGGTTTCCCGATCTTCAGTATTGTACTATCATAAGCGAATAAATTTATTTTTCCAACAGTATAGCAAAAAGCGTCACATTATGATATGTAATGCTTTAGAAGATTTGCATGAGTCGTTGTAACATAATAAGGTTTGAGCATGCGCACTATTGATACTTTCATAACGTCTGTTAACCATTTCCTCTCATATTTTTCAGCCACAACAAGAAGGGTGTATTCCAAAGAAATTACTCTTTACTCAGCAAACGCCCATCCGACAGGCAGCACTGGTTACTCTTAGATGTAAAGGAAGCAGATATCAAATAGTCAAGGTAACAATCTACATTTTACTTTTATTTATGATAGATATGAAGATATTGGAGCATAGAATCAACCTCTTCGAGCAACTTATAAGAAATTAAAGTCCTCAGTACTGACACGTCAACCGTTCCTTTCTTTGTATGCGTTTTCAGTAGGGTAGATTTTAGAAGTATAAGTTGGAGTATGATTTACCATTTACAGAACGTTTAATAATATGGAACAACTGATATCTAATAGGATTTGAACACTGACCGCCTCTACATGAGATATTCAATAGTGTTGCACTCGCTATAATAAACTGATGGATAAAAAACTGAGAAACACTAATGATTTAATAGGAGTAGATAAGTTCGCCTATCGTCCGGTCTTTTAAACAGGAGTAGAGGTTTATTCCTTGTTTCCTGTTTAGGACTGGGTTTCCGGTTCCTTCTAAAGCCTGCTTCAGCTATATTCTCCTAACTCTTGTTCTTTTCTACACTAATATAACAGCAACCCTCTACCTCGAGTGACTCTTTGAACTTGTATTGGGTGGACATTAGTAAAAAAAGAAAAATTAAAATCAGCCTTGGAAAACGGAGTTTGAAAATCGGATCTTTGTTAGGAATCTCCTACCGGCTATAAAACGACTATCATTAGTTTTTTTACTAATGTTTTTCTTTATTCTATTGATGTTTACTTGTAATCGGAACTCCAAGACCACTGTTCTTTGACTTTTAAGTATGTAGCAGAATAAAGATTAAGTCTCCAGTGAGATTTTAACTCGCATCTCTTATCTGTGGGAGTTCAAGTATCAGGGTTATTTTTTTTCCCATCCGCAATGTTTACGATCGTAGAATGACAAACTTGAAGTTGCGATAAAAAGCAACAGAAATAGGATTAATGAAATACTAATGACAATCCTTCATCGACAAAATTCGAATAATATGTCATAAAACTGTTTTCCATCTCGGCCTATTCAAATCCACCTTTATATAGTTCAGATTTATCAATCTGTTCCAGTCTCTTCTCTTTTATCTGTGTTTGCGTGCGCGCGCATGTGTTTGTGTGTGTGTGCGTGTGTAAGGACTGTACTTATTACTTTTTGTTTACTAATTTTGGTTTGAGATTTTTCATCGTTTCTTTTTATTATTATTATTATTATTATTAGGATCCACTTTTCCTTGATAAATGTGTGATCACGCTCAACCCAGAATCTGAAAAGGTTTTCGAAGTTCAAGATTGGAACAAAGAGACTTATTTGTTTAAGGTAAGAAATCCTCGTTGGCTCTCCCATAATTAATTTCAACAAAATTAAAATATAAAGATTTCATTCAAAATACTAACTGAAAATACAATTTTAAACACCAGCATCCTGAATAACAATTGCGATTTTGACCTGAATAAAGGACAGTAAATTTTCTGATAAAATTCAGTCTTTGACTATCTTGTGAGATCATAACACTTGATACCAGTGCACCGACTATATTTGAATTTTAGTCGTATGACACATGCTAAGATAAGCTTTGGTGAGGTGGAACAATCCAGTAAAAACATGTTTCCAGTCATGAAAATGCACACTTGCACTTTTTGTTCAGTTAGAGTCATTTGAGATTTTAATCCACTGGGAATAGCCTAATGGATTACAGCGTCGGTTCGTGAATTTGGTCATTTTGGGTTCAATCCCTCGGCCAGGCAGTGGGTACTGGAACTCGGTGGAAACTAGTGAGCAATAACTGAGCAGTACTAAAGATAAAAAACTATAAGAGTTATCCTTAAACAGGAGCAGATGAACTAGACCCGTAGATTAAATAAAGTGTTCAGTTCAGAATTCCCTATAGGTTACCCAGATACACCTGATGAAGGCCGGGTCGGGCACAACGACTGAAACAACAACAATGATGAGAACAATAGTCCGAATGTAAACAGTGTAAATAATAACTTCTCATTCTAGAAATTCAGGCAAAAAAATGAACTGTTTTACTATTAAAAATATCGGAAATGAATAAATAAAAAAAAGGAATTAGTCTCCGGTTACATTTGAACTACCATTCTGGTTTTCTGTATTTACTGACAAAAGCGGGGACACTTTATCACTAAAAGACGAAGCGCCTTCAGGTCGTAGACAATCATGGCTCCACAACTTCTTATCCTTTGTATCCCTTAACAATGTTTGCTTTTTTACTAACCTCCCCACTATTTGATCTAACAACCATTTACACGCGTCCTGGGTAAGACGATAAACTAAGTCTGCGTCCTGGGTAAGACGATAAACTACGTCCAACGGCAAGGTCTCTGATCAGGAGGTTTTGAGGAGCATGAAACCACCTCTTAATTGCTGGTGTTCCCAGGTCCACCCTGACCCAGGGTGGTAGAACCTGTTAGGGTCTCAGCTATGGGCAAATAGTTAACACCCAAACTTGTGTAAACATAGGTTTTAATACCATAAATATTTTGTAATAAAAAATTATTACCAGCAATAATTTTTGAAGGAAAAATTATTATCAGCAATACTTAAAAAAAATACCAGTAATACAAACAGCTATACATTCTTTGGAAAAAAAATTGGAGAATGGAAGTCAGAATGCAAAATAGTTTGAACAAAATATTACTAAGTGAGTAATTTTTAAAAAAAAGAAGCTTTTTACGAAAATAAAACCATCCAAGATAGTAAATTTCCTAAAAGAAGTTGGATTTTACTCAAAAATATGAGTAATTGAAAAATGGTTCAAATATATATGTATATATACATTTTTACCAAATTATCGATATGAATCTATTTCAAAAATTTTGTTGGCATTAAATGACCCACTGAGGTTGATATGCCATAAAACAAAACAACCAACCAACCATTTACACAAGCTCGTTAGGTAGGTTACTCGCTGTTTCCCCCCGCCCCTCTTGCCTTCTTTTATCCTGTGAGTGCCAAATTCTCCAAACTCTCTTTCCCCATTATGTGTTATAAAATTTCAACTGTATCTTTCTTATTCCAAGTATAAGTGTGTGTTTTTTCCATTTTCCTTAAAACTTTCTCATTGCTCACATGATCCGCCCATGGTAATCTCCGTGCTCTTCTATAAAACCAAATCACTTATGCCTCAAGGAAATTGTCCAGCATTCACAGCCATATAGGAAAATCGATATTACATAGCATTTAAGCACTCTTTTTATTTGCTTCTAAACACTGTTTCTGTTTCTTAATACTTTAAGTTTTTGGAAGAGATCTTGAATCTTATATCATTCTTATCTTTCTTTCTTTTTTTAATGCAGGGTGAAGACGACAAGGAGACAAATCTCTGGGTTGAGCATCTGAAGAAACTAAGCAAGAACTTGGGGGTTTTCTGGCGTCGCAGAAACGCGGTTCCGGACATTAAAAGTAAAAGTGAAGGATGACTAACAGCCAGTTCCCACGGGACCCTTCTTTTGCTAAAGCAAGCAGCTCGCACCCTTTTCCTGTGTGGTTGTCAGCAAGTTGAGCAACAGTAAATGCTCTGCCTTCGCCTGCCAACCAGCTGATCCATTGTTGGGCGTGCTAACTCGGGTTTCACCTATCGTGCTCACATCAACAAGTCAATATTACCTGGCCGAGTTTCATATTCTAAATTAGAGAAGGATTCAATGACTTGGGATTTCTGATTGTCAAAATGATTTTTTTTTTCATTACCAGAAAGCAACAGTAAAGCAAACGAACGAAAGATAGTAATAGAATCGGTAATCCAAATATTAATCCAAATCGGATTAGAATCGGTAATCCAAATATTAAGAAATATGCATGTTTTAACCAGAAAGATCTTGCAAAGAGTTAAGTAAACTCTTGTTGTAAGTTACTTATCATGCCTGACTGCATTAAAGACAATCAAAAATATGTCTGTTGGAAAAATATATGAAAAAAAAGCGAAGAAAAATATAATATGACCGATTCAAAGTATTAAAAGAAAACATTCACGATTATTAAAATTCAAAATTTAAATTAGATTACTGATATTGAGAAACAATGTTCTGTAAACCGTAGAATGTTGAAATGCGCATGCGCAGAAGCAAATTCTGTATAATGTTGCATGTTGAAATGCGTATGCGCAGAAGCAAAGTTCTGTACAACGTAGCATGTTAAGATGCGCATGCGCAGAAGCCATGTTCTGCACAAGATAGAATGTTGAAATGCGTATGTGCAGTAGCAATCACGTAGACTGTTGAAATTGTATATGCAAATAGAGTCAGATTTTTTTTTTATTTGACTCCGTAGCTCGGTCATAATATGATACTCTGACGATTTAAAGTCACAAGAGAATTCGATTTTTGAGCTGGGTCATAACTCTGACAGTTGAATAAATTACTCATGCAACAGACAGTTAACCAACACAAGAAGTCAAGTCAGTGTGAGACATTACTGAAATTTTATCTCAAAATTTCAAAAACAGAACAAGAGGGTTAAAAATATATATGATGGTTTTTTTCGATAGATTAATGAACGTGTTTCACAGGTAATATCCCAATCCCACCCATCCCGTAACTTGAGCACAGATCTATCTAGTTCAGGTATTGAACCCATATCTATCTAGTTCAGGTAATAAATAGGTTAAGCCTGTCGAAAATTCTGATCAGTACAAAATGGTGCTGGTCAGCGGTGCACAACTTTCTTTAAATGATGGATCAGTTTAAACTGCTTGAAAAAAAATATTTATGCAATTTTTATCATTGGGTTCCGGGGAACTTTAGTCTCCTGGCAGTGAAATTCAATGGAAAATATTAACTTTTCCCTTGGATTTCATTTCAAACAATTAAAATGGGATTAACAGTTCTTTTTTTTTTTCAATTTAATGAACTAAATGTCCGTGACATCGGCAGTTAATTGTTTTAATACAGTTTAATTTTTTAGGCTATAAATCTGACTGAAAATACTTCAGTTTTCCCGGATTATTAAATTTTGTGCTTGTCAGGTAACGAAGAAAAGAAGTTTTTAAAAAAATTGAAAGAAAATGCATTGTGCAAAACGTGACTTTCAAATATATAATTATGTAATTCATCACAAAACCGAGAAGGCGATAAGTTTCGGTACCGACACGTAAACATGAGATTGTAAAACTGGCGATGTTGTAACATTCTGGGCGCCATCTTTTGTATATTTTCCCTTGTTTGTTTATTTCTTTTCTATAATTCTGTTAAAAAAAAACCAAATTATATGTATATATATATATAAGCCGAATACGGTTATTACACATGTATATAGAGGCTGTGAAATAATGATGAAAATGATGACGACGATGATTTTTTTTTTTTTTTTAAGAAATCAGACGTGACAGTGGTCGTCTACTATCTCGTCTGACTTCTTAGGGGTACCAATAAATATTTATAAATATTTTTAATACCCTTGCCTACATTAAATAGCACCCACGGGTATTAACTTAAACGAAAACAGAGCCACATCTTAGATATCTAAACTAATCTCTCTCTCTCTCTCTCTCTCTCTCTCTCTCTCTCTCTCTCTCTCTATATATATATATATATATATATATATATATATATATGCAAAAAATATGTTATATAAACACTATATACCAGACAAATGATAAGTGATTGAATGGCAAAATGGAAAAAATCCTATGTAACGCATTTCGTCTTTCAAAAGGACTTCTTCAGATAATGTTTTTATTGATAAAATCACACACACACACACACACATATATAACAATCGTTGGTTATAATTATACATCATATTTCGTCTCCCTACACACACATATATATATATATATATATATATATATATATATATATATATATATATATATATATATATATATATATATATATATATATATATGTAGGGGACGAAATATGATGTATAGTTATAACCAACGATTGTTCATATTTATATATATATATATTCTGATCTCATCACTAAAAATATTATTTAATCCTTTTTAAGAATCCTTTTAAAGGATACATAGGACTTTTCCATTTAATCATTCAAATAACAACCATGATTTTCTTTTTTCATTAACTAAATGAATAGGACAATTACATTAGATTTTTTTAAAAATTATCGAATTACAACTCAAAGAGTCGATATTGCTTTCAAGTTAATTTCACAATATCAATTCAAAATAAATCTTGATTGCTTTTGAAGTTTGAAGGAATGTTTAAATTCAGACACATGGTGATCCCAATCAGAAATTTAATATAAAATCTGAATAACAATAATCTTTCTTTCTATCTCTCTCCTCTTGAAAAGGTTGATTGACACCTATCATGAATTAAAAAGTAAAAAACAGAACCTATTTTATTGGTGCCCCATATTATTGAGTAAATACACTTAGGTCATGCCGAATTTCACAAAGTAATTCAGACAGATACCTAAAGCCACGATAAATACGTATATGCTTTAGCCCGCCTTTTTTCCCCTAACAAATGATGAAAGAATAAGTCTTCCCAAAGGCATACAAACTGACAGCTAATCTTAATACGACTTTGAGACATTTTAAAATATGACGCAATTTTCCTTTACTTAAAACATCTGTCAAAATGCGTGTACTTCACTTTGTGGAAATCGTGCGTGCACCTACGTGTATCTGAAAAAAGAAAAACATCAATGAAGTTCTTAACGAGAAATTTTCATACACACATATAAATATATTTTTCTAGAAAATACCAAAGTATTCCATTATGCTGTGTATGAAATAATAGATCTCTTTTAAAAAGGACACAAAAAACATGAAAGAACAAAAAGATAGATCTGGAAAAAAAGACTTAATTCGGTGTTGTCTGCTTTTTTATCATAATTTTCAATGTTAGGAATGGTTCAGAAGCTTAAAGAGAAAAAAAGGATTGAAAATGTTATTTGATTAAAAGGCCGTAACCTTTTGTTTTGTTTTTTTGTTTTTTGTTTTTTTTTTTTCTAAATTTTTGAAGAAATAATACCTGCTATTATTATTATTATTATTATTATTATTATTATTATTATTATTATTATTATTATTAAGGGTATATATTTTGCGTGTCGCATTATAATTAAATCAATTCCTGATATTTTTCCTCCGATTGCAGAGAACACAAAAAATGTTTTTGACCCACTTCCGCGACAAGTGTTTTTTTATCCTCCGTATACTTTCATTTTTAAATCTTTGCAAATGATGGGGAAAAATTAGTTTGTTTTCACGCACACTGTATTCTTGGAAATCTTAACCATTTTTATTGTTTTGCTGATGAAAGTGAAACCTTTTCTTGTTCTTGTTGTTGCTTCCTTTCTCTCTCTCTCACACACACACACACACGCACGCACACGTATACATTCAAAGTCACTATTGGTTCTGAAAAAAAGGTCTGCCGCGTCTACTGCTGTCGACACAGTAGTGAGATAGTTTTTACATTAGCCATTACTAGATATGAATGAAGCTCTCTCTCTCTCTCTATATATATATATATATATATATATATATATATATGCATGCAAAATTACATATATTTGTTGTAAGATACTATACAGTGTTAATCAGATGTTTATTTTGCTGATAAAGTCAAGCAAACTTTTATATTTTATTGAACATTTTTTACATTCATTGAAAATACAATTTTCTTTGCTTTCTTTTTTCCTTCTTCCTTTTTTTCTGTTAGTTTTTTTTTTTCTTTCGTTTTCATTTCTTTTCTTTTCTTTTTCTTTTTTTGCTGTGAAGTTTATAAATTCAAGATACGTCACTACAAAACCTCTTGAATACAAACATTTTTACATAATATCTAGCTTAGTACAGAGACCATGCTAGTGGAATACCAAGCTGAGATCAAATTCATTAATACTGGTCCGCAAGACTAACTTGCTGACCATTGGTCGCCGACAGATGTCCATAAATACGTCAATTTTATGTTAAAAGGAGTCACGGTTAAAAAATTATACTTGATAATTGTAGGTTCCTTATAAATAAAATGAAAAAAATCTAAATTTCAGTCTTTCAGATTGAAAATGGCGAACTTGGCAAAACATTTTACAGTGTATTGTTGTAGAGTGATTATGTCAATATTTAAAAATAATTTGTGATGTCAAGCCTTATTTTTGGTTTAGATAAATTTGTGTGCGCATGCATGTGATGTAAACATCATACACATGTGTGCATCGGTATTTAATTGTATATACATATTCTTTCGTATGTTTAAAATCAACTACGTACAGACGCTCAAGCTAATGTTTGTGTATGTAAATGAAAATTTGTGTGTGCATGAGCGCGTGCATATATATATATATATATATATATATATATATATATATATATATATATAGTTGGGTATTGATGTTTTTTTTTCTCTTAAAAGAGCAGTGTCTCTTCTCTGATTAATCATGACTTAGCCTTGTGCAACCTTTATTTTTCTATGTGATTTTTATTTGTGTCCACAAAAAAATTATTATTATTCAACAGAATGACGTAACGTCCAAAGATGCTGGACATTATAAGAGGAAGGATAGGAACTCGTTATTTCTACTACTACTTCTGTTGCCAGGGTTCGCTGTACATAGACTCACGCACACAACTCGAGGAAACTCGGTTGATCTGAGGCTATAGCTAAAATCCGATGTGGAGGGGAATGGAAGAGTGAATTCTCCGGCCTGGGCTGGAAAAATCCAGGTGGGGAGGTGCCTTACAATTTACCTGCATAGTAGAAGATTAAAAAAAAACATTGTGACAATCATGACCCAAGGAAACACGTAACCATAGCGATAGGAATTATTCGGAAGGTGTTAGTAGTAGTAGCAGTCGTGTAGCCATGGAGGTTATCGCGTAGTTGTGGTTACGTTTGAATGTAATGATCGTTATGGCGACATTATTAGATGCTGTTATTTCTTAGTTTACAGGTGAATAGCTGTTTTAGCGCAACTCTAGGCCTAACTAGCTCGCATTAATGAAGAATTAAGCTCACGTGGCAATACACACAAATAGCTAAAAGAAAAGGAAAGAGTTAGCTTTCCACGACAAAATGAAGGATAAGTGTCGTCTGCTTCATTCAGTTTACCCTTTATTTAACTGCGCCATAAAGTAGCTCGCATTTGATATCACTCTCTCTCTTTCTCTCTCTCTCTCTCTCTCTCTCTCTCTCTCTCTCTCTCTCTCTCTCTCTCGTTAATGGCTTTATCTTCACGATTCATTTTTCTATTTTTGGCTGGTGAAGCAAGATCCATTCTTTACAGCTGCTTAAAATAAAACTATCGATTGAATTAATCGGCATTAAAATTATTTATTGAATCAACCTTCTTGGCAGTTTCACTGACTCTATCTACTAACGCGCCTTAAAATATCAGGTCCATTAAAATGGCGTCAAAAACTTTGATTGAGAAAAACGACCTCTGTACATGACAAAAGTAAAACTCTGCTTGGAAATAATGCCATTCAATATATCCCTCGTTGTGGGTCTTGTCTCATCAAACCGACGTTTTTTTTTTGGTTTTGTTTTTTTGTTTGTTTTTGTTTTGGTTGTTTGTTTCTTTTTTTTGCCTTTTCATTTTTTTTTTTTACTTTTTTATTCTTCTCATTTTAAAGTTCATATTTTCATTATGACGACAAAATTTATTCTACAAGAAGCTATTTGAATAACGAAGCATAATTACCAACTTACAAATCAACCACAACCAATATCCTCATATATAAATACGCATACACACATAGACACACACACATGTATATAAATATAAATGTGTGTGTGTAATAATGTATTTTTGCGGCATACAAGACCCGCTTGTATACATACAATGCACTCTAAATTTATCATAAAATATGTTGAAAAATACACTATATATATATATATATATATATATATATATATATATATATATATAAAGTGAACATTGAAGTCAACACTTAGAGGCAACAGGCTGTTTCATGCTAGACGCAATCGTCAGGCTGTTTCATGCTAGACGCAATCGTCAGGCCACGATTGCGTCTAGGATGAAACAGCCTGTCGCCTCTAAGTGTTGACTTCAATGTTCACTTTTATATTTACACCCGCTCTATCTCTGATATTGAGCACTTTATACCATAAATATAGCACACCTTAAGACTATATTTCTTCATATATATATATATATATATATATATATATATATATATATTCATTTTTAAAATGCGGAGAAAGTTAAACTAGGGTGATAAATAGATCCCAAGTTTAACCAACAGCTTAGACTTCACCATGTTTAACGCAGGGTGATTTTGAATGCCAGACTTCAATTTTTAAAGATGTTCCTTATATGCCGCAAAATGTAGCTATATATAATTCTCTCTTTCTTTCTCTCTCTATCACACACGTGCACACTCATTATATATATATATATATATATATATATATAGTTGTAAATATAAATGTGAGGATATTGATCGATGTGAAATTCACTCCTTTTAAATCATACCATTTTTTACAAGCAAAAAAAAAAAAAAGAAATTCAGCTTGCTTTCATTTTCAGTTTCCATTTACCCAAAATTCGTTTTTATACGAATTGCTCATATCTACACACAAAAAAAAAATGAAGTGACAAATTTTCGTGTCTAATAATCCCATATTTTTTTTTTCTTTTTTGGCTGTGTTTACGTACAATACTTTACACTTACATTTGTGGTGCATTTGAAATCATAATTTCTAACTTTGTGATCGGTTTATACAAACCAGAAATAAAAAAAAATCAAAACAAGTGTGTAAACAAACTAAAACCGGCTCGAATCTTAATTTCATTCTATTTCCTCCATCTTATAATCAATTCAATGGCGAATCTAAAATATGTATTCATCCCAAACCACTTCCATTCTCCAAACTCATTTGAATCTTATTAACCATGCGAATTCCACCTTACTCTCTCCACAAACCACTATATGAACTTTCTCCCTCTTCAGTAATCTCTAAATCTGGAATATGTTTAACCATTGTCCAGGATCTCCAGCAAACACGATGAAATAACACTTTTTTTTTAATGACTAGTTTATATGTTGTTTATTATTTAATGAATTAAACTAATATTTCAAAAGATCGACATCTCTCGGATAATCACTACTTGTCTTTGTAATTTATCGAAATACTTCTTTGTCAAATTGTATTTTGAACCAAATTTAATGACTTATTCCTCAACTGGATGTTTAATTTCTTCGTCACTAAATTAGTAAAGAGATATATTTCGCAAAAAGAAAATTCAATTTTAAGCCCACTTTTACTCAACTTGACGCCTCTATTGCCTTCGGTACTCAATCTTCAGCTGAGTGAAGACTGCAGTGCTGAAAAAGTAACGGGGGAAATTTCATGTTCATTTGTTCCTTTATTCGTTTATACTGTATTGATGAGAAAACATTTAGCAAAGCTTAGTTACCAAATAACGAACATGCCATCAATAAAATGGCGCCTAAATATAACGTTCAATACAGTGTAACTTTTACGATTACACAAATTTAGCGAATCAACAGGAACAAAGGAAATCTTTAAAATTATAGATATAGTTTTTTAAAAAAAAAATGGCGTCCCTTTTAATGTGATTTTTAGTGACGGCAGATTTTGCATTACGCTAAGGTTTTAGTCGTCCTGATATTTTTTGTTGTTGTTATGATTACTGATTCATATTTTTTCCTTGTAAATGTGATATTTGTCTCTTGTTATTAAGACGATTGTATTTTATAATGCCAAGAAGTAATGTTTTGTGTTTACGCACATGATGATGATGATGATGATGATGAAATTTTTCTTACGATAATAAAATCTCTAGTCTCTAGACGTATACATATTCACAATGCAATGAAAAGCCGCTGCCGCTTACTTACATTCTTTTGTTTCTAATGATTTTTTTTAGTTTATTTTACAATCGCTACAGAAAAAAAATGTCTACTTTTAACGCTTTAACGCTTTCTTCCTCCCACCCCCGCTGGGACAAATCTTTCCAAATTATATCCTTTGTAGGCCCTTTCTTCTGTGTGTCTATCTCTCTCTGTCATGTGTCTTTCCTACAGTATGCATGTATGTATGTATGTATGTATGTATGTATGTATGTATGTATGTATGTATGCATGAATGTATGTATGTATGTATGGAACACGAATATGGAATATTAATTACTGTGAATGCTCAACTGAAGGACAATTCTTTCATATCCAAGAGTTGTTAATTCTAACTTCCTTGATGAGTAGTGGTGTTTGCTTCAATATGTCTTTCAGTATTTTTTTATGAACAATGGGTTTTGTTATACATACGTATTTTTTTTTTTACCAGCATCACTATTTTTTTTCTTTGTTTTATCTTATATAATCACATTTTCATGATGCTGAGAAATTGGTAAACGGAAAACAAAACAGTTTTAATCGCAAACTGTTTCCTCATTTTCTATGCCAATTTCGTGTCTGTTTTACGTTTGTTTGTTCTGTACCCGAATTGTTAACTACTAATTTTGTCATTTTGACTTGAACAAAGCGTTTACGATTGAGGTTAAAATCTACTTGTTGACACGTACCTCTTTGGTTTAACCAAAACGATACTGCTGCACATTAAAATATTACTCGTATACATGTAAACACACACACGGCGAGGCACACATACACGCAGCGACACACACAGAACGAAACACACACATACACACACGCAGACATCCTTTCTTCTTTTTCTACATTCTTTCCTTTATTTTATTTTATACTACACTCCATTTTTTATTATCAATTCAGTACTTCTTGTTTGTCCAAATTACATACCAAATATTAGAAGACGAATGATTTCGTTGAAAGATGTGAAAAATAAAAACATAACTATTACGCGACAGTGAATCTGAATTACCTCAGAATCAAGCTGTTGTATTTGTTGTCCTAATCGGGACATTTTAACAACATATATTTGTTTTCGAATGTCAGAAAATTAAATTATCGAATAGTCCTGACATTTTAACGACACAAATTCCGGCAGTTCATATTCTGAATCATGCAAGGTTTGTTTTGGGGGCGTGCTTTTTTTTTTTTTTTTTTTATTCGGCAGGAACTAAAACTTTTTTTTAAAAAAAAAGAAGAATATTTGAGACTTTCATCTTTTTTGAGTGGCAGTGAGATCTCGTTATGTAATATTTTGTTTCTTTAGACAAAATGTTTAAGTACCGTAGGAGTGGAGATAAGAGTTTATATTTATATATAATTTTCACGTTTACACTGCTTGGTTGAACGAGGAAGCGCGAGAGCTAAGAGACAAAATAACTAAAAAGTAGGTAAGCAAAAAGATTGAAAGTGAAATGCCTGTGCTGTTCGCATGCGCAAATGTGTACTGGTTGAGTTTTCTGTTTTATTTCATTTTTTAGTTCTTGCGATTTTAAAATTTTCAATTTAGAAACAAAGATGAAAATTCCTTTAAGAAAGTAAATGTGAAGTATTATTTGTTTTATTTTCAATTTTCTGACAGTTAAAAAAAAAACAGAATACTTTAAAATGGAATAAAAAAGAAAATTATATTAAATCAAACTGTTGTATGTACGCCTTGCTTTAGATGTTATTCTTGCCCGGCGAACAAACGTTAAATTCATGTTTTTTAAATATCAACATTTCGAATAAAATATCATTTGAAATTAAAACGTCTTGTTTCCTTCATTTTTTGTCTTTGATTTTATTCACACGCATCCGTAGACAAACACACACACACACACACACACACACATATATATATATATATATATATATATATATATATATATATATATATGAAAAACAAGAGGAAAAAATCATGCCAACGCGTTTAGTCCCTTGAGGAGCTTTATCAAGACTTTATCGCAACGTGTTTTCATAATAGGTTTTATTTTGTCTTTTCTTTTATTTATATTGTCTTTACAGATATATTTATGTCTGAATTTTACACACATAAGTCATTATCAAAGATGACAATTACATTTCAGTATATTAAACACGGACAAAACAATAATGATAATCTGTTTTTGTTGCATGAAAATTTAAAAGCAACGACAAACTCGTGTATACGAGACGCGGAAGCGAAAATTGAATCGAAAGCTTAGATTGGATTAAAACATGTATCATTATGGTGATTTCCTCTCGTCTTTCAATGATAATGTTATTAAGCTTATCAGACAATATGAAAGGAACTTACTTAAAATAGACAAAACTTGTCTATATTATTTAATGAAACATGCACCAATATATATATATATATATATATATATATATATATATATTAATCATTTCACCCCAAGCAAGGCAATAAAGCCACTAAGATGCAAGAAGTTACTGAATGTGAAAGAATATGAGACAAAACTCTTATTAAGGAGAGATAACAATACAAGAACTGGAATTAAGAAGACAGAATATAAGGTTTGATACCGCATTTAAATTTTTGAAGATCACACTTGACTGGAAATCAAGAGGCCGGAAGATAGTTCCACAAACGACAAGTGTGAGAATGAAAACTGTTAGTATAGAACATACGACTACATCTAGCCATTTCAACTGTAACGTGATGAACCTATGTAGACAATCTAGTACTGCACTTAAATTAATAAAGTCTTGGTACCTTAAAGAAAAGTTAATCAGAATAATTATCATTAAATAATTATAGAAAAGTCACAGAGAAGCTACGTTACGACGGTGGAAATGTAACTGAATCCAAGATGCCATGTCAGGACCAATAACATTGGAGACTCGTCGTTGCATTTCATTAAGCATCAGTAAATACATAGCATAAGCACCAAACCAGGCGTGGCAGCAATATTCAATGCCTGCACGAATGGTACACTTGTAAATGTGTAAGATAGATTCTGGCGAGAAACATATCCACTTCATGTCACCGAAAAACGTTAGCCCTAGAAGGCACAATGAGTCACTCACTTGGAGGTTAGCATTAGCCATACTGATGGAAGGCAAAAAGGATTCTCTTAAACGATTATAAGAGACCAGTTTAAGATTAAGAAACCATTTATTGGCCAGTTAACAACAGATTGTAGGTCATTTTTAGGTCAGTTTCCAATCTGACCTTATCGAAACGATCAGACTTACTAATGAGACAGGAATAAATAGTTGTGTCATCGGTATAGATAACAAGTTGAGAACTGATGACATCAGAAATGTCGTTGATGAAAATAATGAACAACGTAGGTCCAAGAATAGAGGTCCGGGAGGGGGATAATTGCATTATTGCAAAAAGATCTAAAAAAAAAATAGCCGTTTAAGACAACTATCCTTTCGATATTTGATAAGAAAGATTGAATCAGTTCAAAAATTCGTCCAGAAATACCATAACTTTTCATCTTGTTAAGACAAGTATGTCAAACCCTGTCAAATGCCTTCGAGATATCCAAAGCAACATCCCAAGCTTCACCATTCATATCTAAAGCTTGATAGAATCTTTCAGCAATAATCGTCAATACATCAGCAGTTTTACCTAGGGAAGCGAAAGCTATATTGCCTATCTGAAAGAAAACCCTGCAAGGTGAGATTCTTAACCTATTCAGAGTTGATTAGAGACACTAATTCTTTGCAATATATATATATATATATATATATATATATATATATATATATATATATATGGCTAACTTAAAAGACGCCTATCGGACGGCATTGAAGCTATGTCTTGCGAAGGGTACATGATTGGGCCTTCGGCTTGTGCAGGAGTTTGAGAATCCCTAGGTTTTTGCATATTCTCAGCATTGTAAACTCTTCTGGTTGCCGTTTGATCTGAGTTTTCATTTACACAGGACTTTCTATTCCTTACTGCAGCATTGGCTCTTTTGATTACAATCTGGTCTTCTGTTGGCGGAGTTTTCTTTTTGCGAGACACACTGCTGCTGTATGCGATAGGCAACAATAAACTATGAAAATCGCTGCATTTAAGTATTGCATTAATATTTAAGCTTGCCTTTTAAAAGTTCAATGATAATTCTTCTGCCTCAACTTAATTTAAAGACATTTTGATCTACGTAGGTCCTTAGTTTCCATACAAACAATTATTTTTATTTCATGGGTGACTTTCGCTGGATTTCGCAATTAAAATTGGTTGTTCCTAAATGTATTTCCAAGTTATAAAAATTGTTATCGTGCAAAAGAAATTGTCGCAAAAAAATAACGTAAACAATTGCAGTAATGAAAACTTGGGAATCCAAAATTTCTCTAACATGAGTTACTGAAATTTACAGAGTCACATCCCTTTAATTGAAAAGTGTGACATGGTGTCATGGTGACACACTAACATTCGCATTTATTATATAGATGGATTCTCCCGTCGATTTCGACGTATGAAATCCTAAAATCTCATTTAGTTTTTATGTTTATATCGTATTTGACACTTCAGTCCCGCTAGTGATCTGCATACAAGTCCTCATTTTGTGCAACAGCGAGGATTTCGGGACATAGTAACAGAAAACTTACGCTCTTCGCCGTTGTTGTTAATGACGCTTTTCGCCGTTGTCCTTCGTCTCTTACCCGGTCAAGACTGATTCAAAATTTCTGACACCGCACAAGTATCTCCAGTCAGCTCTATACAGGGCAACTGGATCGAAGTTAGTATGAAGCGTGTTGGCAGCTGAGAGGTTACTCTTTAGCTTGTCATTATACCTGAGCCATGGTCGTCCAACATTCCTTTGTCTACTGTCAAGCTGACTTAGGTATTCTGTCGTCATTCATACTTGCATAATCATATATATATATATATATATATATATATATATATATATATATATATATATATTAAGTTATGAAGAACTTGGTAATCCGTATGGGTAGTCCCAAGGAGGATGAAATCCTGAGAGCTCAATGTAAATCCAGAGCTAATATTTTAAAAAAAACAGACCACTTTAAAAGTACCATTATAATAATTTATTTCACCAGAGAAATAAATTATTACAATGGTACTTAAAAATGGTCTGTTTTTATATATATATATATATATATATATATATATATAGAGAGAGAGAGAGAGAGAGAGAGAGAGACCTTAAAAGTGGTCTGTTTTTCTTATATATATATATATATATATATAAAAACAAACCACTTTATATATATATATATATATATATATATATATATATAATAAAAACAGACCACTTTAAGGTACCATTGTAATAATTTATTTCTCTGGTGAAATAAATTATTATAATGGTACCTTTTAAAGTGGTCTGTTTTTCTTTAAAATATTAGCTCTGTATCAACCTTCATATATATATATATATATATATATATATATATATATATATATATGAAGGGTGATACTAATTTAGAGCTTATTGCAGTAGTAGCACAAGAATAGTAGAAACTTGGTTTTTGACGTTACAGCATTCATAGCAATGTATCTATGTGTGTGAATATGAAACATGCTGTGATATTGTTCAGTGGAGCGGAAAAGTTCTATTCCAACAGGTTTCTTTTTTCTCGATGGTAATAGTTCGTGAATGGTTAGATTGTAGATCTACCAGGGGCTGGATGGTCATTTGACGGAACAACTGTACATGTTGGACCTGACATGCCGATAGTCTTAAGGATATTCCTAAATTCCATGAAGTTTCTGAACAACCCCTTATTGCAGATACTCGTCAAGATCCATGCATTGTGAAGTCAGCCGTGGCAGAATGCACAGCGTCTATATGTCAAATATGACCCCAGAAATGTGAACACATATTGAGAATCATTCACTTACAGCAGATTTACTGGCAAGTGAGCCTCTATTCAAACATCTACTGTTGAAAAAACGCTTTTGTATATTTCTTCAGTAATGCCTCAAGAGGGTCACCCAAGGGATTTAATAGCAGTAAGTATTTGACAATTCCCTTTCAGATGAAAAAGAGACAACGCAACAGAGATGCCGTTATACAAAGGAATGCTGAGTATACCATGGACAAACTAAATAGGCTGGGTTTACTCTCATATTTAGTTTAGTAGATAGGCAGAATTCCCAAGGTTAAAGGCCCTTATTAATTATTACGACACATGTTGAGGATTTACGCTTTTAAATTGTCAAATCTGTCACTTACTATGGAGGATTTCGTCGCTATGCGCGTGCGCGCAAACATATCAAAAAGATAAATATGAATCCGGTCTTACTACACGCGCAAATTCCCGTGACTCTCTGCCGCCATCTAACTTTATTGTACATCATATTCGGCAGGGATTGCAGTTTATGTCGACACAAATCTATTTGATGTAGGTCTTGGTTTGCCATCCACGGCTAGCTCTTCCTTGTGTAGCCCCACCAAATACAAAACAACATTACAATTTTGTCTAGCTCTCAAGCAATGTCCTGTGAATTTGACTCTACGCTCTTTGATGATGTCTGATACTAGACGAAGGTTACACAACCTGCACATCCAAAACTTACATCACCTGGTATTCCCAACCGGTCACCCATCAAAGTATTGACCAGGCTCGACATTGCTTAACTACGGTGATCGTACGGGAATCGGTGTTTCACCATTGTATGACTGTAAGCCCTTTAGACCACTCGCACGTTCAAACTTACAGCACCTGGTATTCTCAAGCGGTCACCCAACTAGGTACTGTCCAGGATCAACGTAGCTTAACTTCGGTGATTGTACGAGAACCGGTTTTTCAGCATAATATATAAGGAGACATATAGACACAAATTATTCTTCTAGGTAAAGTTATTGATGCGCCTATATATGTATAAAATGGGTGCGTATATGCTAATTATGTTTCCATGTGTGCGTAATTATGTACTGATACGATATATATATATATATATATATATATATATATATATATATATATATATATATATATATATATATATATATATATATATATATATATCCTATACGGTAGTGAATTTTTGGACAGTTTCCTTACATATGACTCGAAGCGATAGAGATGAGGTTCTACAAACAGATGCTGGCAATACATTGGACAAAACACGTGAGCAAGATTTAAAAGTCCTAAAAAAATTGGAACGTGAGAGATTAACTGATAATTAAAATCAGAAAGAAACAGTTTAAATTTCTAGAACACATTAAAAGGTAGGACGGCTTTGAAAATTAAATACGCACAGGACGTATTGAGGGGAAACAACTAGCAACTTACCTAATAATTTTATGGGAATGGATGACAGAGCAGAAACAAGGATGAATAGTAAAGAGTCAAACATTGCTTACAGTTGAAAAGAAATTTATGATGAGTCATACTGACCCACGTCCTACAGGAACACAGCACATAAATGAGAGCAGGTTCTGCCTTCATGCAAATGATCATCATTTGTGCGTGTAATACAGAATTGGGATTGATTGAGTGATTGATTTTTCACGGTCTATCAACCTTTTGCAGATTATTTAAACCAGAAAATAATAATGATTTAATGATGCAAATCCTACTAATTAACCCATAGCTGGGAGTAGAAGAGGTGAATTCATAGCTTTCCCAGAAATTAATATAATGAAATCGACCGGAATTGGAATTCGAAATAGAAAATGCTTTTCGCTTAGCATTGTGGATGAAATAATGAGAATATTGGAAGTTTTTGAAAATGTTGAATGTATATTTCCTCTTCAGGTAAGTATTGGGAGCTGAAGATTCTTAATACTCTTGAATAGAATCCTGTAATTTAGGTGCCTCCTGTAATTCGCTGAAAAAGCAGCATAGCATGATGAAGAAAAACACCGAACTTAAAAAAAACAAAGTTTTAACGTGAAAATGTTTAAGAGGAAAGACCAAAGTATTTTTATTATTTTATATAATGTTGTTATACTTTCTAACACGTTCGAAATTTTGGTTAAAAATCTTTTTCTTTTTTTTTTTTTTTGCGTTAGTGGTCAACGTAATATTTACTATTGGCGTTTTAGCGCCTTTTTTTCCGGTAAAAAACATTGATTTTGAAATTCTTGCAAAATCAAATAATCGTCGGAAAATTACAACTTCCGCCGGTCTCTTAGTTTACTATACACTTTATATCTCTTCTGCTTAACATATGCAAATAGGTACAATCCTAATTAACAGTCCACTACACTTCCCTGAACCGAAGAGGTTTAATACCATTGATTGTTATTGAAGTTCTGCAAGCTCTTTCTTCCTCTTCTTCCTCTTGAGGTTTATGTCCTGTTCTTTTTTTTATGGAGATCTTGGTCTCATTTCATCTTCTTCCGTGTCTCAGTTGGAACTTTCCTCCATGGTTAGTTCACGTGATTTCTTTGACCAGTAACAGACCGCTGTGCATCTGCTACTGATAAACTCTTTTACAGAGTACGCCAAGGTGGTACAAGTGAACGGGAAGCGGTCGAGGGCTTTTGTGTTGTTTCGGTCGGTTCTGTGTTTTCGGACGGTTACTTTATGCTTTGGCCTTGGAGCCTTTCCTTCGCCGGCTGATGGACAATGTGTGCAATCCGGCCCTACGTGGAATCAGTGTCCCTGGTGGAGATCTAGCTAAAGTTTTGCGTCGGACCCAATCTGTGAGCAAGCTCGGCTTATTGGCGACCGATTTGCCCTCTTTCTGGTCCTGGGCCCAGCGGCGAATTACTTCAAAACCCTGAATTTTCGCTTACCTGGCGATTGATACGAAACGAGTAACTTTCAGAGCAGACTGGGTAGATATGCCCGATTGTCATCGGTGTGGCTTTGACTTAGAAAAAACACCAGCGCACGGCTTCTACCACTGTCATCGGGTGCGCCCGTTCTGGGATTATGTCGTATCGATCCCGAACATGTTGTGTCTATCGATCTCGCATACGCGTACGATAATGTATCGCCACTGTGTTCTAGGGTGAAACGGATGGTGTTTCTGACGCTGCTAGCCGTGACAGGGATGATGGGGTGGACGATGTGGATGGAGGGAATCTTACGATACGATCGTTATTCTCATCATGATCTGGTTGGATTCTTTGGCCATCCGCTAAGGATGAAATTAGAACTGACAGAAAACGTTTATCGGCAGATTTCAGCGAGATGTGAATGAAAGTCGAGAACCTGGTTCGTGTGAACGGGGCCGACTTTGATTTCTTTTTTTTAATCTGCTTTTGACACAACGGGGCGGTTTCCTGTCGGACCTCCCTGGTTAAGTTAGACTCTTTTGTTTACCTAGTTAATGAGAGTAATTATTGTTCTCGACTTGCTCCCGGCCTTCTCTTTAGTTATAATCCATGTCAAGATTCCCAACCTCCTCAGTTTGTTTCTGTCCCTTTTTATCTTGATTTGATCAGTCTTTGATATTTCTCCACTCCGTAATTCATTTTCTCTCTCCTCTGTTAGCAAGCGAGCGTCTTGATTCTGCCTATTGGCAGAATACAGCGGCCGCTCTTATTTTTCTGTGGGGTGGATGGGTCTTGCTAACACAGTTTTCTTTTTGTCTGAATGGTTTGGTTTTGTTTGTTTGTTTTTGTTTTTGTTTTTTTTTAGTTTCATTATTGGGTTCATCCCCCCACTCATTTCATGCTTCAATATTGTTATCTATTTTTATGAGAAAAAGAAAAAGACATTTGTACATAGTATGAATTTTTTTTATGCCATGGGTGTTTATCCGGATCCTTGTGAATATGTGATATACGAAGAATTGAATGGCGATGCATGAATTCTTGTGGTGACTGAGTGATTGTAATGAATGAATGGGTCGCCCGGTTTAGGATAGTTAGTAAAAATCAGCCTCACCCCAACTTCCCCTACAGTATTGTGCCACAATTGTAATATTGTATTACAATAAATATACTTCCGTGTCTGAGTCACTCTCGTTATCATCCATAGGCACGTTTCCAATTGGATTGTCCTGATCTGAAGAACTCATCCTTTCTTCTCTGCCAAGGTCTTCTTCCATCACGACGTCTTCCTCTTCAGTTCTGGGTCTTATCTGCTTAGAATGAGCCGTTAGGCCTTTTTTCTTTCTTTTGATATAATGGCCGTGTTATGTCCCAACGATGAAATTAGTTCTCTCAGGACTTGCTACTCGGTCTTTCTTATACAAGAACTACTTTGATCATTTCTTATTTGTTTGTCAAATATTGATTATCCCAGTTATTTTAAAGGGATTTTTCACTTATTATATCTGATAAATGAACAATACTGACTGATTAAGTATCAAGGAAAAATGAAAATCTTTATCTCTTCTATTATCATTCTTTAATCCATGTAAAATCTCTTCTAAGACATAAATCGTGGCTTAAGAATTAAAGACATGCAATTTTAAATTGCACATCACATATAACAAAAAATAAAAAGGTAAATGGTTTTCACCCTTTTTTTTTTTTGGCTCTCAATATAATAAAGAAATGCAATGAATAAAAATCATTCAATAAAATTCACAGGAACTTTAATACACAGATTTTCACACCACCTGACGGCCCTATTGGCAACTAAAATTCTATCGCTTGGCAACGAAAGAAATTTGGCGTGCGATCGTGCAGTGATGGCAGGATTTAATTATCTTTCCGTGAGAAATAATTTCTTCTTTTTCAGTTGTCTTTGATTAAATTACAAAATAAATTACAAATCATAGTTACGAAAGAATAAAGCGGTTATTTCAATTAGGACAAAATAGTGTATTCTGTTTATAGCCGAGTAGTTCGATAAGATAAAAAAAAAAGTTTCAATCATTTAGAAGGCAAATATTTTTTTTGATTTTTTAAATTTGAGAGAAAAAAGTACTGATTAAAAATAATCTATAAAAAAAATCCGGTATAAATTCAGTACTTTTTCTCTCTCGTTTAAGTGATTTTTCTTCCGGCTTCTTGCTTTCCAGGCAACTTTGATCTTCAAAAATTTAAATGCAATTTCAAGCGTGTTTTCTTAATTCCTGTTTTTTGGGGTTTTTTTTTCCTTCTCCTCCATAATGTTTTCTTTCCTCATATCACTTCACACTCAGTAATGCCTTGCACCATAATGGCTTTTATTGTTTGGGGTAAAATGATTAAAAATATGTGACAAAATAAATAATAAAAAATTATAAAAGAAGCTGCTATTCTTACCTAATTAGGTGTAAAATCATTATCATTGCTTCTGTCCCACTCCGTTTAAAAATCTTTTCTGAGCGTGTTGGCACAAATAACACGTGAAAAAGTAACGCAAATTGATCCCATTCAAAAAACCTGGACGTCAGGAATATCTGCCGTGTCTCATAAGTCAACAAGTCCGTCTCGCAAAAACATTCTATCCTCCCGAGACTCTACCAAAAAAAAAAAAAAAGCCTCCAGGTTAATCTAAGATTTACAAAGTAAGGCTAAAGACCATTTTCTCATTGAAGAAAGAAATATGAAATTGAATAATTTATGTTTTAATTAATATAAAATTGAACAATTTTTGTCTGAAAATTGTTGAATATTATTGTAACGATAACCAGTAGGGAAAACATAATTTATGAATTAACTTCGGATTTCAACGGAAACTGCTTATGCTTAATTTGCAAGATTGGAAAATGTATAACGCCACTTCTTGTTGCGCTGTGTCGAAACGGTTAGAATCAAGAGAAACAGAATTTGCGAAATAAGTTCAAATTTCGACTGTGATAAGAGAATCTATTTTAATGAATTAAACTTCTCCCAGTTCTGCACCATTTAGATAAAAGACATCAAAGAACCTTATGATGTACAGTGTAACCCGGATATAAGAGAGATTTTCTCTGGTCCCAAATTAGAGCCTGTGTTAATAAAATAGACCAAACCCGGATATAAGAGAAACACGGATATAAGAGACTTCTTCTCCGGTCCCGACAACTTTCTTATATCCGGGTTACACTGTAGTTAGATGACCTTACAAGTGGGAGTCTTTGTACCGGGTATTCTTTGTTTGGCGCCAAAATTAAGCGAGTTGGCCTGCAAAGTCAGTTGTGAAAATCTGCTTGAGTTATGTTCGTTTACTACCATTCGCTGACATGTCAAGTAAACCATACCATATGACGAAAACCCACCCACTCCCAATTGAAGTTATTTGGAAGTATATCTAACATCTTGCCGATAAGCCTTTGTTTTTGTTTTTTCTTTTAGTCCCTGATCAAATCACTAAAATTATAATAAAACCTTTTTTGTTTTTTACTTACTATAAAACTTAGTTTTCTTGTAATTCCAATTGCTTTTCTTTCTTATTTCTTTTCTTTCTTTTCTTTCTTATTTCTTTTGTCGCACATGTGACAAAATGGAGGCTCATCCTAACTAAAAAAAAAAAATAAAATTGTTTTAATAATTTTCCAACCTTTTTGGCCTTGTTTGTTTGCGAAAATAATTTAATCAAAATTGACATTTTTTTATTTTAAAACTCGCTATTGTGATCATGCTGGTAATGTCATTTTTTTATTGGAGAGTTTTTGTCTTTGTTAACCTGGGCGAAGAATTTGAATCTTTAAAGAAATGAATTATTACACATTTCTATACATATTAATGTAAATACAAATACTGCTATTTAAAAAAAAAAAAAAGCGAAAATAAAAAATATATATTCTAGGTGAAAAATTAGTTGAAATTTTACATTCATATAACTTCGAAGAATTTCCTCAAAATAATTTACAATTAGAATTTTTAAAAAAATAGAACAACAAGAAAGACTACAATTAGAAATATTATATATTGAACGAGAAAAATTGGAATTAGAAAGATTAAAACTTGAAAATTTAAATTAATTAGAGCCATACAATATTCTTAAAATTTCAATTCCTCTTTTCTGATTTTGATGCAGCAAAAAATATTTGTTTGGTTCCGAAATGTTCAGTAAAATCAGTAGATAAATATTTATCAGAATTTGAAAAAGTAGCAGAAAATTTAAAATGACCACACCAATTCTGGCCAAATTTACTACAGTGTGTTGATAAGTATGGCTGCTGATGTCTATTCAATTATTGAAGATGCATCAAATTATGATACAGTTAAAGCTGCTATTTTACATGCTTACGACCTGACTCGAAGGAATTTTCATGTAATGGGTAATGATAAACCAAATGAAAATTACGAAAATAAATCGGATTCAATTAGTGTCTCGGCTAATTTCTCTGCCATATTCTAAACCTCGTACGGGTTTTAGGGCAAAGTCAAAAAGACGTTTTAATAATTCTGTTGAAGTAGAATGAAAAATTACATGTGCTTATTGTAAAAAAAATAATCACATTATTTCTGATTACGTTAAGCCGAAAGCTCTTTTTATCCACACGTTTTTGCTACTAAACAAGTTAATAAACCTTTTTCCCATTTCAAAAATTACTGATAATCAGTATCTTAAATCCAGTTTCTTTTCCATGGAAAATTATGAGCCCTAGTCACAGGGATTTGTTTCTTGTTCATAATGCTATCAGTTTTAAACCTATTAAAGTTTTACGAAATAGTTTTGCGTCTCAGACCTTGTTGATAAGTGTGCTACCATTATCGGACAAAACTTTCACTGGAGATTCAGTATTATTATAGGATGCTAAACTAGGTATCATTAATGTTCCCCTCCATCGTATTTACTTAGACCTAATTACTGGTCCAGTTATTGTAGGTGTTCACCCTATTCTTCCTATCAAATGGGTTTCCGTATTACTTGGCAATGATTTAGCTGGTGGGGAAGTTGTGACGGATCCTATTATCTCAGATTCGAAAAATCAAGACATATTCTGCTTACACTGTTACGAGAGCAAGGGCTAAAATCAAACTTGAGATGATACAGAAAATATATAATCTTCGTTGAAATTAATTCCCTTGCATGGAGTATTGCTGCCATATATGGTCTGGAGCCCCTTCTGTTTGTCTCAATGTCCTTGATAAGATCCAGAGACGGATATGCAATGTAATTGGCCCTGATTTGGCAGCTAGTGGCTTCTCGCCTTGCTTGGGGTGAAACACTTTAAAAAAAAAAGCTGAATGAGACCTTTATGTCTCATCAGGACAAAAATGAGTTGGAATTTAGAAATATCTAAAATACAAATTATGTTCCCCCTCAAAAATCTAGAAAAGAAAAATGGCTGTCTGAAACCACTGATATTAATTTCTTAGATTACGTATCAAAATTTCTTAAAAATCGCCCAAGAAAATTTAAAGTATTTCCAAAAGAAAATGAAAATTAAGTATAATATAAATACAAAAAGGAGAAATTTTAAACCAGGTGACAGGGTTTTTTGCATTTTACCAGTCCCTAGCAATCCTCCACATGCAAAATATTTCAGTCCTTATATAATAGAACAAAAAACTTAATCTGAATTACGTTATTCTATAAGAATTTGAAAAGGATATTAAAAGGAGCTAACCCTTTATCATTCAAAGATCAACCTTGAACTTGAAACCCTTACTAATCCAAGACTGATTCAATCAGGAGCCCTCGTTGGAGCCACGCGTTAAACTCGATTCTGAAATCTTTCTCTTTGTCACCTGACAGCCGTAGTCACCACGTTTTGGGAGCCATCCCTTCCGACGTTAGAGGATACAGAAGACGCGAAGCCCACCTTGTTCCTTGGACATGTTCCTAACAGTAAAGTACACAAATCTTATAAATTATATTTGCCAGCCTTCTTTTTACCTATTGTGCATACACACTTTTCTGAATAATGAACCCTTGAACATAATCAAGTCTGTGTTACTTCTCTTCTTTAAGTGTGTCCGTCTTTAACTTCCTGGATCTTAAGTGTAACCAGAAATTTTTTATAAAAGAATATGCCATATGAACATAATAAAAAATTACATTGAAAGAAATAATAATCTAAATAATAAACTAATCGACCTTAACTAATATCATAAAAAATTTCGAATGTCATAAAGATGACAATAAAGATATTGTTAATAATAAAGAGGGTTTAAACTTAAAAAAAAAAAAATGATGAAATCACATGTAATTTAGACTTAAAAAAATTATCTCTAAGTAAAAGAAAATAGTTTTTTCATTTGGTCAGTGAGTTCAAAAAGGATTTTTACTGGTGTTCCGGGACAAACTACTGCTGCCCAAGTTAGATGCAATAAAACCCATCAATGTAAAAATCTATTATAATTTAAAAATAACAAATTATTGTATTAAAAATTCATTTTTCATCGAAAATTTTTTGCTTTCAGAAAATATTGTCCATATTCATAAAAACAACTAAAAAAAGCAAGTAAAAGCATTTGAAATTAAATAATATATTTTTTCAGATTGGGTTGGGGGGTCCAATAAAAAAAAAACATGATTTGCATTTTTCAAAACCTTGTTTTTTCAACTATTGTAATTACTAAAGTGGACTCGGTCGAATTTCTAGTTTTCATAGAATTAGTTATGGGGGTGATTAATAAATATAAAAAAAAATATTTCTGTCATGCTTTAATAACAGAAAACATATTTATAATTTCGATCACCTATGAATAGTTTCTGAAAGTTTTAACATCCGAAAATTATTTTTATTTTTGCAAGATTTTACAAATTAATGTCATACAAAAAAACGTGCTAAATATTGTATGTTATTTTACTAGTTCCGGTGATACAAAGAGAAATGATGATTTTTAACTGAAAATTCAGATTGTTCTAAAAAGAAGGAAAAAAGTTTTAAAATAATTAAAATAAACTTTGATCTTTCCTCTTAATAATAACAAACATTTAGACTATAAAATTTTGTTTTCGTCAAGTTTGGCGTCTTTTTCATCATGCTATGCTCTTTTCTTTTTTTTTTCTTTTTTTTTTTTAGCGATCTCGCGGAGGTACCTACATTAAATGCTGGACAACCGCTTCACATATAAAGAGGAAAAAAACAACAACAAATGGCGTTGAATTCTTGTTGCAATAAATTTGTTTTGTCGGATAGTTCAATCTTCAGAAGATGTAGTTGTATGATCAGATCACGTCGGGGTCACCAGTTTGATTTGAAATGTTCACTAATATTGGATGTATATTAATATTCATCCCTAAATTAGACAAGACAAAACAATTACTCACGACAAAGATGCATTTCTGTTTCGATAGGGAAGCAATCCACTCGTCGAGATGCTTTCACATAGAAACAAAAATACATCATTGTTGTGAGTAATTGTTTTGTCTTTATGTAACATATATATATATATATATATATATATATATATATATATATATATATATATAAACGTGTTTGAGTAGACATCCATATCCATGTTTTTAACAGTGAAATTAATGTCTACCGGCCTAGAGATCGAAAGTCGTAATAAAGATGTTCCTCCTCATAGGGACCGAAACAGTATACCCTTCTCTTTTTAATCTGAGAAACTACTCTCAAGCCAAGCGTGCTTTCCCATTAAGTTACGAAAATCCCTTACTGAAAACCGATGCTCGATTACCTTACTTTAAAATACACACATATCTCGTTTGAACCTTTCAAAGTTGATATCTAATGAATTTATTTTCGTACCGGGACGTCAACAAAGTCATTATTAATCAATTAATGGATGTTTATAATCTGATATTATTTCTTAATATTGCAAATGTTATATTTAGTTTCTGAGTAAGCATCCCCTTTTATTTTTATAGAGTGAGATTAATGTCCATCGGTCTATATATGGAAATTCTTAATAAAGAAAATGGGGCTCCCGACCAGAACTGAACATGTATTCTCTTTTGTTTTAATCTGAGATACAACTTTCAGGCCAGGTCTGATTTGCTATTAGCCTAAGAAAAACCATTACAACAAAGTAAGATTGATTCGTTTTAGCAGGTTATTTAAAGCCAGAAAATATTGAAATCAACCAAAATATAAACGTTCTATTTAGTGGGTACACGTGTTTCAGTAGATGTGTGTTTTGTTGATTTAAAAACATAAATTAATAACCATTGACAGAGAGATCGAAATTGCTACATCTTGTCAGTATTGTAGACAATATTTTGTAGGCTATATCCTGGCATTTTTTGAATGTTAGAAAACAAATTAATTCAAATATACGCGTATCATATAATTAATGCCATGTGCAACTGTTTCCCAAAGATTTGAAGGTGCATCAATAAGTCAGTCGCCTGACACGGTTATTAGCTAATTCTGATCTAAAATTTTCACACTATAATTAAACCACTGATTTTTTTAATCTCCTTCAATTAATTGCACTGATCAACAAGATCTTGTTATTCATTTTGTTTGTTTTGGAATATTTCCAGGTTTTTATGCAAAAGACGTGGACCCATATCGAACACAGTATGTAAATCAGATTATAGAACTTGAACAGTTATTTTTTTATATTGTTGGGAATGTGGGACGCTATACATAAAAATTACAATATGCATTTAAAAATTCTATACTTAATTATATTTCTGTGCGCCTGTAAATCTTGGGCGTTAACAGCAGAATTACAGCAAAGAATCCAAGCATTTGAAATGAGATGCGACAGAACCGTCCGAGGAGTCTCTTACGTAGACCATACCACTAATGACGCAATACAAGAAACTATCAAAAAAGAAAGAGGCCGTTGGAAAACCTCATAACCACCGAAGAGAAGAAATAATATGGACTCGTCACAAGAGACAACGATCTTTCTACTGAAATCTTAGACAAAAGATAATGGCGGGGTGGGGAGAATGGTCTTATCACTTCGCTGAAGATCATTGACAAAGACTCAAATATTGGAACGCCGCCGAGACAAATGGAGGGAGCTGGTCAAGTGCATAACAGCGCAACAATCCGATGACCGCACCTATCATGGGAGAGTGATTTTTTTTTTCAGCGCGCTCGTCAGATGATAAACTATATCTGGCAATCTTTTTGGGAATCTTGGATATTAACAGCAGAATTATAGCAAAGAATCCATGTATTAGAAATAACATGCTATAGAATCTTCCGCGGCATCTCCTGCATAGGGGGCGTCACTAATCGCAGCAGTGCGAGACATTACCACAAAAGAAACAATCCCATCGGTATGCATCGTAACTCCCTGTTAATGAGTTGAAATGGGATGGAGACAACATAAATCTTTCCCCGGCCATTCTACAAGGCACCCACTTTAGGCAAGAGGCAGGAAGCGGCATGACAACATCACTGAGAGAACTAGATCATTCACAGAGACTCAGACCAATAACGTGCATAAGTTTGGTGACGCACGGAGCCAACCCCTTGATTTGTATGCCCCTAAGACTCAGGTAGGGGGGATCCTATAGGGCCTTATACTGAGAAATGTGAAAAAGGAAGACATTTTAAATATGTAAAAGCCGATGATACCTGAAACAAACCTATTCAAATTAAATATAAACTAAATTGATTAGATATCTTCTGATATGGATTCCCGAAGCAATCGCACCCTCTGTCCCCACCGCCTTCTGCGTGCTACTGACTCAGACATTGAGACACAACCGAAACTATATCGACGAAGCTGGTCAGGTGCTCACCCCTGGCCATCGAACAGATGATTTTTTTTTTGTTTTTGTTTTGTTTTTGCTCAATGTGTCATAAATGGCGCCAAAGATTCAAACAGCATCCTAACGCAAATAACTTTTTTAAACACTATCAATGATTAACCATTTTATTTTCATTATTCAACAAATTTAAAACCTATTTTTATTCAAATAATTATTAAACAACAAGAATACGTCCCAAATTGTCTCCCACGCAAGAGGCCCATCTGTTTTCATCAGAAATCGATTATTTGCAAAATTTATTGCTGCATAGAATATTATCTCCAACCATTTCCAACAAATTGAAACTGTTTTTAAAAACAACGTAAATAAAATAAGGCCTGCACGTTCTGTAGAAATGGTTTACAGGCCAGAGAAGAATATTTAAAGGGAGAAAATGAGAGCTTCACCTGACCAGCCTATTTGATGAAGCAACGAATGGCAGAAATAATGTAAGATAGTGAAACGTGATGTTTCCTAATACAAAACAGATCAATGGAGCATGATCTCACAAGCTGACTTGATGCACTGAACCGTGACAGAAGAGTGGGCGAGATGTTCGTTTCTATATCGCTTGCCGTACTCAGAAACTGAAAAAATTGCTTTAACTGGAAGCGTAAAGAAACGTGATTTACATTTTTGCTAAAAAGGATTGTGTGTGTGTGTGTGTGTGTGTGTGTGTGTGTGTGTGTGTGTGTGTGTGTGTGTGTGTGTGTGTGTGTGTGTGTGTGTTTAAGGTTTCCAAATATATTATGTGTGCAGAGATTTCTAGAGAAAAATCTATTTTCAACTGTGCATTCGGTCTATAGCCTTAAAACAGCACTGGAGACTCTTGCATACGCTTGATATAGAATTCTTTACTGAAAACACTTAAAGTAAAACAGACCATTGCATGTTTAACCCACACATGGTGACAAAGTATTGTGGCCTTGGACCAAATTAAAATAATCTTTTTCTGTACCTAGGGAGCTTCAGCGTGTATTATACTCTGCGAGCTAACCAAACAGTTCATTACTTCTGTACTAGATTGGACAATACTAGATTGGCGGCAAGATCATATGCTTTTACAGTTTAAATGGCTACATGTTACCATAAGTGTTTATTAATAGTTTCTTCTCCCGCATTTCTCGTTTGTGGAACACTTTTCCTGCTTCTTGCTTTCCAGTTAACTTTAATCTTCAAAAATTTAAATCCAATGCCAATCGTTCTTTTAATGTTCTCTCTCCTTAATAGTAATTTTTCTCATATTCTCTAACGCCCAGTAATCCCTAGCGTCTTATTGGCTTTATTGCCTTGCTTGGGGTGAAATTATTTTTAAAAACTGTCAGTTCGATCCTTCTTCGGTGCCACACACTTATGGCTTTGTGCAATATTACTAGTCTTACTATAGAGCAGATCATTGCTACTGCAATTCTGACAGGCTGCTTCACTATTCTGACTTTGTGCTAAACTAGCAAAAAACTCAGCACTTCGTATTAAGTGGTGGGCAACATTGTCTATTACTACTGTGCCACGAGTTCTAGCATCATTGGGTCCCTCACATTCGTGGCCTCACAGAAAACGTACCTGCAAATAATAAGAATACCCTTCCATAATTTTGGTTGCATGTGTCTGCCGTAAAATAGGTTCTTTCAAGTAAATGTGATCTTCATGGAGTGCTTCACTAGTGTAGCCTTGTATCAGTCAAGGAGATGAATAAATGTAAATACAAATCCCCTTGTAAACACGCCATGGTCCGGCATGACTGAGTAACACCTGATGCTGAGTGAATATCTATATTCAAATTCATTTAAATCTTCTTAATTATATATTAGTTTATTCACTGGCTTATTAGCTTCACAAAATCTTCACATCTATTCTTCAATAAACGCTCTATAAAATGTGACATTGCAATGAATTGGCATTGTCTAGTAAGTCCTATAAGTATAAGACGTTTATGGGCAGTTTGAGTTATAATAATCTACTTCGTATTAAGTAGGTTTATGCTGCAAAGAAACGCCTAGAGACAAGTACAAAGATTAGTGTCTATTGACCATCTTCCTGTACGACACCGATTCTTGAGTCGCCTGTCACCACCATTTGCAACTTTTTTAAGAGCTTCCATTAACGTTACGTCCGCAACAATCTCAATATCCACTGGAGTGACTTGAAGTTATAATACTTTATTAAATCAAATACTATTAAATCAAACTGTTTTCCCAAACAGTAATGATAATACTAGCAATGACAAGGTATTTCACAAATAATCTCCACAGATTTAAGGTAGTTTAATTCTGTGATTATCATGGCGACTATCAAATTCATCAACAAAACAGTCTGAGTCACTTCCCTTGGCTTTGCAAACTTTCAAAACATAGCAGTTCAATTTTATTTGGCACAGAAAAATCCATTTTTAATTATAGGTAATATCAGCTATCAAACGGGACAGACACAATTTATAGGAATTAACTATGACTTGGGTACTTTGATGGAAAACGAGAGGCGATACAAAAATCTGGCAAAAGTCAAGCCCACAATACTTTATAGAATTGCCAGTGGATTTCAGTTGCTCTCCATGTATCAGATTTATATAGTTGAATTGCCTTTATGTTGGTGTTAAAGATTCTGATCTTATTTTGGAGGAAGAATGTCTTGTAGTTCAAAATAATCTAGAGAGTTTTAAGTATATAGATATGAAGTACAAAACCCTTTAAAGAGATTAAATAATCATTTTATTCTTTTCTATGTTGTATTTTTTCCTGGGAATCTGTAATCCTTTCTGTATCATGTAGAGTTTTGATCATATTGATCTACAATAAAATCTTTACATCATTTTGATATGAACCTCCAGTGATCCCTATTTTCAATTGTAAGGCACTGTGATCAACTGTACATTGGTTATAAATTTGTATACTTTCTACTTCCCTTCTAATGATTAAATATTTACAAATTTACTTAAGGCTTCATATTGATTATCTTATATGTTTTATATTAACTTTCCGGCAATGTGCTACTTTGGCTATAGTAGTAATAGTGTAGCAATGACAAATTAGTTCACAAATAACCTGCATCTATTATAACAGGTAATAACAGCAATCGAACAGAGAAGACAAGCTTTACGGGAATTTAACTATGGCTCGAGTATGACGGACGGGATTTTTTGAAATCTAAGATTATCAAAATGTGCATCACTACACTTCTACATTATAGCATATAAACATAGGGGAAGCAGAAGCCATATTCCTCCATCTTGCCCTCCCCACAGAGTCACCCGTGTTTGTCCCTATGTTTATAAAATACTACAACTGAGGAATGATTAGTAAATTGGTCTCACGAAATGTTATTACTGAGTAGTTAGTTTATTTTCCATGAGTACAAAACACGTATGATTGATTTTTTTTTAATTTTTTACGGTTTATCAACCTTTCGCAAGTTACTTAACTCAATTTTTTTTTTTTTAATTTGTAAGAATATTTTGCAGATAATAATGACTTTATGGGGTGTATCGTCAGTGGTAATACCGTTTTGCAGCGAAACGGTTGAACTTGCTTTACTCAGGTAAATTGGAATGCGGAACTGTACTGGCCTACACCAACTCTCGCATGGCCACACTCCGGTCAATGGCGTCGACCTGCCGGCTAAAGTTTCCCGACCCGACCGATGAAGGAGATTCTCAAGCGGTTACCCATTTAGGTACTGACCAGGCTCAACGTTGCTTAACTCAGCTGACCGTAAGAGAACCGATGTTTCAGCGCATAACACGTGTGACGAATCAAGATAATTCTAGTAAATATCTCAACGTTGATATTATTTTTGCTGGGTAGTGTTTGAATCCTTACTGGGTGCACAATACTTGTAATATTGTCTCACGCTAAGATGTCCAAAAATAGCAACAAATAAAAAAAAAATATGCCTACTTGCCGAATGAACCACAGTCCATCGACCGAGCGTGGGCGTGTTTGCAGCATGGACAAGGAATGCCAGACGCAATCATGTTTTGCGCCAAAAGATTGAACGCTAACCTGTCAATTTAACCGTTGAAATCCGTGGGCAAGAATATTTGAATTTGTTCAGTGAAAAACAAAAGAATTAAAATACGGTGATTAAAGAGATAAAAAAAAAGCAATCTTTGATTTTCACTGCTGCTTGTTCGGCACCCTTTTCGAGTCGGCCGCCTATGGCACTGATACATGTGTTACTGGCATCAATGTACGAATAACTACCCCACCCTAACTTCATTAATGTATTTTGTGTGTGTGTTGTTGTTGTGAGGGGTGATATCTGGTAAACCGGTTTCTTCGTTTATTTTTTATAGCAGGAGATGAGGCAATTTAAACAGTGAATGTTCAATTTTTACTCTGAATTTTCTCACCAGATTTTTCTCATTACTGCAGCATTCTTCAGTATTATTACCGATATTTTAAAACTAAATCTCGCACAATGCAAGGCTCGAAAGCCACTCAAAGAAGTGTATTAGTTAAAATGATGATAGTGAATAAGGTGTGGGACATGAATGGAAGAGAAAGCTGTGAAAATTGTGTGGATAAAAAGAATAAATAACGATTGTCTCTTGACCCTTGGTCAAGTTTGAAGTGTTTAGCGAAGCACCTATACAACATTTCTGTTTCACAAAGCGGCAGTTCTTCGGAAAAAGCTGTCTGAAGGGAACTCACTTCTTACATTTAGAACACAGGGGAAATGAGAATGATTCGAATTCGCGGAAGTAACATGGTAAAGGTCTGATCTAGTGGAACTAAAGAATTGACCTCGTCTGAACATTTACATGGAAATAGCGTTTCAGTAACGACCAGCTTGCAATGTTGTATCTGTAGGTGGTGGGGAAGGTTGCAGAGTGGAAACTAAGGCATTCTCTACATGACATTGCAAAACGATTTTGAACTCTATCAATGCTGGAAAGTGAGAATTGAGCAATTTCAGCCAAAATACGAATACTCCATATTTGGTTTAATCTGACACCTGCATGACAGAAGGAATCAGATACTTCTTGGAGCAAGAGAATGAGTTGATAATTTCCCAACATCCTTTTTTAGCAAAGGATTGTATATACGAGTTCCGCTTCCGTTATACTGTCATCTGGATGGTTTGAATTCCGTCTTTAATACTTTTCCAAGTGTGATAATGATGACACATGTTGCTGTCATTTTCTACAATTTTTCTTTAGCTCTCTAGCAAAATTCAGATACAGATATTTGCTACCGATTTCTCTCACGGTCAACAACAATGGCGAATTAGTATTAGTAGTAATAGTAGTAGTATACTCAGACCGTCAAAATGATACTTATATGAAATTGAGATATATATCGGAAATAAAATTAAGTAAAATGTTTGTCACCTAGCTGATTTATGACGCCTTCGGCATACTGGCTCCATAGTTTTGTAAACGGGCACTCCTAATCACTCCGTCCACTCTTCAGGAGATATCACCAAATAACTGCTTATACTTCTCGATATTTCTTTTTTATATAAATATATATTTTCTCTTTTTATTGGTACAAGTTGTTGTTTTTTTTTTATAGTGTGTGTGTTCGCCCGTCTGCGCGTATGTGCGTGCGTGTGGAATGTCGTGGTTATTTGTCCTTTCCGTCATTTTCTTTTTTTTTCTTTTTTTCTTTTTTTCTTTTTTTTTTCTTTTTTTCTTTTTTTTTTACACTCACTCTTCAACATTTTATATATCAGTCCTTTTTGTTAGATAGTTTTCACATATGAATTTTTAAATTTATTTTTCTAATTATTTTATCATACTCCACTTTTTCACGAAATCAGTCTTTTCACCTCTCGGCTTCGTAAACATCTTCACAAACATCATTGCTGTAACAAATATACTGACGTCTAGCTTCGCCAATACACGAGAGATAGCATTAACATGTTGCAGAGATTGCAAACAAAAAATTAGGAATACGCATAACCTTTTCTTTTTATCATTATCATTCTGTTAGATGGAGCTTGTCGTCCAAGGAAGACAGTCTACCTAGGGGAAGGAAAACCCTTATTTTAAACCTTCGCTGCCTTGCGGTCATATCTAAACACGTCAAAAGACTATGGAAGTAAATGTAGACAAAAAATCCGGCGTTGAACCCAGAAGGCGATTGGCTGTCACCACTGAGAACCTTTTCCGGCAACCCCTGCAGCCAAGCTGGCCCCAAATGCAATGCCCTCTATTCTTTTGGATTTTGACGGTACGACCGAGAGAGGTGGTTACGTAGTATAAGTAGCGTACGACCTCCATATACCACCATCCATGCTGGCGCCCTGAAGAAGTCACGTCAGTCTCATTACCAAAGGACTGAATTTTGACCCAATAGGATGCTATCTTTATCTCGCGAGATAAACGGATACCTACGATAAAAATGTTATAATTATTTCATCGCTAGGTTTTTCATTGTAATGCTGGACAATTTCCTCACTGATGAAAAAAGAGTCTTGAGACAACACAGATACAGAAGGATGCTGAGAAATGGAAAAACTCACTACAATTCAACGACCCCTATATTTTCAAAAGAATTTTGAATTTATTTTATGTGTGTATAGAGTTGTCGATTTTTGCAAATATGGATGTCCAAACGTGACATTGTTAAAAAAATAAGAGCAGTAACTATAATAAAGTTAACATTTATTGGCAATTTTCTAACATTTCATCAACAAGCGTCTTCATAAGTTAGATTATAAAGCAAAGTACCTAAAATTCAACGAATATTTTCTTCATTTTCTAAGATTATTGGTCAGTTTAAAAAATATATTAAAAAATGTTTTCGTTATATTCGTCAATTGATTCTTACGGTTAAGTTTATCTTAGAAAAAATTTCCAAACATAAGTCTAGTGGAAAAATTGTCAACGCCTCATAAAACACACATCTCCGTGTTAAAAATGCTTTTCTGCGATATTTTAAACTAAAAGTAATCTGTTTCATATCAAATTAATTAAACTTTAAATCAGCTTATCTTCTTCAAATAAGGTTTCAGAGATGTATATTTATTTTTGAAAGATTTCTTAAAGAACAGATTTGTCAATATGCATGATTTTAGCGTTTTTACTGATAATAAAAAGTCATTCCAATCAATTTAAATTCAGTTTGAAATACAGCAAAATATTTTACTTATTGGATATATTAAATTTAATCTATTAGCTTGAAATTAAAACTAAAATGAAAGCTTCAAGAAAGATTTTTATTTTTAAAAATGCATTTTAAACCTCAAGTATCGCTTTTCTTTGGAAGTACCTATATTAATATTACAGCAAAGGCCTAACTATTATATAAATGACGTACTTTTTTAAGTTTCTTTCTGCTTGAAAACGGGGCGTTAATTCACATGTTGTACGATTGCTGTTTCATGTTCCTACGTTTATTTACATGGGTTTAAAATTAAAACAATTCTGCTCACAAGATAAAGTTTTCTATCTATATTTCTGAGATGAGGTATTGTAATTATTTATGCTATTAACATTGTTCGGACTGTCATACTCATTTTTGTTGTCATATTCACAACTTTTCGGTCGTTGTACACTCCAGCTTTCTTCAGGTGATTGGAATACAATATGATAACCGGTAATACGAAGTGCGAGATAAAAAAAACAATAATAATGAATTTTAATATGAGCTCTGGTTAAAATGGTTATTGAGACATTAGGTTTATAAGTCACAAAAATTCATACACTGATGTCCTCGTAGACCAGTGGATAAATTTATGCACCGATGTCTACATGGCCCTGTGGATAAAAGCGTTGGTTGAAGTAATCCAGTGACTTGAACCAAAGGGTTGTGAGCTCAATACCAGCAGAGGTGAACAAGAAATTGGAGAGTTGAGTTAAAGAGAAAATAACTGATACAAAGATTATCCAGAAGAGGCATGTTACGTGGAAATAGAACAATCTACGCCGGTGGACGAACTTAAGGTTTCGGTTTGAAGTTCCAATCACCTGATTGTTTTTGTTTTTTGTTTTTTAAACATATCAACCTCAATGGATTATTTAATGCCGACATTTTTAGGATATATTCGTATGAGCAAAATATGTATTTAAGTTATTTTTTTGTGGTACAGAATTTAATAATAGCTAGGAAAAGGCAAAATTTATATGGCATTTTTTAAAAAAGTTAGACAATTGAGAGCTTGTCCCAGGACTTATCAAGTTTATTTTTTCTAGAATAAAAAATATAAAAGCGTGTAAATTAAATTAACGAATGGAATGAAAAAAATGAATTATAATAAATATAAATTATAAATAAATATAATAATTCATTTTTTTTTTCATTCCATTCGTTAATTTAATTTACACGCTTTTATATTTTTTATTCCTAGAAAAATAAACTTGATAAGTCCTGGGACGAAACCGGTTGTCCTTTTTTTAGCTTTTTTAAAAGAATATGTATTCTTTGTAAAAAAAATCAGTTTGTAGATCAGGTTTCATTGACATATTCTTGTCAAGAGGTTTTTTTTTGCCATGTATTGCCGGTAAGAATTTTTCCCAAAAATGTATTGCTGGTAATATATTTTTTTTCAAAAAATGTATTACTGGTATTTTTACTATAAAAAAAACAAATATTATTTTTACACTTTCATGGTGTTTTGACCCTAGTTTGAGAGTTAACTATTTGCCCATAGCTGGTACCCCTAACAGGTGCTATCATCTCGGGTCAGGGTAGAACTGGGGACAACAGCAATTCCGTGCTTCTCAAAACCTCTTGATCAGAGGCCTTGCTGCCGCATGTAGTTTATCGTCATACCCAGGATGGCCAATCACCTGAAGAAGGCCAGAGTGTACAACGGCCAAAACGTCGTGAATATAGCAACACTGATGAGGAAGACAGTCCGAATAGTGCAATTAAGATAAATTTTGTTTGTATTTTGATTTTTTGTTTTTTTTTATAAAGAGCTTTCTCTTTCTTAATGAAAGACAATATTTTTTATTCTCATAATTTATTAATATATAAAAATATAACAAAATCATATCAGACTGAAAAGTAAAAGGTATTATTGGATATGTCCAGTTAGCACAGTTATGAATAATCAAGAATGGTCTCCCCTTGTTTCGTTACTCTCTCCTCTTTGAGGGAGCTATTTCTGTTTACTGGAACTATAAAAGGACACTATGCGAACCTTGTATTCTCAGTTGAATAAGGCTTTCTTAAAACCTACACCTGCGTACTTTTGTCATTATAAACACCTTTCCTCGAAAATTCGAAAATAAGTTTTCAATCAGAAATTAGAAGAAACACGCAATGGAGAAATATCGTGAAAAATTAAATATTTTAGTGAAATATGTGTATGACATTAAGATTCTTCAGGATAATATGGTACAACTTTTCCAAAAATCTTTACATTGGGATGGCTGTACTACTCAAGGATGTAATGTATTCCCTGTTTTTTATCTTCAGAAACACGGGGTCGTATTATACTCAATATCGTATTATACACAAGTAAATACGGTCATACAATTTAATTCCAGAGGAGCACTCACATTGCTTTCAGGTATCATTCCTTTAATCCGATACATAGTTTTGTTGCTATGAAAACAATATAATGAAACAGAGAGTGGAAACAAGTAATTCTGTAACCATATTATCTTATATTCTTAGATGAAGCGTTGTTAATTATTCAATTTTCAACGATTATATCTGTCATCTTCATTTTAGATTTTCTCTATCCAAATTCCTAGATCGACTAGAAAAGTCATAATATTATCTTAACTGTAGCATTACTGATTAGGCTACATAAACTTCCGGTTACACTAATTTGAATCTAACTATATAGCCAATCCTCATATACCCTGACCGCCCTATCTGTCGCCATCTTTATTTATCTACACAAATAGTATGTAGTCATTTTTCGATCCCTTTTGCTTACTACCAGTGACAAACAACTCAAATTATAATGAAAGGAATACTAATTAAAAATTAATAATGTAATTATGTACTAAGCATCCTGGAAAAATAGTCGGTTCCTTGTACCGTTCCAGAAAGAGACCTCCTGCCATACTCTATCTTTACAAGTGTCAGATTAGTCCAAAAGTCCTGCTGCCATATTTGGACTGGATCTGCCCAATCCTAGCTTTCCAGTCTTGATAGATTTCAAATCTTTTACGCGGCCTTATGGGTGATGACTAATTTTCCACTCTAGAGCTTCTTTCCGACATTTGCAAACTTATCGCTACTCTATCGATATGTCCATGTCAAATGTTCAGATTAGCTCCACTCTTCAGTTTCACTAGGTCAAACTTTTACAGCTAGGACTCATCGTGTTACATCCACGGAGTCAAATCACCCACATTCCCTTCATATTCCATTTTTAAAGAGGAATTTCCACTCAGCTTTTTCCCGGGAACTCACCTTTTTTCCCGGGGACTTTACGAAACAAACCCTCGCGGGGGTGCTTACCTAAAACAGTAAAATCTTAACCTCACCAAGCCAAGGCTCAATCGTTATCTATCCCCCTTATAATCCTAATTTTAATTTCCTTCTACTTCCTCTTACGGTCATATCATGCACCTCATTCACTAACCCGCTACTTTTATTAGGTGAATTTTAGAATTAAAACATTCCTTATGTGAACAGGATTTTAAAAAGACCATGTCACCTTAAAAAGAAATTTAAATGGTTATATATAACTTGCACGTCCCTCCTGATGCTTATTAAAATTAGATTGGTATGGCACAAGGTTCACTGAAAGTAAAAAAATAGGGGTAAAAAGATTGTGTTGAGTGAGGCAGGTTCTCTTCACTGGAAAGACTATTAAAAACAAAATCAGCATTTGATGTAGCCATTACCTGGGTTCGAACTGCAATCACTGGCGCCAGTAGCGGCTATTTCAAGCAAGGTGTCTCTTGCCTTTATAGATGCGTTTCCATAATAGCACTGCAATTATTTTGTTACCTACCTTTGGGTACTTGATTAGATTACCTGCTGATATACACAGACGCAAAATGAAATAGCAACTAACACCTTAAAGAACGATGTTGATTTTTACCTGGTGACATTATGTGCGTGCAAGACGATAGTACTGTGATGTAGTAATACTCAGAGCATCGTCTTAGACGATATTGTATGATGCAATATGGTTCAATGTGGTGAAATGTCAAGTGCATGCAAGTGACATGCCACAGATATGAACACACGTTCACTTTCTTTAATTAGACCCGTATGAAAGGAAGATCGGATTGTGGCCTTTCGTGGAGATGGATAGTAATTTCAGAGAATAGCTACCCATGTTGGACGTGATGTGTTGGTGGTGCTTAGATGTTGGCAATAATAGTCAAATGTCCCATCGAGCACGTTCTGGCCTGTTTCGTAGTATTGAGTCTCGTCCAAATCGACGTATTTTAAAGACAGTAGGCCGCATGACGTCAATTGTACAAATCAATGTAACCTCAAGAATGACAACACTAACATTGCAAATCTTATACTTGTGATAGGATGGACACCCACGTAATAAAGGGAAATGTGGTTTCATCTTGATCGTTTCTGTTTGATAGCCACCAGGTGGTTCTTTTTGAAGAGTTTTATAAGAGGCATCCACATTGACCGAAGGGGAACGGGGCAGTAAAGGAGTGGGTTAGGGAGTTTTGGAGATAAAGTGACAACAAAACCAGAAATAAGGTGTATCAGGTTGTTGGTCTATAGTAACGGGCATGCTTGGGATCGGAGTCAGTGCTGGTTCACTCTTGGCGGAAGCTGGACTTGACTGTCGAGCAGTTTCTATGTTGTCCATTCATATTGCCCATTCACATATCAAGATTTGTCGATTGGCCAGGGTTTAGTAGCTGTCAAAATAGAATTTGTCACAAGTATCACTGTAACAAGAGAAAAAATGGCTTGCCTCCTGGACGAAAACGGATTCGGACGTGTCTCGCGTTTAAAATATTCCCAAAAATAAAATAACGGCTTTACGATGTGTATATTTAAGAAAATATAGATCTAGAAGTCGGATACTTTCGCGAGACTCTTTTTTTTCCACCTATGCAAATTTGACCTGTCACTCAACCTATAAAAAGTGCTTAACGAAGCGACAAAGCAGTTTAACTGTGGTAGCAAACAGGAACTTTTGTTTGTAGACTTTATCGACTCGTCAGAATAGTGTCATTTGTGATTGTTATTGTGCCTTGTTTTTGTGCTTTCTGACTGTCATTGTTTTCTGAGAGAAATACCCCTCCGTTATGGTAGAGATAACCAAGAATAAAGAGCCATTGGCCACCCAAGCATCGACATCAGTATGAACGGCGGAAATATTACATGGCCGCACGGGAAAAAGTTTCAGGATTACATTTCTGGCATTGAACCTTTAACCATTTCAGCGGCTTGGGAGGAAGTCTCCAAAAGAACAATTTCCCTTCAAACATCTGATGTAAATACCAGGAAGCAGGGAGGGTATGGAGGAAGCACTTAGGCATTTGAACATTGCAGTGAAGGCGTTGGCAAGAAGATCAAACGTAATGTGGGACATCAGAAAAGAAGACACTAGCAGGATGCATTCTCACGTCAGTGGGGATGTAAACTGAGCATATGGGCACCCGAAAGACCAATATTACTTTCCATGGGGTACCCATGGATATAGAGGATCAACAGAGTATGGACAGATGGTAGAGGTTACTGCAGTGAGGAGAAAACGGGCATTGCCACCGGGGATATACTCTTGCAGGTGACAATGTCTCGCAAGGAATTTTTGGCAGTACGCGACATTTTGATGTGTCGCAATAGGAAGATCCTCATCGTTGTGGAGGGTCATCGCCTCCACTGCTGGCCTTGTGGTGCAGTGGGACATGTGGTGGCTAAGATGTGCCCCGGGAAGAACCGACAGAAGTGGTGGTAGACGAAAAGTCTGATAAGGACCCCGAAGACTGGAAGGAGGTCGTGGGGAAAGGACGAAAAGTGACAGCCCTTCCTCCCCGACGGGATGTCTTACAGGGACAGGAGGAGCAGCTGGAAGTGGAGCGGCAACTGCAACAACAACAGCACCTGCCGAATCAAGAACAAGAAGAACAACAGCAAAAGCCACAACAAATGCAGCAACAACAAAAAGGACGTGACAAAAGAGGCTGCAAGAAATGAGGAACAGCGAGATCAACAAGATCAGCAACAGCAGCTCATCCACTACAGCCACTGGACGACGGTATGGAGGTGGACGAGATGCCACTACCTCGGTCCTCTTCTTTGAAAAAGTGGAAAGAAGAATAGCAAGAGCTGGAGAAAAAAATGTAAAAAGGAAGGTCGGTCGTGGCAGGGCGAAATAGGTCATGGGATAGGCTAAGTCTCAATCCGCCCCTGCTTCGCAAGCCAGGAAAGATACAGCAAGGAGCCTCCCTTCATCACCAGATAGGAATCCGTCATAAACCCACCCTATCGCAAAAGAAAAAGAAACCTTTCCTCGGGGGGGGGGACATCCGTCTGGTAGATAGAAGGCCCGCTAAGACCCCTGTTCAAACTGATTTCTGTGGATGGCAAGACGACTGACGATCGCAGGAACTTTGATAAGGCATCTGGGATCATAACGGTAATAAGAATTTCAGGCATAAGAGAATGGGAGTTCATCGCCGCAGTCAAGGACTCTTTCCCAAAGCTTCGGATGAATCTGGTGGAGTCAATGGATCTTAGAAAAATTGCCAAACATTGTTCGTGGAGAGCTCCAGTTTTGCGCCATCCCTCATTATACAAGGCTTTGTGTACTAGGACAAGTCGTCGGAGGCTGACCTATGACGTCGGGGTCCTCTTGTCCTTCGGTGTAGATGTAGCCGCGATCCAAGAGACACACTTTTTTGCGGCGTCGATGTTCGTGTGCTGTCTAGCGACTTTGTTGTTTATTCAGCATGCGGAGACTAGCGGGCTAGAGGTGTTTCCTTGTTAGTCAAGCGTTCCCTGGATGTGAGGATAGACCTTGTCCATGTGGGCGCCAGGGGTGCGGTTGATCGTTGCCGATATTGCCGTGAGCAGTGTTTCATTACGGGTCGTTGCGGTTTATGCGCCCAACGACTATGGGGAGCGTGTAGACATTTTCCATCGGTTGGGGCTGTTCCTGGTGGATTCGTTGCGCTTAGCCTTAAAGGGAGACTGGATGCCATCTTGGGCCCCAAGATAGACAGGGGGCGGGGAGCTAATGAGAGATTGGTTGATCTGATCGACGAGTTTGGGATCGTCGATAGATACCGGAGCGATCATCCGGGGCGGGAGATATGGAGGTGAGCTCTTAAGTGGTTGCCTCTCCAAGTAGCCAGTGTCAGGTAGTTAGACATAGGTTAAACAAGATCGTTAACGAAGCAGTGAACTTGGGAGCAGAATTGCGCAAGGAAGAGATCTTCGAGGTTCCAATCGATACATATTATCCCGAAGGGGCTTACTCTGACTGACTTTTTTGGCTGACTTTCCTCAGCTTTCGCCGACTGAAGAGGCTAGATGCGAGGGTGACATCAGAGAAGGTGAAGTTCACTTGGCACCGAAGAAGATCGGCAGTGGCAAGTCCCCGGGGCTTGATGGTCTACCCTACGAATTGTACTTGAGGCTGTCGCACATCTTTGTTCCGATTTTGACTATCGTGTTCAACAACTGGTTCCGGCAGGGATCCATCCCAGACCGGATTTCCAGGGGCTTGATCAGGATGTTGAATAATGACAAGGTTGTTTGGCGGGATTTAGACGATTACAGGACCATAACTCTGCTAAACACAGAGTTAAAGATTTTGCCCAAGATCCTGACAGAACGTTTGCTGTCAGTTGTCAAGAGCTTGTTGTGACCTGAGAAGACTTATGCTGTAAAGGAAAAAATAATTCAAAGCAACCTTTATCAGATCCGCCCGATCATAGAGGGTATAAAAAACGAACTCGGCTTCTGCAAGAGGATCAGCCTCTTGTATCGCTCCACTAGTACTCTGGTACCGGTGAACGAAAAGCGGTCAGGCGTTTTGCGCTGTCTCGGTCGGTCCGACAGGGTTGTCTGCTGTCGCCTTTAATTTACGCTTTGGCGTTGGTGCCCCTCCTCGCCAGCTGAGCGACAAGACGTGCAGTCCGGCCCTACACGGAATCGCTGTCCCTGGTGTAGCTCGAGCCAGGGATTCTGCGTATGCCGTATCCATTTTCGTGTCTTGCCGTAGCGACATTAAGGTTGTTCAGAAGGCGTTTGAACGGTACGAGAAGGTGATGGGAGCCAAGATTAACCGTAACAAGTCTCCCGGCTTGCGGTTACGTGCCTGAAAAGAGGTCATGTTTCCGGGGCCCTTTGGCTGGACTGATGGACCTGTCCGCATTCTTGGAGTGTGGTTCGGGCCCGGACTTCAGCTAAAGAAGAGTTGGTCAGCGGTACAGGCAAAGGTCGGAACGTTGGTCCGAACTTGGCTCCTAAGGAGGTTGTCCTTTTGGTGCCGAGTGTTAGGGACGCCTTCCCTAGCCTTACTCCTTATATTTATTGGGTTAAGCGCCATCACGGTCGTGGAAGGTTGACGAGTTTCCTCAGCTAGTGTCGGTCGGCCTTGAAGCTCTTTCCTCGGTCCAGTGACCTTTCTCGGCCTCGTAGGTTATTGTATCATGAATCAGTGGAGGGGGTCGCGAAAGATCCTCTGTCTTTCCGGCTCGGCTAGTCGGCATCTGTTGCGTTCTTTCTGGTCTTTGGTGCCAGCAGCGGATTATTTCAGCAACCCTGAGTTTTCGCTTATCTGGCAATTGATTCGGAAGGCGCTACCTCTCAATGGGGCCAGGCAGATTTGCCTGACTGTCATCGGTGTGACCTTGGATTAAAGGAAACGACTTCGCACGCCTTCTACCATTGTCCTCAGGTGCGCCTTTTCTGGGATTTTATCGGCGAGTTGACGGCTCGTATCGCTCCCGATCGGCTTGTCTCCATTGATCTTGTGTACGCGTGTGGCAATGTGTCACCCCCGTTCTCCTGGGTAAAAATTGACAAAGTAAACCTGGCTGCTGCTCTTGAAAAGGACCTCCAATCAGTGGTTAACTCGGGCAGGAAATGGCTTGTAAATTTTAATGCCTCCAGAACAAAACTGCTCTCATTTAACCACCACAGAGAAAGTTTCCTGCCCGCCATCATCATGGCTAATGCCAGACTCATGTTGGACAACACACTGCGCCTTCTTGGCCACACATTTTAAAGTGACTTGAAGTGGAACGACTATATTGAATCAATAGCTGCATCTACTGCAAGGAAAGTTGGGTCACTGTGTCGTACCAGAAAGTTTTTCTCGTCAGAGTCCATCTTGACCATTTACAAATCTACCATTCGTCTGTGCATTAAATCCTGTTGCCTTATCTGGTCTGGTGCCCCTGCTATTCATCTCGAGGTTCTTGACAAAATCCGAAGAAGGATCTGCAATGTAATCCATCCTGACTTGGCATCTCGACTTCAGTCTCTTTCTCTCCGACGTGACGTGGCTTCCCTCTGTCTTTTCTACAAATATTTTCATGCCAACTGTTCTGGCGATCTTTCTTTTTTTTTATACTGGTGGCCTGACTATGTGAATTTAAGCGTGCTACTAGATTGGTATCTAGGTCACACCCTTTTACTGTTGAAATAATTAAATACAACCACCGCTTCTACTCCAACAGTTTTTTGGGTTTTTTTTTTTTTTTTTTTCGCATTTCCCGCCTGTGGAAATCCCTTCTGTTTACTTGCTTTCCTGATAACTACAATCCTCAAAATTTTAAAGAGAACGTTAATCGCCATCATCTATCTTTTTGAATCCCGTTCATCTTTTATCCTTTCCTCAATGCCCCCCCCCTATACCCCGTCTTTTCTTTCACTTTCACTCTCTGTAACCCCCGTGCGTACTAGTGGCATTCTCGCTTTGTTTGGGGTGAAATGATTAAAACAAAATTATAAATTTTATAAGGCTGTGCTTTAAGGCTTTCTCTGATCTCCAGAATGAAATTCCAACGCTTTGTTTTTTAACCTAAACTTAATCATTTAAACACTTTTCATCTAAAAATGGTAAGGATTTGGAAATCGATATTTTGTGTCATTATTTATCATGTCGCAGCCCAACTTTCAAATTGGATGCAATGTCACGCTTCCAAAATTGACTTGCTCTATTATACAATCAAATATAGGATCTAGCTACTATTGATACGTGCTTTATTTAGGGACGTGCGCACGTATATAAAATCATTTGCTGTAATCTAACTCGTATAAGTGCGGGTTTAATCTTGAGTAAATTAAAACCCACATTCGCGGTGTTGCGATTTTATTTTCTGTCAGTATATTTCAGCGAAAAAGAGAAATAAAATATCTTTTACCAAAGTAAATAAAAATAATTATAAATGATTTCTGACGTGTTTGGAGCGGAATTGCAAAACTAATCGACAAGACGCTAACTGGGGTAAACTGGAAAGCCTCGGCCTTATAAAATTTTAATTTCAAAACTTCCAGCTTTACGGGACTTCTCTCAAAATATCCGAGGTTAACTAACGAGAGAGCCAAAATTCAAAATTTAGTAGTGCTTGTATTTTGGATGTATCCCAGTTCGTCACTTATAGCTCAATCTGGTAATTATGATTTGAAGGTGAAAATTCGAATGAAACGAAAAGCTTTGCATTAAAGATTAAGTCCAATAATCTGTGTGCTAATCTGTAAATTTATCATCTTGTTAAATCTTTGTATAGATAACGTTTTAAAAGTATAAATGTTAGTTTCCTTATATTCAAAAGTATAGCGTGGTCAAAGAGGTTCAAGACTGGTCTAACCAAAAAGAATGTTACTCGTGTTCGATACTGTGACGTCATTAAAAGAGGACAAGACATATGAGCAACGAAGTACACGTCAACAGGTACCGATATAGATTTGGCAAAGGAATGCATATATAAAGCAACCAGGCGGTGTAATAGTTAGCAAGCTTGTCTCGCTAGAACAATTACGATTGAAGAGTTAGTTTGATCCTCACTGGGTACCTCATTCTTTCGGCCTTGTGCCACATCTAAGCTACGCTTGGAAAATCACTATAAAGCAACCATTAAGCATTTAGTTCAAATCAAGTCTGCAAGCCACACTGCTGTATGTAGACGATTTGAAATAATGAAACCTTATTCGAATTTTCTTTCTCATCCATTCTACGTGCGAATAAACTGAGGGCTGATATCAGCTACAGAATAGCAAGTTGACTTTTTCTACTCACGCTAACATCACATCGATAGAAGATCTGTGGTCATTACACAGCCTGTTTATATTACGTTAATTTATGAAGACCAGATGTATAAGCCTGGCTTGTGAAAGCGATTTCCAACCTATATACGATCTAATCAATGACTCAAGTGTATGGTTGTGTAGAACAGTTTTAGCGTTTGCCACTTCAGATTACGAATTTGGCGGGCAACTTGTGATTTTAGAGATGAGTCATCATCAAAGAACGAAGCCAATTTATTACAGGTCAGTTGACTTGGGCACTAAACTCAAATCGATGGATCCCATTTTAAACTGTTGGCACTAATAACGAGACACGTCTATTAACGTATAATGAACATTTCATTATTTAGATTCTGCTTTTTTATTTTCCTTTATTTAATATACAAATATATATATATATATATATATATAGAGAGAGAGAGAGAGAGATCGATTGATTTGTTTTTTAGAGTATAATCAACTTTTTGCAGGTTATTTAAAGCCAGAAAATATTTTGAGATTCAAAGAATTTATGCACGTAGTACGCATTGTAAGACAATTTCCTCAATTCTGTTCTTGATACGTAGAATATATATCGTTATCTCGTATCATATATATATATGTGTGTGTGTGTATGTGTTTGTTTATTAGTATGCGATATATCTTATAAAATTTTATAAAAACATGTTGAATTGATAAACGTTTCCTATTTGTTCATTATCCTATCATTTTGCCGGATTCCAATCCATATTTGATCTGTATTTGATCTTAATTCATATCCTTCACCGGTAACACTACTCGGAGTTTCATGTACAACGCAATCCTCAGGTACTGGGTATACACGGGCCGTTAAGTAATTAAAATTTGAATAAAAGATATCTGATTACCGCAATGTTGGCGCAGTCAAACAAATATTATACGGGAATTACAGTCTATTATTTTTTTTAAATATATTTGTCATCTAAAATAAACGGCATATATATATATATATATATATATATATATATATATATATATATATATCTTAAGATGTGTTATATTTATGGGATAAAGTGCTCAATATCGGAGATAGCGCGCGTGTAAATATAAAAGTGAAGATAGAAGTCAATACTTAGAGGCGACAGTCTGTTTCATGCTAGATGCAATCGTCAGTCCACCTGGCCTGACGATTGCATCTAGCAATTTACAATTAAATAATAAAAATATTTACATCAAAAATTTATCTGTGTAAACGTATTTCAACAGGTATTTATTTTTATATCTACATGTAACCATCAATTTATATCAATATATAATACGTGTAGTACTATTTTGTGCCATCTGAAGAGTCCAATACATAGAGAGTAGTGAATTACATAACCAACCTCTATTTTTTGTTACTTCTTCTGGTGACGTATACGAAAGAAAATAATATCCTGGAAGTACAGAACATCAACACCTAGTTTTTGATATTGAATATGTACAATGCTATTGAAAAATAAACGTTGCCACCATTTGTTTTTTATTTGTTTGTTTGATTGCTTTTCTTTTAACTGGATGAATAAAATAGCCTTTTTAAATAGTAACGAATGTCGAAATTTAATCAGAAAACTGATTTTGTACAATGAAACATTTTTAAAAGAATTCAAGATGAGGATGACGATACTCCGAAATAAACATAACAACATACCAACAAATTTTACGCAAACCATCCTATTTTTAACAATATTCTATAAATGCATAATAATTAATAAAATAATAAGCATTTTTATAAAATCGAGAAAGAAACTTATGGCTTCATGTTTGTGTACATGTTGTAAATTTACGCTTTTCTATATTCTACACTTCTTTAAGTGGCCTACGACAATATGTTGAAACACCGGATCTCGTACTAACACCGAAGTTAAACAACGTCGAGCCTGGTCGGTACCTAGATGAAATGACCGCCTGCGAATAGCAGGTGCTGAAAGCTTGGGCGTGCGGGCGGTGGAATGAATGACGGCTCAGATTTAGAGATCGGAGAGCCAAGTTCAAATTACAGTCGAGTTCTTTATATTCACTCATTTATTTATACGCAAATACCCTTCGGACAGGTATGAATCAGCCTCTTCTTCCTTCCAGCTATTTAATTAGTAGGACTTGTATCAGTAAAAATCTCAAAAGAAATTCTTACAATCTAAAAATATTTTTGGCTTTAAATATCCTAAAAAAAGGTTGATAGAATGTAAAATCAAATCGATAAAAAACGTCTTTGTGTTCTTATTTATTCTTATAATTTCCAAAATGCAATTTCCGTTGCTGAAATAAAATTATGTGAGCGATTTCTAAAGCTAATTTTCATCTAGAAAAGAAAAACGGTTATATATATATATATATATATATATATATATATATATATATATATATATATATATATATATATATAAATATATATATAAAGTAAATATATTTACACGTTCCATGATAGTTAATTTTTCTAAGTGCTCGATAGAGTATAGCTGCTTATATTTATAAGATTATTAGTATTAGTGGTCTAATTTTATTTAAATTATTTGCTCTGAATTTGCATTGAGCTCTCTGGATTTTATCCTCCTTGGGTTTACCCATACGGATTACCTAGTTTTTAATAAACTAATATATATATATACATACAGAGAGGTAGGTAGAGAAAGATACAATAACGTTTTTAAGGAAAGCAGTCTTTATAATTAAAATACCCAATATCAAGAGAATAGAGCATTAGTAGTAACAACTAAAATTGAATGTTCACTTTATTTATATGCATTTATGCATGTATACAGAGTATTTATTACCCAAGGGTTCAGCTAACTGCTAAACTAAATTGCAAAATATCTCCCTCAGAGAAGCAAATGATAAAAATTACAGCTTTTAAAGTGATTTCGAGTTATATGTGAAATATCTGGTGAGACACGGAAAACATTGGTTTTTATTGATTGATTGATTCGTTTTGTTTTGTTTTTTTACGATTTTGCAACCAGAAAATGTTTTTAGGTCGTAAATTTCTACATTTTTTAGATAATAATGTTTAAGTAATAAAAATCTTACTAATTAACCGATAGCTGGAGAGAGAAAAGGTGAATTCATACATTTCCTATGAGTATTTGCCCGACTGGAATTGGAACTCGGTCCTCCGATTAACAATTCCGAGCCATTATCCATTACACCCCCCGCACATACAAGTTGACAGCACCCTGTATTCCCAATCGGTCACTCATTTAAGTACTGACCAGGCTCGACGTAGTTTAACTTCGGTGAACGTACGGGAATCGGTGGGAAAACTGTGGTCAACTTGACAGATAAACAGACTGAACTCTCAATAGCATCTTTTACCCTCTTTTTTTTTCAGTGTGTTTGTGTCTGCGCATGCTCATACAGAAAAGAAATTGTTGTTTTTTTTAATTCTTAGAAAACATTGCGCTGAGTTTTAAAATATACGAACCTCATTAAAGTGATCTCTTTAAGGAGTCAAGTTTGAAATAAAAAAAAACTCATCGTCAATTATAATATTAATAATTAGGTGACGCTAATTATTCAAATGTTTACATTAAAATTGTTCACAATTAAAGATCGATTTGGACCAATGATTTTAAAATCTTAACTTTGAATAATAAAAAATAGAATAATAAAACATTTTACGCTTCAATATGAATCTCCGAAAAAACCGATGACTGTTTTGAATTTTTTTTTTTTTTTTCACCAATTTTACAAAAAAAATTTTGTATCTATCTGTAATAATGTGTTAACATTGGCAGCACATATCATAACATGCGATTAAATAAGGAAGGAAACAAATATTTTTATGAATATCTGCATCAGCTTTTACTTTTTTTTTTAACTTAGGACAATAACTGCGGGTGAGAGGTTCTACGGATAATTAAAACAATAGTATTTTTCTTTCAATGCTGAATATTGATAGCTTATTGCAACAGAAATCACTTTGTCGGAACCATTTTTTTGGCATTGTAATTTGGTCTTTATAATCTACAGTAGAACCAAAAGAAACATTAAGGGTGAAATGATATGAGTAATGAAGAAGTCTAAATGTTTTCTTAATCCATTTCTCTACTTTACCTAGGTATTCTGGGTTACATATCCTAAGGGCTCTGGGGTAGAATCCTATGACTAATTCTGATTTTATTTTTTGATTGTGGTGTGAATAGAAATTAGATCGTTTTTGTTTATAATAATTTAATAGATTATAATAATAATTTAATAGATTATAATAGATTTTTATTAGATTATATATTCACATATTCTCAGTATGCTAATAATCCACCTAAAAATCCAAAGAAAGACTATTCCCACTACAATCAAAAAATAAAATCAGTATTAGTCATAAGATCCTACCTCAGAGCCCTTAGGATATGTAACCCAGAATACCTAGGTGAAGAAGAGAAATACGTTGAGAAAACATTTAGACTTCTTAGACTAGCCACCTGATTTCATCCTCAACGCTAGAAAACGAGCTTACAAAATCCACAAATCCAAAAAATTAGGCACCAACACTAGCACTTCTAACAACATCAATACAAAATTCATAATCCAACCCTCTAACACTCTTTCTACAAAATTTGTAAATAAATTAGTTATCCTAATACTAGGATCTTTACTACCACGTCCAAAACTATCGTGAATATAATTAATAAATCCAATACCAATTTAGATGTCGGTACTTATCAAATAAATTGCTCACAATGTAAAAACATTTATGTCTGAGAGACATCACGAGATTTAAAAACCCGTACCTACGAACACAAAAGAAATTTACGTTTAGGCAACCATTCAAACTCTCTCGTAATATGCAGAAAACACAACTGGCCATAACTTTGATTTTACAAATGCCACCCTAATTAAAAAAAAACAATTTTCTTACGTCGAAAGTACTAAATAATAACAATATTACCAACTATAAAAGCGAATATACATTATCATCTGAATCATACATAGATAAACTACAGTTATTATTATACACTTACATAATCCAATATTTGCAGTTTTTAATGCTAAGCTTGGAATTCGTTGATTTCTTGAAACTTCGAATGAACGCGTCGTCTCTCTTTGAATTCGGAACGCCACAGATTACGGCATCGTTTCTTTAACAAAACGAATGCACATGAAACATGGTTAAGCAATGAAAATCAAACACAAAAATAAAATTAATAGAATGTATTTCTTCTTTTTCTTCATATCTCATTCCCTGATGAAGCTTTCGTAAAAGTGGAACACGTTAGATGGTTTCCTATTTGCTCTTTATCTTACCATTCTGTCGGATTTTGATGCATATTTAATCCCAACACACACACATATATATATATCAAGGTAAATTTCCATCAGAGGACGAAAATAATAAATGTTGTCTTTTTTTTATCTCTCCTAAACCGTGTTGCGCCATCCATTTACTCACTATGCGTTGTTTTCCTTTGTCCCTCTTGCCTTCACTCTGTCTTGTGAGTATCAAATTTTCCAAACCCTCTTTCCTAATTAGTGCCAAATAAATTTCTACAGTCTCTTTCTGATGTTATTAGTGTTCTTTTGTTTTCATTTTCTCTAAAATTTCATCGTTGATCACATGTTCGAACCATAGTATTCTCAGTATCCTTCTATAGAACCACATTTTTGTTGAATTCTTTTCTTCATCTGTGAAGAGATTGACCAGCATTCACTGCCATATAGGAGGATTGCTATTACTTAGCAGTTCAGCACTCTTTTCTTTACTTCTAACGAAATTTTTCTCTTTCTTAATACTTCGCTTAGCTTTTGGAAAGCATCTTTCTCTAACTCAATGCGCCTTCGGATTTAAGTTAAATTGCTGTACTTGTTTGATTTTGGTATCTCCAATTTGTAATTTGCCTGTTGGGCTGTTTTTTGTTTTTTTGCCAACAACCATGCATTTTGGTTTATTTCAATTGATAATTAGTCCTTTCTTCTCGCTTTCCTTTTCTACTCTCTGTAGGAGTTATTGTAGTTTCCTTTCTGTGTCTGCTATCAACCCATCAACATGTCATCTGCATATCTTACGTTGTTAAGATTGTGGCCACCAATAATGAATCCTAGTAGGTCTTGTAATTGTCTCAGAATCACCTCATTGTATCGGTTGAATAAGTCCTGTGAGAAAACACATTCTCATCTTTCTATTTTTGTATATTTACTGAATTCATTTGCTATCTGTATGCAAATGGTTTGCTGCCAGTTTAGGTTCTGGGTTATTTTAATGTCCTTCCCAAATAAGTCAAGGTTATTTAATAGTTCCAACAGTTCTTTTTGACTTACTTAATCAAACGCTTTTGCATAACCTATAAAAAGCATAGGTATACATCCTTCTGCACTTGTGTTACTTCTTTCTGATACCATTCTGAGTATATCGTATTTCCTGTTTCAGTGTCTTTAACGAACCAACACTATTATTGTCCTATTTCCAGTTTAATTCTTCTACGAGCTCTATTCATCAGACTTCGGTTGATAAATTTTGTCACTCATTAGACAGATTGTCCGATAGAGTTCACATTCGTTTGCACCTGGCTTCTTATGCAGTGCTATGGAAATGGATCTACCCAGGTCTTCCGGTATATCACTAGACGAGATAATAAGTGCTAATAAAGAAAACACCTTTTACCTCGTAGCCGAGTTTTTTGTTTGTTTCTATCGGGTATTATATTATCGGGTATGTGCAGATAAAAGCCACGATTTTCAAAGCAGGAAGCACTTGGATGATTAGCACTACACAATCTTGCTGCATCCTGTTTCTACCCTATCTAGCCTTGTCTCGGGCTAAGCTAAATTTAGTAAATATCATTCATTTTTTAAGTCTCATAATGGACGGGTTTAACTACGGTTTTTTGAATTCAATGTTGTCATTCTCATTGACTGGTTGCCACCTAAGGCTAGAGAATCCAGTCTACCCTGCTACTTAACCTAATCCTACAGATAGATTAAATGCATCCATACCTTACTCAAGGACATTCCTATGGATCGAACGTAACAGACTAAGCCTGGAATTGACCTCATTTCGCTGATTCCACTTTACACGCTAATAACCGTACCATACATAACTATCTTTGCCTGATTTTACAGCTAGAACTTAGTCTCTACTGTGATATATATATATATATATATATATATATATATATATATATATATATATATATATATATATATATATATAACTGTCCATAGTTTCCGCTATCATTTCTAGTCATGGTATGCAGACTTTATGTTATCCCAATAATTGTCCTAAATAAATGTGCTCCTGAATTGGCTTCTTTTCTCTCCAATCTGTACAACAAATGCCTTGCTGTTTCTCCCTTTCCGGCTTGTTGGAAATCCTTTTCTGTAGTTCCTATTTTTAAGAACTCTGGTGAACCGCCTGATTCTTCGAATTATTTTCCTATTAACATTATTTTCGGTAGCTTTGTATAATATATTATTGGTTAAGTATTTGTTATTAAGTAGGCAATTTTCTTTGTTTCTACAATTACATTTGATTGTGTTATTCAGCTGATTGTTATTTTATTGCAATTGTTTTTATTATTGTTTTTGTTATTATTGATTTTGTTGAGCATTATCTTTTTTTTTTTTTTTTGCTCAGTTATTCTTTTTCCCATGTTATCCATACAGCTGTAACTGATTTGTATTTTTATTGATAATTTTTTAGAATTTGCTGTTTTAAGAAATTTTTTGTCAATTAGTTTCAAGAATATTTTGCTTATTTTATTTTTAATTGTATTGTTATAGGATGGATTGAACCAAATGCAATTGACCTGTAAATTATAAAGGCCATTAAACTATAAGAATTATTTTTATATTGCTATGTTCTGACAAAATATTTTACAGAGATTAATTTAAAGTCATGATTATAAATTTCATTTTGTCAGGTCACCTTGCCTGCGAGAAATAATGGAAGTGACTTTCCAATTGAAAACTAGATCAAGTGGTTTGCTGAAAAGTAACAAAAACTAACCGATCCGAATGTTCTGTCTTTATCTGAAAACAGAGAAAGAATTATTGATTTTTCCCAGTAATATTCCTGATTGTTGAATTTTAAATATTTCCTTTCTTTTTTTTTTCTTCAACAATTCATTTAATACGCCAAACATTGGTTGCTTGTAAATAACACAAAACTAATTGTGAGCCTCTCGACATCAAATGATAAGTAATTAAATGTAATATTATAGCAATATATCCTGTTCGAAGGCTGAAATAGTTACATTTCAGTGATCGGCCTTCTAATGCTGATTTATTAGGTAAGCAACCCCCCCCCAGTTGGGAGATTTGTGTAACACAATCTATTTTATATCCATCCATATGGTTTTATGCCATCTTAAGCTAAATTTTATGAATATTAAGAAGGTGGTCAATGGCTATTTTATTCGGCCATTGCGTCGTTTACAGTAACAAAGGTTTGGTGAAAGAAATGATCTGGCATTTTTGTAAAAAGACAGACACACTCATATCAAATTACACACGCCTATGCGTGTCACACATATGCAAATATTAGGCCGGCCTATGTATAAACACGCATATGCAAAGCAGCTTTTTTTTTCTGTTTATAAAATCTTTTAAGTTAGAAAAATGTTGAAGGATGCGCAGGTGGTGTAATTGATAGCGACTTGGAATGAAAAAGCCGAGTTTGAATTCCAGTTGGCTTCGTTGCATTCGGCTTCGTTAGATTCACTTTCCCTTACAAAAGATATGAATCCATCTCCTTCCCCTACCTATAGGTTAAATAATAAGAGTTGTATCTGGCAAAAAAAAACATCGTTATGCTCAAAAAACTGTTAATGCAATATTCACTCGAAAAAAAATATTCTTAAAATTCAACATATTTTTCGGTTTTAAATAACCCATAAAGGGTTGATAAATCGGGAAAAAAAATCAATCAATCGCAAAACATTGTCTGCCGATAAAAGGATAAAGATATGCGGCTAACACGTACCAGAATAAATCATGCGCTTATAATTTACCAAGTACAGTGTAACCCGGATATAAGAGAGTTGTCGGGACCGGAGAAGAAGTCTCTTATATCCGGGTTTCTCTTATATCCGGGTTTGGTCTATTTTTTATACATTAACACAGGCTCTAATTTGGGACCAGAGAAAATTTCTCTTATATCCGGGTTTCTCTTATATCCTGGTCTCTTATATCCGGGTTACACTGTAGTATTTTGGAAAAAATTAAAATATTCACCTGATGATTCAGCCATACTTATATGTCGTTTTTTTTATATACATAATTAACACTATTTTGATTTGCAATAATTATTTCAGCTTTTACAATAATATCAGTTATTATTTTAAATGTTATACTTTAGTGGATACATGTGTTTTAGTAGACCTCCTGTTTTTTATCTTTTTTTCAACAGTGTGAATTACATCTACCGACCCGTGCATTCAAGAAGCTTAAAGAAAATACGTCTCCCATTGTAGAGATACGTCTCCCATTGTCTGATCTGTCGTGCTTTAACTTTCTCGGCCATAGAGAGCTTTACAACTCAGCAAGCTTCAATTACCTCTTTAAAAATGTATATCTTCTCGACATGATTTTCGAAAGCTTATTTATGCTCGGAAGTCCATATATGATAACTTTATTTTCGTATACGAAACACAAAGCAATTGTAATGGATTTTTTTAATCCGACATTAATTCTTATTATTTTAAACGTTATATTTCAGTAGATATTTTATATAATTATACATTTTAGTGTCTAGTCAAATACGTGTATTCATTAAATATCTCGAGATTCTTGACAAAATTCATGGTTCCATAATGAAATCGATCCTGACCAGACATCTTGACTTCAACCACTGATGTAACATGGCTTCCCTCTGTCTTTGCTACAAATATTTTCGTGGCCATATGTTCTGATGAGCTTTCCTCCTTTGTATGTTGAATGCATGAATTTAAGCGTGCTACTAGATTGGGAACTAGGTCTCACCGTTTTCCTGTTGAACTAGCTAGATGCAACTGTATGTTTTACTCTAATAGTTTCTTTTTCGCATTTTTTGCCTGTGGAACTCCCTTCCTATTTCTTGGTTCCTTGCCACTTACAATCTCTAAAACTTTAAATGCAACACCAATCGCCATCTTCTATCTTCCTGAATTTTGTTCTTTTATTGTCCTCTTTCCTCACTAAAGTCATCTCATTCTCTTTCACTCCTACATATGATCCGGTGCCTCTGCTATTTACCCTGAGCTCCTTGATAAAATTCAAAGAAGAATCTGCAATATTATCGGTCCTGATCTGACGGCTTGGCTTCAATCACTTTCTCCTCGCCATAAGGTTGTTTCTCTGTGTCTTTTCTATAAATACTTTGATGGTAATTTTTCTGATTTATTCACAGCATGCTTTTGTAGGATCATATTTCTGTTGTTTCACGAATATTCTTCTTCTTTCCTCCATATGGGGCAGCAATATTCTAAGCATTGACGAATGGTAGACTTATAGATATGTATGATAGATTCTGGAGAGAAAAATTGTCTCGCACAACATAATGATCCAACTTTCTTAGTAGCTGACCTAATAATGGATTCAATATAGTCTTTCGGCTTCATGTCAGCTGAAAACAGAAATGAAGTTAGTTGATTGAACTATCCTTAAAAATGCCGGTGGTAATGTTAATGAGGTGTTAAGAAGATTATAAGTAGAAGATACATTTCGGGAGAATGAAGAAATATTTTTAATTTATTAAATTTAACCCGCTACTGCTACAATTGCATATAAAGATACTTGAATCAGCATTAAACTGTTACTTAGATACGATTGGGGAAGTGTCATTTGTATGATTATTTCTTCTGTTTGAAATTTCTGATTTTTATTCAGGATGTGCGGTGTCATATAATGGATAAGGGTTCCGATGAGATACCGGAGAACCGAGTTCGAATTCCAGTCGGGTTCGTTACATTCACTTACGCACAAATACTCTTAGGGAAGGTATGAATCCATTTCTCCTCCTCCCAGCTATGGGTTGAATAGTAGAACAGATTGGGTCCTATAAACTCGGTTGGCAACCAGTCTACCACAGAAAGAAACGGCAGCCTACTATGGGAAAATCTTCAACCTCGTCAGCCATGAAACAAAAGAGATGTGGTCGCCCAAGTGTGTATCACATATGGCACTTAATTGACTGACTGGGGCATCTCAACATGTTGTAATGGTTAGCAAGCTTGTTTCGCTAAAAAGAAATTACGATTCAGTAGTGAGTTCGATCTTCACTGGGTGTTCCATACTTTCGCCCTTGTGCCACATCTAAGCTTAAAAAATCACCTTAACTGACTGACTGACCCTGGCAATATCGGCATTTTCATTGGGAAAGCTATCTAAAAAGATGTAGGTTCTAGTCGCCAGATGCATATTCTTTGTTTGCGCTTTGTATTAATAAAACACATCTTATTTTTGTCATTTTTTATCGTAACTCTTGGACCGTCACTCTACAATCGTTAGTATGCTGCGTGAGCAGTAAATAATTATCCTCAGCATTCTTCTGTAGAACCACATTTCTGTTACTTCAAGTCTCCTCTTCATCTTTGAGGAGATCGTCCTTCACTAAATGCCATATAGGAGGACAGTTATCACATAGCAGTTTAGTACTCTTTTCCTTTATTCTATCGAAATGTTCCTATTTCTTAGTACTCTGCTTAACTTTTGAGATGCTTCCTATCCCAAGAGACCTTCGGATCTCAGTGTCGCTCTTTCCGTCATCTGTTAAAACACTTCCCAGATATTAAAATTTCCGCACTTGTTTGCAATTCACACTTTGGGCTCACCCTTTTGCTAACAACCATGCATTCTGTTTTGTTGCAGTTAATGTTTAATAATTTCTTTTCGCTTTCCTTCACCAACTTCTGTAGGAATTTTTGTAGCTTTCTTTCTGTGTCTTCTAGTTCTCAGAATCGCCTTGCTGTATAAGTTGAATAAGTCTGGTGAGAAGACACATCCTTGTCTTTCACTCCAGTCTATTTTTGTATACCTGCTGAACATATTTTCTATTCGTATGCAGGCCGTTTTTTGCCAGGCTAGGTTCTTGATTATTCTAATATATTTTCTAAAATATATCAAGGTTGCTGAACACTTCCAACAGATCTTTGTGGTGTACTTTATCAAACGCCTTGGCGTAATATATAAAACAGATAAAACGTCCTTCTGCATTTGTTTTGCTCTTTCTGATAATATTCTGAGCATAAATATCGCATTCGTTGTTTCAATGTCTTTGATAAACCTGCGCTGTTCTTGTCCTATTTCCGGTCTGATTCTGCTGCGCACTCTCTTCATCAGAATTCGGATGATGTGTTTTGTTTTGTGCTTGTCCATATCATTATGGTTGCATTTTTACTGGCTATATTTGGGAAGAACGAATCAGTCTTTTGCGTACCTGCCTTAACAGAGAGAGGGGGAAGGGACACATAAGGGAAAGATAGAAAATGAAGGGACACATAATTTTGAGAGAGAAGGGGCACATAAGCGAAAGATAGAGAGAGAACGGACACATAAGTGGGAGAGAGAAGGGGCACATAAGATAGAGAGGGAGATAGAGACTAGATCCGTCGTTTTAGTAAGTTGAAAAGACATAATTTAAATCTCTTTGATCTGTACACCAATTCTACTATGGCTGGAACCAGTGAGGTCAATTCCAACCGCTAAGAAAATAAAATGGTATGCTTAAATCACGCAGTGGACTTATTTTTTTACGATCTACGCAACAAGCCAATGTAACGATCGTAGAATTACGGTCTGAGAGTTATGATAAAAAAAAAGAAAAATTATGTTTTCAAAACACTAACTCTGTCCTATAAATGTTGTTATAATTTCATACACATTTCATAAATTGTAACAACTATTATGGGACAGATGTAGTCATAATTAATGATGTTTCATGTAATAATTAATTCAAAATCATATTGCTTTAGTTGGTGACAATTTCAGAAATTAGCGAACAACACTTATTCCTATTACTAATCAATGCCGAAGTATTGAAGCAAGAATTTGAAACTCAGCAAAGCTAAAGAATGGTTATAAATTTATCATGATATTGGCAAAAGGGAATTCAAAATGTCCAAATGTTCAAAAATCTCGACAACAGAACTAAAATGTTCCAAATATTGAAATCATTTCTCTCTAATGGTAATATTAGCCGTTTACTTATAAAGAAACATTCGGCATTTATTGACCGAGCAACCAGTGAAATATTCGTTTGAAATTTATGAGATTTTTCGATTGAAACAATTTTTCAGGAAAATAAGTATCTCAAGCCCACTGTTATCGCTAATTACAGTATTGATGGAGGCTTCCTTCCTAACCTTTTGTTTGAAGAACGTCAACATTTTAATTATGTCATTATTTTGTCTTCGAGTTACAGGTGATATCCATTTTATCTGTTGCTGTGGTTGAAATTCTTGATATGGTTTCTGTTATTTCGTATAGTTCTTTGTGATTCTGTAGCGAAAATGAATGGTCCTCGCTATGACCTACAGGTTTTAAATTCAGTAAGCCATTTAATCATTGATCTGAGAAAGCGGTTGTTTACAGCTGACTGACAATTTAGATATTTCTGAACGGGTTTGATACCATGCATGACATCCATGTGAAAGGTAGGAACATGACTCGAGTTCTTAAAAGCCTAAATCAATATTCGAGAAGTATCCAATTTAAGTGCTAATCCCCGAGAAGCAATCTTCAATTGGGCAAGGTGCTAAAAAAGGGCGGAGGATCGTGTGCCACTTTCCTTTTGACTGATATTATACTGCCTGAGGCACATTGGAAACTAGCATGACACTTCATTTTAAGAGAATCTCAGTAATTAAGAGTATTTAGGCCGATATATCCATTTTAAATGGCCAGGTTGTTGGGTGGTTTGTTATTTTTTTGTTTTTTGTTTATTTTGAGGGGGGAGTCACTATTTCTACCAGCCAACGTTAAAGTGTTCCATTATGCCTCTTGATGGCATCCACGTCTTCAAAACGGGTTCCCATGATGATCTACTTGAGCTTGGGGAAAAGAAAAAGTCACATGGAGCAAGATCAGAGGAATAAGGAGGTTGTTTCATTACGGCGATGTTCTTCTCAGCCAGGAACTGCCGGATGCTTTTTGTTTATTTTGAGGGGGGTCACCATTTCTATCAGCCAACGTTAAAGAGCTCCATTAAGTGAGGACTTGTGATTTTGTGCCAACGCAACCATCGACGGCTTCCGAATAGTTTTCGCCTGCCCAATTTCAATCACAAGGCTTGGGTCAAACTGTGGTACGTTTTCCAAGCACTTTCCAACGGTGTCAGACATTGGGATCGTCGATATTATCAAGAAATCACTTCCTTAAGCAATCACTAATGGTGAGATTCTAACCCGGATTCATAGCCAGAACGCTAATCCTTTATCTATTTGTCAATGCGTCCCACATGGAGCAAGATCAGAGGTATAAGGAGGTTGTTTCATTATGGTGATGTTCTTCTCCGCCAGGAACTGCCGAATGCTAAGGCCGTTGTGAGCAGGTGCATTGTCGTGGAAAAGCAGCCTCGATTCGTCCTGCCAGAAAAGCAAATAAAAAAATGCAATGGTTGCAGAAAGCTAAGAATACAGTTATATACTTTCAAGATATCATGTTAGATGATAACACAATCCGTTTCTTCCATTTTCGCGCCCATAGCTCACACAGCACACTCAGTCCCGTTACTTTTCAGACAGACATCGTATGCACTGAGGCAATCATAAAAAGACTAGAAGATATAACAGGATTTATTCTCAGTTGACAATATCTTAACAACATAAGATAAGCAGATAACAAATGTGTCAGTGGAAGACTCAGAAGGATTAACCATCAACTGAAAGAAGGCAGAATGGATGATCGTCAGCAACAGGACAACCCAAGATGTGAGTTACGAATAGGAAACATCAGACTCGAGCCGGTCGTCAGCAACAGGACAGCCCAAGATGTGAGTTACGAATAGGAAACATCAGACTCGAGAGCCGGTCGTCAGGACAACAGGACAATAGGAAATAAGATGTGAGTTACGAATAGGAAACATCAGACTCGAGCCGGTCGTCAGCAACAGGACAGCCCAAGATGTGAGTTACGAATAGGAAACATCAGACTCGAGCCGGTCGTCAGCAACAGGACAGCCCAAGATGTGAGTTACGAATAGGAAACATCAGACTCGAGCCGGTCGTCAGCAACAGGACTGCCCAAGATGAATAGGAAACATCAGACTGAGTTACGAATAGGAAACATCAGACTCGAGCCGGTCGTCAGCAACAGGACAGCCCAAGATGAGTTACGAATAGGAAACATCAGACTCGAGCCGGTCGTCAGCAACAGGACAGCCCAAGATGTGAGTTACGAATAGGAAACATCAGACTCGAGCCGGTCGTCAGCAACAGGACAGCCCAAGATGTGAGTTACGAAATAGGAAACATCAGACTCGAGCCGGTCGTCAGCAACAGGACAGCCCAAGATGTGAGTTACGAATAGGAAACATCAGACTCGAGCCGGTCGTCAGCAACAGGACAGCCCAAGATGTGAGTTTACGAATAGGAAACATCAGACTCGAGCCGGTCGTCAGCAACAGGACAGCCCAAGATGTGAGTTACGAATAGGAAACATCAGACTCGGGAGCCGGTCGTCAGCAACAGGACAGCCCAAGATGTGAGTTACGAATAGGAAACATCAGACTCGAGCCGGTCGTCAGCAACAGGACAGCCCAAAACATGACTGAGTCGTACGAATAAGATGGAAACATCAGACCATCCCAAGTCGAGCCGGTCGTCAGCAACAGGACAGCCCAAGATGTGAGTTACGAATAGGAAACATCAGACTCGAGCCGGTCGTCAGCAACAGGACAGCCCAAGATGTGAGTTACGAATAGGAAACATCAGACTCGAGCCGGTCGTCAGCAACAGGACAGCCCAAGATGTGAGTTACGAATAGGAAACATCAGACCCAAGCCGGTCGTCAGCAAACATCAGGACAGCCCAAGATGGACAGCCCAGTTACGAATAGGAAACATCAGACTCGAGCCGGTCGTCAGCAACAGGACAGCCCAAGATGTGAGTTACGAATAGGAAACATCAGACATCGTCAGCAACAGGACAGCCAGGACTGCCATCAAGATGTCAGCAGGAGTTAAGATGAGTTACGAATAGAAACATCAGACTCGAGCCGGTCGTCAACAACAGACAGCCCAAGATGTGAGTTACGAATAGGAAACATCAGACTCGAGCCGGTCGTCAGCAACAGGACAGCCCAAGATGTGAGTTACGAATAGGAAACATCAGACTCGAGCCGGTCGTCAGCAACAGGACAGCCCAAGATGTGAGTTACGAATAGGAAACATCAGACTCGAGCCGGTCGTCAGCAACAGGACAGCCCAAGATGTGAGTTACGAATAGGAAACATCAGACTCGAGCCGGTCGTCAGCAACAGGACAGCCCAAGATGTGAGTTACGAATAGGAAACATCAGACTCGTCAGGAGCCGGTCGTCAGCCGGTCAACAGGACTGCCCAAGATGTGAGTTACGAATAGGAAACATCAGACTCGAGCCGGTCGTCAGCAACAGGACAGCCCAAGATGTGAGTTACGAATAGGAAACATCAGACTCGAGCCGGTCGTCAGCAACAGGACAGCCCAAGATGTGAGTTACGAATAGGAAACATCAGACTCGAGCCGGTCGTCAGCAACAGGACAGCCCAAGATGTGAGTTACGAATAGGAAACATCAGACTCGAGCCGGTCGTCAGCAACAGGACAGCCCAAAAGATGTGAGTTACGAATAGGAAACATCAGACTCGAGCCGGTCGTCAGCAACAGGACAGCCCAAGATGTGAGTTACGAATAGGAAACATCAGACTCGAGCCGGTCGTCAGCAACAGGACAGCCCAAGATGTGAGTTACGAATAGGAAACATCAGACTCGAGCCGGTCGTCAGCAACAGGACTGCCCAAGATGAGTTACGAATAGGAAACATCAGACTCGAGCCGGTCGTCAGCAACAGGACAGCCCAAGATGTGAGTTACGAATAGGAAACATCAGACTCGAGCCGGTCGTCAGCAACAGGACAGCCCAAGATGTGAGTTACGAATAGGAAACATCAGACTCGAGCCGGTCGTCAGCAACAGGACAGCCCAAGATGTGAGTTACGAATAGGAAACATCAGACTCGGACAGCCGGTCGTCAGCAACAGGACAGGACCCCAAGATGTGAGTTACGAATAGGAAACATCAGACTCGAGCCGGTCGTCAGCAACAGGACAGCCCAAGATGTGAGTTACGAATAGGAAAACATCAGACTCGGTCGAGCCGGTCGTCAATACAACAGGACAGCCCAAGATGTGAGTTACGAATAGGAAACATCAGACTCGAGCCGGTCGTCAGCAACAGGACAGCCCAAGATGTGAGTTACGAATAGGAAACATCAGACTCGAGCCGGTCGTCAGCAACAGGACAGCCCAAGATGTCGTCAGAGTTACGAATAGAAACATCAGACTCGAGCCGGTCGTCAGCAACAGGACAGCCGAATAAGATGTGAGTTACGAATAGGAAACATCAGACTCGAGCCGGTCGTCAGCAACAGGACAGCCCAAGATGTGAGTTACGAATAGGAAACATCAGACTCGAGCCGGTCGTCAGCAACAGGACAGCCCAAGATGTGAGTTACGAATAGGAAACATCAGACTCGAGCCGGACAGCCCAAGATCGAGCCGGTCGTCGGAATAGGAAACAGGACTCCGCCCGTCAAGATGTGAGTTAGTTACGAATAGGAAACATCAGACTCGGAGCCGGTCGTCAGCAACAGGACAGCCCAAGATGTGAGTTACGAATAGGAAACATCAGACTCGAGCCGGTCGTCAGCAACAGGACAGCCCAAGATGAGTTACGAATAGGAAACATCAGACTCGAGCCGGTCGTCAGCAACAGGACAGCCCAAGATGTGAGTTACGAATAGGAAACATCAGACTCGAGCCGGTCGTCAGCAACAGGACAGCCCAAGATGTGAGTTACGAATAGGAAACATCAGACTCGAGCCGGTCGTCAGCAACAGGACAGCCCAAGATGTGAGTTACGAATAGGAAACATCAGACTCGAGCCGGTCGTCAGCAACAGGACAGCCCAAGATGTGAGTTACGAATAGGAAACATCAGACTCGAGCCGGTCGTCAGCAACAGGACAGCCCAAGATGAGTTACGAATAGGAAAACATCAGACTCGAGCCGGTCGTCAGCAACAGGACAGCCCAAGATGTGAGTTACGAATAGGAAACATCAGACTCGAGCCGGTCGTCAGCAACAGGACAGCCCAAGATGTGAGTTACGAATAGGAAACATCAGACTCGAGCCGGTCGTCGGCAACAGGACAGCCCAAGATGTGAGTTACGAATAGGGAAACATCAGACTCGAGCCGGTCGTCAGCAACAGGACAGCCCAAGATGTGAGTTACGAATAGGAAACATCAGACTCGAGCCGGTCGTCAGCAACAGGACAGCCCAAGATGTGAGTTACGAATAGGAAACATCAGACTCGAGCCGGTCGTCAGCAACAGGACAGCCCAAGATGTGAGTTACGAATAGGAAACATCAGACTCGAGCCGGTCGTCAGCAACAGGACAGCCCAAGATGTGAGTTACGAATAGGAAACATCAGACTCGAGCCGGTCGTCAGCAACAGGACAGCCCAAGATGAGTTACGAATAGGAAACATCAGACTCGAGCCGGTCGTCAGCAACAGGACAGCCCAAGATGTGAGTTACGAATAGGAAACATCAGACTCGAGCGGTCGTCAGCAACAGGACAGCCCAAGATGTGGAGTTACGAATAGGAAACATCAGACTCGAGCCGGTCGTCAGCAACAGGACAGCCCAAGATGTGAGTTACGAATAGGAAACATCAGACTCGGAGCCGGTCGTCAGCAACAGGACAGCCCAAGATGTGAGTTACGAATAGGAAACATCAGACTCGAGCCGGTCGTCAGCAACAGGACAGCCCAAGATGAGTTACGAATAGGAAACATCAGACTCGAGCCGGTCGTCAGCAACAGGACAGCCCAAGATGTGAGTTACGAATAGGAAACATCAGACTCGAGCCGGTCGTCAGCAACAGGACAGCCCAAGATGTGAGTTACGAATAGGAAACATCAGACTCGAGCCGGTCGTCAGCAACAGGACAGCCCAAGATGTGAGTTACGAATAGGAAACATCAGACTCGAGCCGGTCGTCGGCAACAGGACAGCCCAAGATGAGTTACGAATAGGAAACATCAGACTCGAGCCGGTCGTCAGCAACAGGACAGCCCAAGATGTGAGTTACGAATAGGAAACATCAGACTCGAGCCGGTCGTCAGCAACAGGACAGCCCAAGATGTGAGTTACGAATAGGAAACATCAGACTCGAGCCGGTCGTCAGCAACAGGACAGCCCAAGATGAGTTACGAATAGGAAACATCAGACTCGAGCCGGTCGTCAGCAACAGGACAGCCCAAGATGTGAGTTACGAATAGGAAACATCAGACTCGAGCCGGTCGTCAGCAACAGGACAGCCCAAGATGTGAGTTACGAATAGGAAACATCAGACTCGAGCCGGTCGTCAGCAACAGGACAGCCCAAGATGTGAGTTACGAATAGGAAACATCAGACTCGAGCCGGTCGTCAGCAACAGGACAGCCCAAGATGTCAGCAGTTACGAATAGGAAACATCAGACTCCGGTCGTCAGCAACAGGAGCCGGTCGTCAGCAACAGGACAGCCCAAGATGTGAGTTACGAATAGGAAACATCAGACTCGAGCCGGTCGTCAGCAACAGGACAGCCCAAGATGTGAGTTACGAATAGGAAACATCAGACTCGAGCCGGTCGTCAGCAACAGGACAGCCCAAGATGTGAGTTACGAATAGGAAACATCAGACTCGAGCCGGTCGTCAGCAACAGGACAGCCCAAGATGTGAGTTACGAATAGGAAACATCAGACTCGAGCCGGTCGTCAGCAACAGGACAGCCCAAGATGAGTTACGAATAGGAAAACATCAGACTCGAGCCGGTCGTCAGCAACAGGACAGCCCAAGATGAGTTACGAATAGGAAACATCAGACTCGAGCCGGTCGTCAGCAACAGGACAGCCCAAGATGTGAGTTACGAATAGGAAACATCAGACTCGAGCCGGTCGTCAGCAACAGGACAACAGGACAGCCAAGATGTGAGTTACGAATAGGAAACATCAGACTCGAGAGCCGGTCGTCAGCAACAGGACAGGACAGCCCAAGATGTGAGTTACGAATAGGAAACATCAGACTCGAGCCGGTCGTCAGCAACAGGACAGCCCAAGATGTGAGTTACGAATAGAAACATCAGACTCGAGCCGGTCGTCAGCAACAGGACAGCCCAAGATGTGAGTTACGAATAGAAACATCAGACTCGAGCCGAATCATCAGTCGTCAGCAACAGGACAGCCCAAGATGTGAGTTACGAATAGGAAACATCAGACTCGAGCCGGTCGTCAGCAACAGGACAAGCCCAAGATGTGAGTTACGAATAGGAAACATCAGACTCGAGCCGGTCGTCAGCAACAGGACAGCCCAAGATGTGAGTTACGAATAGGAAACATCAGACTCGAGCCGGTCGTCAGCAACAGGACAGCCCAAGATGTGAGTTACGAATAGGAAACATCAGACTCGAGCCGGTCGTCGGCAACAGGACAGCCCAAGATGTGAGTTACGAATAGGAAACATCAGACTCGAGCCGGTCGTCGGCAACAGGACAGCCCAAGATGTGAGTTACGAATAGGAAACATCAGACTCGTCGAGCAGCGGTCGTCGAATAGCAACAGGACAGCCCAAGATGTGAGTTACGAATAGGAAACATCAGACTCGAGCCGGTCGTCAGCAACAGGACAGCCCAAGATGTGAGTTACGAATAGGAAACATCAGACTCGAGCCGGTCGTCAGTCAGGACAGCAACAGGACAGCCCAAGATGTGAGTTACGAATAGGAAACATCAGACTCGAGCCGGTCGTCAGCAACAGGACAGCCCAAGATGAGTTACGAATAGGAAACATCAGACTCGAGCCGGTCGTCAGCAACAGGACAGCCCAAGATGTGAGTTACGAATAGGGAAACATCAGACTCGAGCCGGTCGTCAGCAACAGGACAGCCCAAGATGAGTTACGAATAGGAAACATCAGACTCGAGCCGGTCGTCAGCAACAGGACAGCCCAAGATGTGAGTTACGAATAGGAAACATCAGACTCGAGCCGGTCGTCAGCAACAGGACTGCCCAAGATGTGAGTTACGAATAGGAAACATCAGACTCGAGCCGGTCGTCAGCAACAGGACTGCCCAAGATGTGAGTTACGAATAGGAAACATCAGACTCGAGCCGGTCGTCAGCAACAGGACAGCCCAAGATGTGAGTTACGAATAGGAAACATCAGACTCGAGCCGGTCGTCAGCAACAGGACTGCCCAAGATGTGAGTTACGAATAGGAAACATCAAGAGCCGGTCGTCGAACAGGACTGCCCAAGATTTACGAATAGGAAACATCAGACTCGAGCCGGTCGTCAGCAACAGGACAGCCCAAGATGTGAGTTACGAATAGGAAACATCAGACTCGAGCCGGTCGTCAGCAACAGGACAGCCCAAGATGTGAGTTACGAATAGGAAACATCAGACTCGAGCCGGTCGTCAGCAACAGGACAGCCCAAGATGTGAGTTACGAATAGGGAAACATCAGACTCGAGCCGGTCGTCAGCAACAGGACTGCCCAAGATGTGAGTTACTCGAATCAGGACAGCCCAAATGAGTCAATAGACATCAGACTCGAGCCGGTCGTCAGCAACAGGACAGCCCAATGATGTGAGTTACGAATAGGAAACATCAGACTCGAGCCGGTCGTCAGCAACAGGACAGCCGGTCAAGATGAGTTACGAATAGGAAACATCAGACTCGAGCCGGTCGTCAGCAACAGGACTGCCCAAGATGTGAGTTACGAATAGGAAACATCAGACTCGAGCCGGTCGTCCCAAGATGTGAGTTACGAAACATCAGGACTCGCCAACAACTGATGTGAGTTACGAATAGGAAACATCAGACTCGAGCCGGTCGTCAGCAACAGGACTGCCCAAGATGTGAGTTACGAATAGGAAACATCAGACTCGAGCCGGTCGTCAGCAACAGGACAGCCCAAGATGTGAGTTACGAATAGGAAACATCAGACTCGAGCCGGTCGTCAGCAACAGGACAGCCCAAGATGTGAGTTACGAATAGGAAACATCAGACTCGAGCCGGTCGTCAGCAACAGGACAGCCCAAGATGTGAGTTACGAATAGGAAACATCAGACTCGAGCCGGTCGTCAGCAACAGGACTGCCCAAGATGTGAGTTACGAATAGCCGGTCGTCAAACATCAGACTCGAGCCGGTCGTCAGCAACAGGACATCCCAAGATGTGAGTTACGAATAGGAAACATCAGACTCGAGCCGGTCGTCAGCAACAGGACTGCCCAAGATGTGAGTTACGAATAGGAAACATCAGACTCGAGCCGGTCGTCGGCAACAGGACTGCCCAAGATGTGAGTTACGAATAGGAAACATCAGACTCGAGCCGGTCGTCGGCAACAGGACAGCCCAAGATGTGAGTTACGAATAGGAAACATCAGACTCGAGCCGGTCGTCGGCAACAGGACAGCCCAAGATGTGAGTTACGAATAGGAAACATCAGACTCGAGCCGGTCGTCAGCAACAGGACTGCCCAAGATGTGAGTTACGAATAGGAAACATCAGACTCGAGCCGGTGCAGAAGTTTAACTATCTGGGTAATGTCGTAACAGACGACTGAAGATATTACGCAGAGATCTGAGTCTGCATTGGAATAGCGTAAGATGACTTCCAGAAACTAAAAAAAGTATTAAGAGACGGCAAAATTTCGTCAGCAACAAAGAAAAGAGTACTGAACTGTTTTTATTATTGTCCTATTTTAGAATAAACCCTTTAATTGTATTCTAATATATTATTATATATAATTGTTGCTGTTTTGGGGCTCTCCCCTTTTTACATAAGATGGACTCGTCCAATGTATACTTATACTGACAGAGAGAATACCTGCTGTTGAGATACGTCGAGATACAGTCTCGACGTCTATCGAACTCTCTGCTTTGCCAGAGAGGAACCAGGACGAAGCTTTGCCGAAAGGCAAAGTTTCGTCCGGGGAGGTAGACCGGCACTGAACCCGTCTAGGCGGCTTCAAATGGTATATTTTTGGCCGAGCCTACGGGCTCGGAGAAACCCACTTTAAACTCGACCTTGTGCCACATATATTCCTCGTGGGTGGGATATTAAACACTGAGATACGTGGAGATACGTTGAGATACGTTATGTCAGGTTGAGAGATACGGAGACAGACACAGGGTGTTCTCGAAGAGTTATACAAGAGTCCAGAGAGAGAGAAATGATTACGGCTTTACTTACAGAGACTTGTTCATACACTTTCTACTAACCCGCATTCCTAGACTACTAATCTTCACTTCAAGTCTGTATTCTTAATTAATACACTTATTTTTCTATCTCAATTTCCGGCGTTGTTTATTTATTTGTGCAGGATTCCATTCCCGGAATCCACAACAGTTACACTAATATATATTCCTCATCCCTAATTATTAAAATATCCTCTTTGTTAATTTTATATCAATCTCTTTCTGAATTTAACTTACAGCATTATATACCCTACTCTTGGACATTTTACTTTTTTTTTTCTTGAATGAGATCAAGCTTGGTCGTAATACCTCTTAAACTTTTGCCAACATTAACGAAGCATTTGGTGAGGAATCCTGTTGTGATCGAACAGTACGGCGCTGGTTTCTAAAGTTCTGTAGAGGAGATACAAGTCTTGAAAATGAAAGTGGTAGAGGACATCCATCTGTAATTAGCAATCAACATCTGAAAGCACTAGTCGAATGAACCCACGTCACAATGTCAAAGAAATGTCTCAGATAATGAGTGTTAGGATTTCAACACTATCAGACCATCTCAAGAAAATTGGAATGGTGAAGAAACTCAATAAATGGATTCTACATGAACTCGGTAAAAGTCGAAGCATTTTCCAACGGTGCCACGCACTGGGATAGTCGATGTTATCAAGAATCCACCTTCTTAAGCAATCACCAATGGTGAGATTCTAACCTGGATAGGGGCGTTATGAAGTATGTTTTCCCTTTATCTGCGAAATTCGAATGATCTATTTCTTGGCCGAATAGTGATGTGTGATGAGAAATAGATCCTTTATGATAATCGTAAACAATAGTTTGATCATGACAAATACTTTCCCAAACCGAAATTGCACCAAGAGAAGATTATGGTGGCTGTCTGGTAGTCCACCATTGGTGCTATCTATTACAGTTTTCTGAAATCTAACCAGATCAACACTGCAGAATTTTACTGCCAGCAACTGGATAAAATTCAAATTCAGTTAAGCAAAATGTGATTGACACTGGTTAAACGTCGAGGTCCAATTCAGCTTCATGAAAACTCCCGACCACATATTGCCATGATAAAACTGCTGAAACTCACCGACTTGGGATACCAGACTTTCCTATCATGTTCCCCTGGTCTTTCGCTCATTGACTTTCATCTTAACAATTTTTAAGCCAAAAGACATTCCGTAGCAAAAGAAGACGCAGAAACTGCTTTCAAATATTTCTTGGCGTCCAAACCTCTTGGGGTTTATTGTAAAGGCATAAATAAACCTTGTAACTTAATGGCAAAAATGTATAGATATGCACGGTTCCTATTTTGACTGGTTTAAATATTGTTTAAATACGAGGGCGGACTGAAAGTTCATAGGCTGATTATGAAGGAATGATGCTTGAACTGTGAAATCCTGCATGTATTAATTATAACTCTTCTTCTTAATAACTACATTCTTTTTTTCCAGGTAAACTGACATCAGACTGTTCAAAGAAGACTGTTTATCCTGTTTATCAAAACAATTATCAGCAGCGTACATGACGTCATCATTATTGCTATACTGGTTCCCAAATAAGAATAGGGGGGTTGATGAATTAGTTCTAAAGCCATAGTCACACAAAGCAGTCATTAAAACCAAGGACTTGTGAGCTGGAGCATTGTGCTGATGAAACAAGACCTCTTTCGTAAGTTCTCCTGGGTGTTTGGTCTTGATAGCCTTTCGTAACTGCCTCAACATTTCCATTGATGGTGTAGATCCTTTGAAGATAATAATCACGATGCCTTTTGCATCCCCAAAAACTGAGGCGATCACCTTCCCTGTAGAAGAAGCGATGTTAGTATTCTTTGAAGTAGGTGAGGAGAGGCGTTTCCATTGCATGGATTGTCTCCTTGTCTCTGGCTCTTCTGTCCTAACCCAACCCTCATCCTGGGTAAGGAAACGTTCAAGGAAACCAGTTGGATCTGCCTTAAAGAATGTCAGATTTTAACGTGATGCGGTCAGCCAGGCGCGCTTTTGATCTGAAGACATGGCACCCACCGAGCAGAAACCTTCATCATGCTAAGTTCATTGTGTAGATATTCTAAACTCTTTCACGGAATATGGATATTTGATTTATAGTCAATCCATTTGGCTATTTGATTTATGTCATCCATCACCACGTGGTGGACTCGATCAATGTTTTCCTTTGTGGTGGCAGTTGTAGGACGTCCAGATCTAGGGTTATCTTCAAAGATCTCTATTCCCTCCTAAATTCAGCTGCTCACTTTGACACTATTGATAAAGTTGGGGCGTCATCTTCTAAAGTAGCAACTATGTCAACAAGAATGTCCTTGGTGGTCGGGAGCTAAACCGTTTTGAGGAAAATAGAAAAGAAAAAGACATTTGTGTTTAGGGTTAGAAAGAGTTGAAGTTTCTGGGAAGCATAATGAAGAAAGAGAGCTTCAAGGATTTAATACTCGCAGGATATTTTAACGGAAGAGGGGCAAAAAGAAATTGTAAATATACCTATCCAGGTTATTTAAATGGATGCCAGAAAAGAGACTAGAAGGAATCGTAAGGTGGCAAATATTGTAGAGAGCTACAAAGGACAGGAAGTTGTGGAAAGCCATGATCGTGTACGCCCTAAATGGATACAGGATAAAAAAGAAAAATTAATCTTCTATGGCACAAAAAATGTTTAGACTAATCTAATTTAATAAGTAATACTTTTCTGAATCACTGTAGCATCCAATTTTATTACTGAAGCTGGACATCAATCGACCATTTTCTGATAAACAAATAATTTGTGCTTCATCGAACATCCAATTATCATGCACACATCTCTCTAAACAGTAAGTTATACAAGTAAACCATGAGAGAAAGCATATTTTCAGCAAGATAAAAAGCATGTCTAATTCTGGGCTTTTGTTTTTAGCTTAAAACGAAATATGGATTTACTCTATTTTTCCTGTTATATTTTAGTTTTGCCGTCGCCATATTTAACCAGTGTGACGCTGTATTTATAGATTCACAGGATGCTATTTTGAGAAAGAAGCAGCTTGTTATTTGGTACACGTTCTAAATTGATTGAGAGAAAATGGAAAAGATGAAATCGGCTAGAAAAGATGTAGGTGGAAGAAGACGAACGTGGGGGATTAAGAAAAAAATTGAAAGAAAAATTATTTAAAGAAAGAAATCAATGTAAAAGAAAGAAAGAAAGAAAGAAAGAAAGAAAGAAAGAAAGAAAGAAAGAAAAAAAGAAGAGGGCAAACTCAGTCCAGAAAAAAAAAGACAAAAGTTAAAAGTAAAAAATAAACGTATAAATGATCGTAGAAGCAGAAAGAAAGAAATGCGTTGATTATTGTTAGAATTTTCTCTGCAAATTTCCTTCTTAAATAAGAAGAAATGATCATTTCGTATTGGTAACAAACGGAATCTTGAAGGAGAGTAATCGATAGCACAGGTAATAGTACAAAACAAACAACGGAAAACTGATGTTCCATAAAAATATAAAACTTACAGTAGACAAAGCAACGAGATTGAACAAGAGAAGACGAGAAAATAGAAATAGCAATCACGAGAAAAGGATGTGGACAAGAAAGCAAAATCGATATTTACAGCTATTATTAGAAGCTTCTGCAAAAGCAGTAACTGATATATTTATAGATAACACGTACATAGCGTTTGTCTCTTCTTTCTTGCTTGCATACTCTGGTGGCGCGAATGCATCACGCACAGATATGCATTTACGAGTTTATGGAAGAACGAACGGATAAATCGAGAGACATAAAAAGACGTGTAAGGAACAGGAGTAAGAAATAAATTAATATAATGGAACGTGACGGAGTCGAATTATGAAAAAAAGAACAAAATTTAGAACGTGAGAGCAGAAAAAAGAACAAAAAAAGGAATGGATACGTAGAAGAAGAAGAAGAAGAAGAAAAGAAGAAGAAGAAGAAGAAGAAGAAATGGTAGCGGGTGACGAAAATGACTTTTAAAACAATATAATGGAGGTATATCAACGTCAATAAATAAAAGATTTTGTGTATATGTTGCCATGGTATATAGGTCGCTAAATCGGGCCCAGCGTCGTTTCGTCGGATCGTTGCAAGCACACGGGTAGCCTCACGTGCCTCGTTTGCAAATGAAGCATAATTCTGTACGATTATCCTACATGCAAAAAGCCATTCTTATAGATCACAACCTGGATAATTGCAATTATTTGAATACAGACACTTTTTGCAAACGTCTATTTTCATATTTTTTTTACTAGTTGGTGTAATGGTTAGTTAGCAAGCTTGTCCTGCTAATTCAGTTGCAACTGAGTATTGAGTTTGATTCTCACAGAGTGCTCCATACTTTCGGCCTTGTGCTACATCTAAGCTATGATTACTACATCGATATTTTATTACTGGTTTGCTTCATCTTATTACTTTTTAGATTATGTATTTTCAAAATTATTATTTTATTTATAGTGCAATATTTTTTATAAGGAGTGGTTTAAATTAATATTACTCGTGGTTAGATCATAAATATTCACTGTTAATTAATGTAAATTAATAAACTTTTGAGGCGACAAAAGGATGTTAAGAATAACACGAACAGAACATGTAAGCAAGAAGGAAGTTTTAATGAAACTATAAATAAAAAGGATATATACTTACAAACAGCAAGAAACAGTTGAAACTTCTAAAATCCATAATGAGGCTTGGAGAATTTAGCACTAATATATTGAATTGGGCAGAGTGAAACAGCGAATAAACTACCTGGCGATTTTACGTAAATGGATGACAGGGACTAGCAGGGAGGATAAGGGACAAACGTTGCATAGAGCTGCAAAGGATACGAAGCTATAGTGGGCCATGTCTGCAGATATGGCCAACACTAAGTCAATGAGTCCAGTTGAAAAATATAAACAGGAAATGAACAGATTAAATGTTAATATTTTAGGTGAATGTGAAATGAGTTGTGGGTAAACAATGGAGATTGTGTCAGTGGGATACACAAGATCATATATGCAGGCGGAGAGAGAAATAAAAGCAGAGTAGGACTGATATTAGACCAAGACATAAAGAAATGCGTCCTGGGATACTACCAACTATTTGGAAGAATTATATCGTTAAACTGAAAGGCCCTTCAATATAACCATCATAGTTTTATATGCACCGGCAGCAGAAAATATAGACGAAGAAATTGTAAAATCTTACTGTAAGCTAGACAATGCCAAAGTTCAGTGTAAACCGTAAGAAATTAAAATCGTCATGGGAGACCAAGGGGCGAGATGGCGAAACAGTTGGCAAATTCGTGATTTTAATGAACGCGAAGAAAAATGGGTTCAATAGTGTTCAGCGAATGACCAGGTCGTAGCTAACATCTGGTTTGAAGAACACTCAAGATGTACATGGACATGAAGAAGCACAGGAGGAGAAAAACCAAATCGGCTATATAACTATCAATAGAAGATTCAGGAATGCTGCTTGCACTGCACAACATACCAAAATACCGATTGTGGGAGCGTCCAACTTCCAGTGATATGTAAACTTACAATGAAACTATGGAAATTGAAGAGGACCAATATGACACACTCTTGAGTGACCCGAATGGGAAGAAGAAATAAATGGACAGTTAAAAGCAGATAAAAAGGGACAAAATGATAATGGGAACTGAAATTGGAACACCTTAAGTGAAGCTTTAGTAATATCAGCAAAGAAGAATAGACGAAGAAAAAAAAATAATGGATGACGGATGAAATTCTTGACATGAAAAGGAGACAAACATCAATGCCAATGTATGGCACGAAATATAGGACTCTGCACAAAGAAAGTAGAAACAAATGCACGCAGGCTGAAAGAAGAAATATGCATAAATAGAAAATGATTATCACAGACAAAGTAGATATGCATAAAAAAATAAGCGTACTAACAGGACAAAAATACATGCTCATCAACAGGTAGCATAGAATTCAAGGAAGGGACATTGACATTAGAGAAAGAAAAATATTTCACAGACGCAACGAATACATCGGAAAACTTGTCCGCAACGAAACAGAACAACTGGCAATACGCAGAAATATCGAAGGATCAGAAGTATTAAAATCTGAAGGGGAATCAGGACTGGTCAAATTGAACAGAAACAAAGTAGCAGGACCAGACGGAATTGTTATAGAGATGCTGGCAGCCTTAGATGATTTCGGCACTGACAAAATTACAGGCAGAGTAAATGAAATATATGACAGTGATGTTATACCGGAAGACCTAAGTAGATCTCTTTTCATAGCACTGCTTAAGAAGTCAGACGCAAAAGAATCGGAACTCCATCGAATAATCTGCCTAATGAGCCATATAAGGAAAATTATCATCCGAATTCTGATGAATAGAGCGCGCAACAAAATCATACCGGAAATAGGACAAGAACAATGCGAGTTCGTTAAAGACATTGAAACAAGGAATGGGATATCTGTGCTCAGAATAACATCAGAAACAGCAATACAAATGCAGGATGTGTACCTGTGTTTGATATATTATGCCAAAGCATTTGTTAAAGTACGTCACAAATAACTGTTTGAACTACTAGGTAACCTCGACATATTTGAAAAGGATATTAGAATAATCCAGAACATAGACTGGCAGAAAACTGCCTGCATACCAAAGAAAAATCAGTTCAGTAAATATAACAAAATTAAAAGCGATGTAAGAAATATGCAGTAAGGTTATTCTGAGAGAATTAAAATTCCTACCATGATTCATTATTGGCGGTTACAATCTTAACAACATAAGATACGCAGATGACACAATGTTGATAGCAGACACAGAAAGGAAACTACAGGAACTTCTACTGAAGGTAGTGAAGGAAATCAAGAAGAAAGAACTAAACATCAATTACAAGACAGAATGCATGATTGTTAGCAAAAGGAACAGACCAACATGCAAATTACAAGTTGAAGATACCAAAATCAAACAAATATAACAATTTAAATATCTATGAAGTGTTTTAACAGAGTTTGAAAAGTGTGACACTGAAATCCGAAGTCGCATTGAGATAGCGAAAAATGCCTTTCCTTCAGCTAAATATTAAGAAATAGAAAAATTTCATTAGAAACACAGAAAAGAGTACTGAACATAATATCAGCCCTCTTATACGGTGGTGAATGCTGACAGATGAAGAAGAGACTTGAAGCAACAGAAATGTCGTTCTACAGAAGGACGCTGAGAATACCATGGACCGAATATAGGACCAATGACAATGCTTTAGACCAAAATGGAAACAAAAAAGACACTTATGCTTAGCATTTGGAGAAGACAGTTGAAATGTCTATAGTACATAATAAGGAAAGAGGACTTGGAAAATTTGATACTCACAGGACAGATTGAAAGCAAGAGGGACAGAAGAAAACAACGCATAACCTACCAGGCGAGCTTGAGTAAATGGATGGCGGAACAAGTTTTAGGAGAGATAACAAAAAGACAATATTTATTAAGTACTACAAAGGACAGAAAATTGTGGAGAGTCATAGTTGCCAACGTCCTGAAGGGACATGGTACATAGAAGAAGAAGGCAAGAGCGGCCAATTAAGGTTACAGGAAGTCTATTTGGGTTACTTTCATTACTGAATTCGCTTTACCAGAGCGACTCTTTCTTAAAAATCGAACGCGTCAAATTAACTGCAGACAAAAAGTCTTTTGTGATTTTTAATCAGTATGAATTAAATTTTTTCTTTCTCTTTTTAAATTCCAAATTGTTAATGCTAATAATTTACACAGCACCCAAACTCCAAACTTGACAAAAACTTCTTTTTTTTTTTTTTTGTGGTAATTTTTATTGGTAAGAAAATATGAAAACCTTTCTTGAAATATTTAAAATGTTCAGAAAAATGCAGTAAAATTATGACAATTTGCAACACCAGTTTTACTCCATCTTCTTGTGGCTTTTCAGATCATTCATTTTGACTCCATCATATTATTACTGCTTTTATTATTTTATTACTAGTTTCACTCCATCTTATTAGTGTCGCTTTGTTAAATAAAAAGTTTTATTATTATTATTATTTTATTGGTAGTTTTTACCGGCCACCTCGTCCCACTTCAACGTGAATCATGGAAGTAGTTAGCGACCGAGTAAGAAGAAAAATAAAAACATTTAAAGGGCACGGTCCGCTAATCCGACATCGTGTCTCGATAGAATACCATGGACAAGGTAACGAGAAACCACTCCACTACTTGTCCCAGGGTCAATCATGACAATTCACGGCTGGCAAATATCAGATAACGACGTAAAGATGATTAGCTCCCTTGGAATTGACTCCTAGTCCGGTTAGGTTAGACACGTGCGACAAATGTCGCCTGGCCATCATCCAGCAATTGTCTGCAATAAAAATGCCAACCGGGACTTCGAATGTTAAGACATGACATTAATGCAGAGAGCTAAAAAGAGAGAAAAAGTGTGATAGAATTGTTAAAGATCAACTTTCTGGGAATATGCGAAGTAATAAGAAAGGAGAATGAAGAATTTGGTTAATGAGGTTCACCGAATGAGTCATTTAGCTAGGAAGATTAAAAAGGAATCGGTTTAATTATTAGAAAGAGGGGGAAGTGTGTTTGATAGTACCAGGAACTATCAGTTTTGCTGAGGAAACTTAAAGGAAAGCCATGGTAATAATAGAGTTATGTTGGGGTCCATCTACCCAGGTTTTTGTTTTTATCTGAGTGTCAGGATTCCAAATATTTAACAAGAACAACAACAGCAACAACATCTTTTAAATGAAACATAAAAGGTTATTCACTGAAGGAAAAGTGAAAGCAGAACGTCAGTTGAAATAATATTTATATATTCTTTTCAGAAATATACAATAACAATAAAATGTTCAATTTTCCTTTCAGTGAAGTTTGTTTTATAAAGTAATTAAGTGTTCTTAGTGCGATGTAAAATGTGTGGGCAAACTTATTTTATGATGGTTAGCCTAATGTGTTTGTGAGTTCGTAGACAAGGACTTAGTCGACGGCTGTTGGTTATTCCCTTCATAAACATATATACATATATAAACATGTTTATATATGTATGAGTCCCGACGGACGAGCAAGTGTGTATGTGTGTCTGCATACCTCATCGGGTGTACGAACATGCATCTATGTTTGCGTTAGCACGATGACATCACGACGACGATTCCCCACCCCATTCCCATAATAACACCAATACACGCAATCTACATAAACCCAAAAATTTTTAAAAATTAATCAGTTTGTCTGACGATCGCAAAAGCGTGAAACCCAGGGTCACAAACTCACATCAATCCAACCAAATATATATATATATATATATATATATATATATATATATATATATATAGAGAGAGAGAGAGAGAGAATATGCTTATATCCTTTATCTAAAAATTGATGCATAGGGCCTCAAATTTTGAAATTATGATAAAAGTTACTCTTAGCATGAAAAGTAACTAATAAGAACATTTCCGTGTAAAATTATTCAAAGTGATTTTAAAATTTGTAAATAAGATATTTGTGATTTTTGTAAAAAAATAATACTAAAATTTAACTTATTTCTTTACATATTTATCCAATTTTAAAATTTTAATATATTCGCTTTTTAAATTTATTTCCTAAACATCTTAATGGTATTTTTCTTAGTCACTTAAAAACTATTAATGATGACAAAATTAAAAACATCTTGATTTCGGGAAGTTTAAAAAAAAAATTCAGGAAGATTAGCTATTTTTCTAGACAATACCGAGACGATGGTAAAGAAAAAAAAATAAAGTGTACCTAACGACCTGATAAAAAAGAAAAATAGAGAAGTTCTGCAGTGAAAATGAAATAAAACTAATAAATAAAATAATAATAACAAATAAAAAAAATAAATTCATTTTCCCATGATGCAAGTTATAAAGAAACACGTGCGATTATATGACCCCACTTCTGGAAAGGACAAAATCTTTCTCATTCTCCTCTTGGCGTCAATACGTGAACCACGCATTAATAACATTCCCACGGAGGAATGTTAGATTCCCCGGTCCACTGTCGACTGAACTCTTTCCACTTTCGAATGAGATCGTTCGGGCGGGCTTTCAGCATCGCTAATGAAGTAAAGATTTGACCATCCCAACTCAGTGGAAGGCTGACTTGAGCTCGATCATATTTACCCATTCTTATCCTTACTTCAGACTCGCTGGAGTAATAGATAGCGGCTTGGAATGAGTAATCGGAGAGCCAAGTTCGAATTCCAGTTTAATCCATTACATTCACTTACGTGCTAATACCTTTGGGAACGGTATGAATCCTCTTCTCCCCCCCCCCCGATATGGGTAAATAGCAGGACAGACTGAATTCTATAGCCTTGGATGGCAACTGGTCTACCGCAGAAAGAAATAGCAACTTACTGCAGGAAAAAATCTGCCTCGTCATGTATCGAAAGATACATGATCGCCTAAACGTGTATCACGTATGGCACATAACAAATTGATCCTTACTTCCCATAAATTCTTTCTGAACCAAAAAGGAAAACGGACATTTAGCTTTGTTTCCATAGAGTCAACATAAAAGAAATAAACATCCGTAGCAGAAAGTGGAAAGAGTTTAGTCGACTTGTTTTTTTTTCTTCTATCTTCTTTGTTTATATATTGAACACACGCACATCAGTTAAAAAACAACCACAAAGCTTTTTAACATCTACAGTTCTGCAACTCAGTATAAAATGCCAAATATCTGAACAAAGCACAAGAAATTATCCTCATGGCCAGCCTAAACGTAAAAGTAGGGAAGTAACAGGATAGAGAAATTATTTACATTATTCGGACTATTGTCCTCATATTTGTCGCCATGTTTATTACAACTTTTCGGCTGTTGTACGCTCCGGCCTTCTTAAGTGGTTGGAATGTCGAACTGAACCCTTTATTTCGCTCACTGGGGTAGACTGTTGTAGTTCCATGTGCCATCTCAAATGGATGTCAGTTATCAGTTATCTCTTGTCAATTTCCCTCTGAAAGTTATCCACTGCCTTAACCGGGTATTAAACTCACACTCTTTGGGTCCTGTCACTGGATCTAACGCCTGAAGAAGGCCGGGGCATACAACGGCCGAAACGTTGTAATAAATATGGCGACAAAGACGAGGACAATAGTCCGAATAATGTAAATAATGTACATAATACCTCATCTCAGAAATATAGACAGATACTGAAGGATCGAGAAATGCTTGGCCAAAATGAACTTAGGTTGCGCAACGAATGTGGGGTCGCAGGTTCATTGATGCACGGCAAATGGACAAATAATAACCAACAATTGGTTTGAAGAATATCCAACGCGCTTAGGGATTTGGAAATACCAAATAGCAGACACCCAGAGCCCAACAGATTAAGTGTCCCTCAACAAAGGATTTAAAAACACAATTTTGCACTCTAAAACATCCAAGCTCTGGCAGCAGGAGTTCTCCTCCCCCGTTTATATGCAAACTAAGGTTTAGATAACAACAATTTAGGAAACTTAAATCAATATGATTGCTGCAATATGGAAAACTCCACATATACACCATTTGCACGTATATGCATTTGCAGTTTAGAAGCAGATTTTTTTATCATTTCACACCAAGCACGGCAACAAAGCCACTAACACGCAGAGAGTTAACGCGTGTGAAAGAATCTAAGAAAAACATTAAGGAGCTGGAACAATAAAAGAACAGGAATTAAGAAGACAGACGATAACGAGTGACATTGCATTTAAATTTTGAAGATCAAATTTGGAAGCAAGAATCCGGAAGAGAGTTCTACAAGCAAGAAAAGGAAACTGTTGGCATAAATCTTATGGTTACATCACGGCATTTAAACTGTGAAATGATGAAATCTTGTCATTAATCTAGTACTGCGCATAAATTCATAGAGTCTAGGTACCACAGAGGAGAGTTAATCAGAACAATTCCCATGAAAATATTTATAGAAAAATTACAAGGAAATTATATTACAGCAGTAGGAAAGTGACTGAAGCCTAGATGCCAGGTCAGTATTAATAACATTGCAGGTCAGTACGAAGCTTTGAAACGTGTTAGGTATTGAAAGTGGAAGTTTTTAAAAGAAGCACTGGAGGCAACAGTAAAGGAAATGTAGCTGAGAAAAGAAACACTTGAGAAAAAGAAGTCAATGACAAATGAAATTAATGCTAAGAAATGGCGCCGAATATATAAGCCTAAAAACAAAACCATATAAATACAAACAAGCTAAGGATGGGTGGCTAAAAAGAAAATACACTGAGATCGAAAGAATCGAAACCTGAAGGACACAGATTCAGCAAACATACACAAAAAGATGCATGCTCTTTGCCAGGATGTATAAGCGAAATCGAAAGAAGGAATTCATTTTTACACTATTGTTTAGCCAATGTAGAGTGTTACTTAATGAGCTTGTTGTAAGTGTGTAAAACGGGGAAGTAATAAAGGTATATGTAGAATAGATAACAGTTGATCCAAGAATGAGGTTAAGATCGTAGTTATTGCAGATGGAGAAGCATCCTGTTGGGAGTTTGTTCTACAAAGTAAACTTTGTGAGTAAGAAGCTGAATGGGGAACCTCTTCCTTACTAATGTAATACAAAGGGAATGAGAATAAGTCAACCCTGTGTACGTGGCATGGCGGTCCTAGCTATGAAGATCTAAACTGGTAGAACTAAGGAATTCACCTCATGTGAAAATTTTTCCATGAAAAACAAGCGGCTAGCAACGTTTCGACTGTTGCGAACGGTTTATAGGATGGAAAATAATTCATCAACCACAACGCTGCTTTTGAACTCTATCAAGGCTGTAATGTGAGGATTGAGCAGCTACAGTCCAGATCTAGCATAAATACCCCATTGTTTGGGTCTGATCTGATTCATGGCAGGAGTTAGGTACATTTTGGAACGATACAAAGAACCGACCGTGTTTCCAACGTCTTTAGTATATACAAATTCAACTTAAGGGCTGGAATAAACTCAACTCTCAATAAATGTTCAGGGTCTGATTAAGAGCACAAAAAAAAATCATTAAAAAAATCTCAGGAACAGCTAGGTAAAGACGAAACGTTACTAGCTTGTTTTTGGAGATTTTGAATGTTACAAACTAATTCCTCCCCCATTGAGCTGTTAAAGCTCGATCAGAGGATATATCAGCTACCAGACTTTGGTCATCTAGATTTTTGGAAGTGCACCCATAAAACATGGTATCGTCAGAATATATATATTTACTACTGATCTGAGGTTGTTCTTCAGCAGATCGTTACTATAAAGCAGAAAGAGGGTAGAGACGAGCTTTGAGGACGTTTGCATTGATCTCATGAACTTTCAAGGACTGTCCATTAACCACGATCTTCATAGATCTACATGATATGAAAGACTTAATAACTGAGAAGACTCTTCCATAGCTGGAGAATTTGCGTAGCAACTCCCTATGTCACTATTTCTCAAAGGTATTTGAGCTATCTAAGGCAATTGCTCTCGTAATTAATTTATTATCAGACGCATTACTGATTCTATGCGTAATGGCAATTAAGTAATCAGCAATGGACGTAGAGAAGCGAAATCCATACTGTTTGTCGTTCAGAAGTGTCTGTTTTTCTATTGAGGCGATGGACAACTATCTTGACAGACTCAAAATTTTCTTGATGGTGAGATATTGTGACGGGGATTCGCATTCAATCGCATTCTTGCAAACATGGCATATAGCTTTACATAAACTTGGGGAAACATTTCTCCTTCAGGCAGCAGTTAAACAATTTTGATAAGATTGGGGGTTATTATAAAAAAAAAGAAAAGTTACTGCAACTATGAAATGAATACATAGAAAAGTTTTTCCACGGCAACATGGGGAGTAAAACCAGCAAAAAATAAAAGCATGAAACGTTCAAGGATACGAAAATCGACACTACTAAAAGAAAATAATAAAATTCGTTGGATTTTTTTTATTAAAAAAATGAACAAAATGCCTAATTGGGAAAAAGACAACATCATTACTACTCAGTTATCAATGACGTGAGCATAGTTTCAAAATTGACATTTGTGAATAAAAACTAAGTACATATAACGCTTTAAAAAGTCAGGGATCGATTTGACACTGGCTTTATATTATGAACAGGACCCTACTTTGAAAATGATAAAACAATCAATATTTATCGATTCTAACTAAAAAAAAAGGGGGGGCGGAAGTAAGGACAGCAATTTCTATCTGAAATGAGAAGTTATCTTTATTTATGCTATTTGCATTCGGGCTATTGTCCTCATCTTTGTTGCTGTTATCTCAATGCTTCGGCCGTTGTGTCATCCGGCCTTCATCAGCTGTATATCGATCTGGGCAACCTACAGACAATTGTGAGTTCAATCCCTGGGCCGGACAGTGTGTACTTGGATTCAGTGGAAAGAAGGCGAGCAATAAACTGAGCAGTACTTAAATAAGAACTAGATAAAATATCCCTAGACATGGGCAGTGGAACGGGAAGAGTCTACCCACTTAAATTAAATAAAGGGTTCAGTTCAGAATCCCCTGTAGTTTGCCCAGATGGATATACACCTGACGAAGGCCCTGGGTCAAAACGGCCGAAACGTTGTAATAACAACAAAGATGAGGGCAATAGTCCGGATATAAATAGTGTAAATAAGAACAACAATGTCCGAGTAAAAGAGAACGAACGCAGAATCCTGAAAAAGTATTCTGAAAAGAATACAGAATAAATACAGAATAGTGGAGCAGACGGGGGCGGTTTGTAATCTGGAATCAGAGAGCGGGAAAAGTTAAAAGGACTCATGCTAACAATTTAGAATTGGCTGGGGTAGATGCTTGTGAAGGAGCTGAAGAAAAACACAAAGAAAAAGATTCATTTGTGAGATTGGTCAAAACGGGTCTGAGTAATTAGACAGAATTATGGGAACAAGTGGTAGAGAAATTCCCTGAAGTAACATTAAATGAGATGCCGAAGTTATTAAAGCCAGTATAGACGATTAGTCTGGATCAATTGAATGAAAAATTGAGTACTATCGGAAAAGAGAGTACAATTTGGAGAGATAATTCAGAGACCATGTTTGGCGCTTTGGTAGTTATTGCTGTCATTATAACGGCAATATGGAGGCTGAAAAAGAATAGGAAGAAATCAGTTGATTCGCAAGTTTTGGCGAGTATGTATGAAAACGAAAGAAAGACAACATTTAGTGTTCTTTACCGAAACAGATCGAATTGGAAGGAAAAACAAAACCCACTATTGTGAAAACAGGGAAATTGATTAAGAAGGACAAATCAGTAACAAGATAAAGATGTATTAATTGAAACAAAAGTAAAAGAGAGTCGTGAGCCCCAAGTTGAATGATTAATTTGTAAACAGTGGTACGAGCCCCAATTATGAAGATGCATGACCATGAAACAGAAAAGAAGAAATAACTTTTTAATTCTATTGCATATTTAATAGAAACATCATGCCTGAAGAACAAAATGTTCTTCATGCATGATGTTTCTATTAAACATGCAATAGAATTAAAATGTTAATTTTTTTAGTTAATTTTTTTCTCTTCTCACCTTAAGGAAGGTGAAGTTAGATGTCATATACAAGTAAATAATAGAAAAGGAAGGAAGTGACATGACACTGAGGTTGTGAGGTGGTTAAATGTTAATTCTAAGCAGAAAGAGGGTTAAGCTCAAAATGAAATATAAACTGAAATATAGATAGATAAAGAAAGAAAGAGAATGGAAAACATTTTCCCTGGTAATGTGGAAGTGAAAAAAGGGGCCATCTGGATTGTCTCACCCCTACGAATTGGAATGACGTAGCAACAGTTTACTTTTTTATCTATCAAAAATCTGGCATGTGAATAAATCAAATTGGGAAATGGCTTTTTCTCTTTCTTGGGAAATTAGAAAAACGTCATTGGCGAAAAGAGAGACAAACGGGAATTATATTTTTGTTGATGAAAACGAATTGAGAAATGAAAACAGGAAATGAACCCGCTGTGAGGGTTAGGATTATGAAGATCGATCTTGTCGTGACAGGCAGGTGGCATGATTTATGTATTTCGCTAAGACAGCGATCGGGCCAAGGATGAAGAACAGTTTGTCTCTTTGTTGAGAATTTAGGTAAACATATTTTCGTCGACGAAAACAAATTTGGAAATAATTTAATCTATCGCTCGGAAGAATAAATGAGAACGCAGTGGTCTGGTTCGTGTTCTCGCTGGACAGAGGTAATTCTATGGAAGTGGAAGAGTCAGAGAAATGAAATTAATGATGAGAATAAATTAAGCCCTTTCGCCTACGCACTTTAAAAATTAGATTTGTCACAAAGACAATTATACCAGCCCTGAGAGGTGGGTAGAATTAGAATAGCAAGGAGGAAGAGGCAGAATCTAACACCACCTGTGTGGAGTGGTGATGCGAGATGTGAAGTGAAACAGGTTGGAGTTAGGGGAAGATCAATCCCTATGACTATTCCCAAGAAGGTGGATAATTCTCCAAATTTGGAAAGTTGATTAAGAAAGCAGAAATAGGGGAAAAGAAAACCTTTATTGGGATTAATGTGAAAAGTGGGGAATCGTCGAATCCCCAGAAACCTTCGGTCCCACGCCAGTTTTAGGTCGAAATGCATACAAGCAGATGACTGGGAGCTCAAAGATCTTTGACTGAGAACCTCTATACAGGGTCTCTGAAACCCACGTCAGCTGCCACCAGATTTCCTGATTCTAAAGAGATTGATGCAGGAAGGGTTGGTTTCTGCTGTACCAAGACTATATAAACCAACTGAAGATTAACCCCTTGACTATTTCGTTTTAGTTTTCGCCGTGAAGATAGTTTCTTCTTTAATATAACACCCGCAACGGCTTGAACCAAGGCTGCGATTATGACGATTTTTCAATCTTCCACTACTCCGAGATCAAGAACACGACGTGAGTAGAGTTGGTGTGTATCGAAACGGCCAGCGACCACCCAGCTTGGACCAGCGTCAGCATTGACCAGCGCAGAGTTAACCCTGGGGTTAAAACATCGTCCTAAAAGCCTGAGAACCGGACCACTAACCATGGTTAGACTACCGGGCGGCGGTAAAAAGGTGTTACACGTAAGACGAATTGGTCATTCACTTCTTGGTCGAGTAACTTTCAACACGTCTTGTATTAAATATGTAAAAATATTTCCAGCAGTTATTTTTTTAAAATGTTTTCTCCTATGTTTCTAGTTTCTTCTTTTATGTGTCAAGTCTTTTCAGGATGTGGCAGATGATGGCTCTCCAAAACTTCCTATTCTTTGTTGTTCTAAATATTTTTTATTCTTCGCCATCTCTATTTATCCTTGTATTGCTACCCATCCACTCAGACCCGTTAAAGAGTTTACTCTCTGTTTACCCCGGCTTCTCTTTTCCTCCGTATGCCCTGTGAGTATTGAATTCTCCAAGGCCTCTTTCTCATTATTTTTCCCAAAAACCTTTGCTCATTTTTCTGATTGTAGGTATCAGTTTTTTTGTTCATATTTTCCTGAAGACTTCCTCGTTGTTCACTTAGTTTTCAGAGAAGTGGACACTGTGTATTTTGGTTTTAAAAGTGGACACTGAGTATTTTGGTTTTAAAAGTGGACACTGAGTATTTTGGTTTTAAAAGTGGACACTGAGTACGCGTTAATTCAGTTATAATTATGCCTGCAGTTAATTGTATATTCGTAAATATTTTTCTGCTTCAGAAACGAGAAGGAATTCATAGAAAGAAATCACAATTTTCTGTTCCAAGAAAATATATCTTATTTAAGGAAGAAATAAACTATATTATTAGAACGATAAAAGCTAAAAGCAGGCATCTTAAAAGCAATTTAAAAAAAAAAGAATTCGGAACAAAAATAGGTGGAAACAGAAAATATATATCACCGCAAAATGATTATACCGAAATACAACAACGATTACAAAAAGCAGCTAAACCGGTTTATCCGACCTCTATTCAGTTCAAAATCGAAGACAAAATATGTGTACAGCGTCTAAAAATATACAACCATAGACAATTGTTATATGCCAAAAAATATAACATTAACGGTTAATTACCTTTAATCTCATCAACCACTCTTTCTCTTTACTGAGAGATGGCTGGTAGGACTTAATGTACACTGATTCCAACACTTTCAAGTAGTAATCGAAATTATCCCTACTCATCACTGAGAATATGTCCAGGCTATAAGACCGGACACACTACTGGCTTTTAATCAAATGTTCACCTATCGCTGAACCTAATGCATCATTAATGCACCTCTGTAAATTTCCTTGCGAATATTGAATTGTACGTATTGGTTATTTCGTGCTCCTAACCTTTGGCCAATTCTACTTATATAGCATCACACTGACATCTAAATTGGTAAATTACAGAACTAACATGGTGAGTAGGCATAACATCCTTCCGGGTGATCGAGGTCTCAACATAAGTCTGGCATCATAAACAATACGTGGGTTGTCGGATAAATAACGACACGTTTCAACAAGTGAAATGTGCTTAGCAAATCTTGTACTCACCTCACCAATCCACGGTGCACGCAAACAGACGGGACATTTTTAGAGACCAATCGGCACTTCGACGGAGTGTACTAGTTAAGTTTATCTTGATAGATCAATAACGACTGAATACTGAGTTCGAGCCTCACTGGATGTTCCATACTTTCGGCCTTGTGCTATATATAATCTACGCTTAGAAAACCACCAATCGGTATAGGCTTACGAAATTGTCACATCTATTATACCCAAATGGTAACCATTCTTACTCAGAACCTTTCTAATAAATTCAATTTCTGAATCTAATTTACTTTCCAATCATATGACTAAGTCTCGGTGAACCAAAGTCTTAATCAACTTAATTTTTAGCTACTTGGAACAGAAAGAATCCCACCAGGTATATCAAACCGTAAAAGTTAGTATCCGGTCCAATGTTAGAAAACCTGTATTTGATCTGTGTACCAAGACATCAAGAAAAGGAAGAATTGTTCTTCAGCATTGTTTTCCTTTTCATTTGTGAAATGCAACGCCGCGTGAAATGTAAGTAATTGATGGAACACCCCAGATTCAACATGATTTTCATACAAAAAAAAGATGTTATCCACATTAACCTAATAGTTGGATCCTTCAATGCATTCAAGTTCTGATCTGTTGAACCGCCATTCACTTGACAAAATCCAAAGAAGAATCTGAAATGCAATCGATCCTGACCTAGCATCTTGACTTCAGTCATTTTCTTACCGACGTAGCGTGGCTTCCCTCTGTCTTTTCTACAAATATTTTCATGGCAGCTGCTCTGACGAGCTTTTTTCCCTGGTGGCCCGACTACATGAATTTAAGCGTGCTACTAGATTGGTATCTAGGTCCCACTCGTTTACTGTTGAAATAGCTAAATGCAACCCCCACTACTCCAACAGTTTCTTTTCTCGCACTTCCCGACAGTGAAGCTCCTTCCGTTTACTTGCTTCCCTGGTAACTACAATCTTCAAAAATATAAATGCAACGTCAATTGCCATCTTCTGTCTTCTTGAATCTCGTTCATCTTTTGTCCTCCCTATACTCAGTTTTTCTTTCACTTTGACTCCTTGTAATCCCCTCCCCTACGTACTAGTGGTATTTCCGCCTAGCTTGGGGGGTGACATGATTAAAAAGAAAAAAAAGAAGCAGATCTGACTCGGAAACAACAACCATAATAAAGTTTGTCTATATTTCTGAGATGAGGTATTATGTACAGTATTTACATTAGTCGGACTATTGTCCTCATCTTTGTCGCCATATTTGTCACAACGTTTCGGCCGTTGTACGCTCCGGCCTTCTTCAGGTGGTTGGAATTTCGAACTGAACCCTTTATTTCGATCGCTGGGGTAGACTGTTCTAATTCCACGTGCCATGTTTGATGGATGTCAGTTATCAGTTATCTCCTGCTAATTTTCCCTCTGAAAGTTCTCCACTGCCTTAACCAGGAATTGAACTCACCTTCTTTGGGTCTGTCACTGGATCTAACCAACACTGTGCCATGTGTCCTTGAGGACATCTGGGTATGAACTTCTGAGTATTATAAACCTAATGTTTTCAGCATCATTTTTACCAGTGCTCATATTGCAATTTTTGCTGTTATCATTGCATGTCTTTACCAGAGTTCATATTGCAACTTTGTTATCATTGCTTTTCTCTGGCACTCCTTATTACTGGTTCCCATATTGTATTTATTTCTATGCTTGGTCGGCTCAGGAGATTTTTGTGGCCTAGCATATGTGCTGATTCCTTAAGTTTACGAATTTTCCAATGGTGTTCCCTGTCTATGATCTCAACATGATCCCACAGGGGGCGGTGATCTCCCTTCTCTCTCCATATGTGGTCAGCCATGCCTGATTTTTCTACTTCCCCTCGCGTTACAGCTTTCTGGTCTTCTTGAAGCCTTACCTTGAGGGGGCGGCCTGTCTCTCCTTTATATTCCTTTCCGCAGCTGCTTACAACATCGAGCAAAAGTCATAAGTGGCGATCCAGAGACGTTAGATAAGGAATTGGTCAGTATAAGTAGTACCCTACAACGCAACAACTACCCTGGGTACATGGCAGCAGCCCCAAAAAACTGGGATAGGCGGGTACAAAAGGAGGAGGAGGAGGACAACAACACTCAGAAAACAGTCTGCCTGCCTTATGTGAAGGGGTTATCAGAGAAAATACAAAAGATCTGCGGTCCATATAACATCAGGACAACCTTCAAAAGCGTGACAACACTTCGCAGGTATCTCACGAGTGAGACCCCCCATAGAGAGGAACATGACTAAAGACTGTGTGTACGCTATCCCATGCAGCTGCGGAAAGGAATATAAAGGAGAGACAGGCCGCCCCCCAAGGTAAGGCTTCAAGAACACCAGAAAGCTGTAACGCGAGGGGAAGTAGAAAAAATCAGGCATGGCTGACCACATATGGAGAGAGAAGGAGATCACCGCCCCCTGTGGGATCATGTTGAGATCATAGACAGGGAACACCATTGGAAAATTCGTAAACTTAAGGAATCAGCACATATGCTAGGCCACAAAAATCTCCTGAGCCGACCAAGCATAGAAATAAATACAATATGGGGAACCAGTAATAAGGAGTGCCAGAGAAAAGCAATGATAACAAAGTTGCAATATGAACTCTGGTAAAGACATGCAATGATAACAGCAAAAATTGCAATATGAGCACTGGTAAAAATGATGCTGAAAACATTAGGTTTATAATACTCAGAAGTTCATACCCAGATGTCCTCAAGGACACATGGCACAGTGGATAAAGGCGTTGGTTAGATCCAGTGACAGACCCAAAGAAGGTGAGTTCAATTCCTGGTTAAGGCAGTGGAGAACTTTCAAAATTAGCAGGAGATAACTGATAACTGACATCCATCAAACACGTGGAATTAGAACAGTCTACCCCAGCGATCGAAATAAAGGGTTCAGTTCGAATTTCCAACCACCTGAAGAAGGCCGGAGCGTACAACGGCCGAAACGTTGTGACAAATATGGCGACAAAGATGAGGACAATAGTCCGACTAATGTAAATACTGAACAACCATAATATTTGTCATTGTCGGACCTAAAGAACTTACCATTCTTTCTTTATTTTTTATTTGCTGTATTTTTTCCTCTTGCTCTGATGAGAAAAGACCGATAAACCGGCTTAGGTGTCTTTTAATCGTTATTATATTTCAGTATTACCATTATAGTGTAATATATCGGAATGAGAAATCGGAGAACCGAGTTCGAATTCCAGTCAAGATCGTTACATTCACTGGGTTCTATAGTCATGGTTAGCAACCAGTCTATCGCAGAAAGAAATGGCAACCTACTGCGGTGAAAATTTTCTGCCTAGTCAGTCATAGATCAAAAGAGACATGATCGCCTAATGTATGGCGTTTAAGCAACTAATTGACATTTTACGGTGATATATACAGGGTATTTCACCATTTTTTAAGCAAAGTGATCGGGCAAAAATCAAAGATACAAATGATAGAGTAATACAAATTACATTTATTGAAAGTTAATAGAATAACATTTTAGGATCTGCAACTATTTAGTCTCAAACATGAACTAAAAATATCAGGAGGAGCCTTAGAATACATACTCAATATGTCCGCCGTTCAGTTGAAAGCATTGTTGAATGCAAAGTTGTTGATAACGGGTGCACATCCCTTCTAGATAATCGCTTAATTTTTTTCGATGATGGCTGCTTTCAATGCAGCAATGGCGCGAGATTTGCCATGGTAGATGTTGTCCTTGAGAAAAGCTCAGAGGAAGAAATCGTGGGGGGGGGCGGTCAGTTCAGACGAGTGAGGTGCCCATTCCACTTCAGTTTTGCGGCTGATGAAACGTTCTCCAAACTTTTCACAAAGCCATGCCATGTTAACATAAGCAGTGTGAGGAGGAGCATCATCCTGTTGGAACCGCTGTTCCTCCTCATCGAGGTTCTCATGCTCCTCGAGCTCTCCTCATCTGAGAGGCCGTTGCTTTGTTTCAACAATTGTGAAACACCCTGTATATATTTTGATAACCTCCTCTTTTTGTTATGAATTGCCTTTTAATATGTCTGCTTCTATCGCTCTAATAAAATTTTGTACACCTGCGAAAATATATATTCCTTATGTCTAACCTAGTCAGGCACAAGGTTATTATTCATAGCACGTGAGTAATGTGGATTTTATGAGTATTTGATCGATTCATTCATTCATTTTTTTACGTCTTACCAACCTTTTGTATGTTATTTAAAGCCAGAAAATATTATTGGATTGTGATAATTTTGGACGAGATAATGATTTACTGATACTAATTAACCCATAGCTGGGGGAGAAGAGGTGAATCCATAGCTTTCCCAAGAGCATTTGCGCGTAAGTAAATATAACGATCCCGACTGAAATCGAAACTCAGCTGTCCGATTAACAATTTCGACCCTTATCAATCACACCACGCGCACATTGAACTTTACAGCACCTGGTATTCCCAAGCGATCCCTCATCTAGGCACTGACCAGACTCGATGTTGCTTACCATCGGTGATCGTACAAGGAGAACCAATGTTTCACCGTGATATGACCGTAAGCCGATTTTAAGACTATATGAACATAGTAACTGCAAGAGGAGATAAGAAAAAGGAATACTGCAATTTTCCTAAAAAAGGCGGGGCACATTCTAATAGAACTCCACCTCCTCGTCTCTCGTTGAACGGGAATCAAATTCAGAAATGTTCAAGCCGCAAAGCCCAACTTTTAAAAGTTACAGTTGTATGCTATACAAGGCGAAGAAAAGTTCTTTGGATATATTATGTCGACGCACTATTACTCTTGGTAAATAAATGAACCCATCTCTTCTCTCCACCAGCTTCGGTTTAAATATCAAAGCAGGCTAGACTCTCTAGCCTTTCTTAGCAGCCAGTCTAAGAGAAGGAGAATTTAAAATCCAAATCTGTGGATAAAGCAACGGAAAACACTCCATTATCTTTTTACCAAGATAGTAATATTGACAGATAATAAAAAAAAAAACATATTCTGTGGAAAGTCGGGATCATTTATGTCTTGAAAGGGCATTTTTAAAGAAACGGTCTTCTATTCTGAGAAAAGAAGTTTATTGCATAAGAATCTACATTTTTTTTTTTTTTTGCTTCACAAAGATAAATAGCACATTTATCCTTTGAAAAATACATTTTTCTTTTAATTCAACTGTTGGAAAATCATTGAAAAAAAATTATTGGACCATGATACATCCACCAATTTTACATTTCAAGAAGAATTCTTGGTTGGTTTGTTTTGTTATACGGCATATCAACCTCAATGGGTTATTTAATGCCGACAATTTTTATTACTGGTAATATATTTTTCAAAAAAAAAATGGTGGTTCTACACCCCTCAAAACCTCCTGATCAGAGGCCTTACTGTTGGGCGTAGTTTATCGTCTTACCCGGGACGCGGATGTAGTTTATCGTCTTACCCGGGATGCGGATGTAGTTTATAGTCATACCCAGGACAGGAATAATTCCTTCACTGATATCATCATTCCTGAAGATTTCTGATATGGTTTAAAAGATGAAGTTTCTACCGATTTTAACTTTTAGGGTGATCTCTGGAAAAATATAGAATATTATGGTGATATTCTAAGTGTAGCTTTGATGTGGTTCAAGGCCGAAAGCATGGGGCACCCAGTGAGGATCGGACTCACTACTCAGTTGAAATTGTTCTAGCGAGACAAGCTTCCTAAGCATTACACCGCGTCGAAGTGTCTAAAACAATATCGATTATGCTTGCACTAAGATCATCATTCGTGAAGATTTCTGATACGGCCTGGAAGATGATAGTCCACTTCATTCATCTTTCGGCAAGATTTTTAAAAATAGTCGAGAAGATTATGCTTCCGTCTGCTTTATATGATGATACGTTTGCGTTGCTTGATAGACTGAATGTTCAGAATTTACAAACTTTCACGCTTCAGGGCATACGAATTAATATATTCTAATGTGAATATCTGTCTATATTTCTAGGTATTTTAACTATTTACATGTTCGAACAGTTGACCTCGTCTTTATTATCTTTCACGACGTTTCGGCCGTTGTAGTGTCTTCCGGTCTTCTTCATGTAATAAACTTTGGAACTTCGAACCGAACCTTTTATTTAGTCCACCGGGATAGGTTATTCTAGTTCCACGTGCCATGCCTTTTCTGGATACCTCAGTTTCAGTTTTTATCTCCCTTTAGTAACTCAACTCTCCAAGTTATTTGGCCGGGTATTGAACTCACAACTCTTTGGGTCAAGTCAATGAATTACTTCAACCAACGCTATTATCTACTGGACCATGTGTTGTTGGGGCATTAATTTGGGGGACTTATAAACCTAATGTCTCACTAATAATTTTTTTACCAGAGCTCATATTACATTTTTTTTGTTATTGTTGCTTTTATCTAGCACTCTGTGTTACTGGTTCTCATATTGTATTCATTTCTATGCTTGTCCGGCTTAACAGATTTTTGTGGCTTAGCATATGCACTGATTCCTTAAGTTTTCGTATTTTCCAGTGATGTTCTCTGTCTATCATTTCAACCTCATCAAACAGAGGGCAGTGATCTCACTTTTCCCGCTGCATACGGTCAACCATGCCTGATTTTTCTATTTCCCCTCGTGTTACAACCTTACGGTGTTCCTGTAATCTTAAGGAAGCGGCCTGTTTTTCCTTTATATCTCTTGACATATCTGCATGGAATGGCGTACACACAGTCCTTAATCATGTTCTCCTCTATGAGAGGTGACTATTTGCTTGCCATGAAAATCAGTATTCGAAATCGTGGCTTTTATTTGTGTTATGGAGTGATTTCACAGTGGAGGCTTGTATTTGTACTAAGTCGGTCCTAAAATAGGTTCGACGTGTACAAAACGTTAGGAACTTGATATAATAGGTATAACGCAGAGTAATCTACTTGTGGTTGCTGATACTTTAGTATCCGACTAACGGTCGTCCGGCATCGACTGACTGACCGACTCACTGAGCGACTCCTACTACTCCTACTTATTATAGGTGGGAGAGTCGATTAACTATAGAATAGGTGTGTTCCACTATAACAATTTGGGCACGAACACTGACCATTGGTACCAGTGCAAAAATATGCAACTATCTAAACCACCAAGCAGTCACTTTGGAACACACTGATTGATTGTTGGGGAAAATCGATCTCTTTTACATTCTAAGCGCCGATAGTTAAACGGTTATACGCACGGCAAGTGAAATTGGTGAGACGAGTTCGAATTTCAGTAAAGTCTGTTGCATTCACTTTCGCATAAATATCTATCTCTTTTCTCGAGCTATGGGTTAAATAACAAAGTATACTAGGTTATTTATCTTTGGATGGCAGCCAATCTAAGAGATAGACTGAATAGGATGGATTCAAAACCGTAGAGAAGACAACGAAAAACAATTCCACTATCCCCCCCCCAAAAAAAGGCATAGCAATTACCAGATAATAAAAGAAAAAGAATGTGTGGAGAGCCATGATCAACTACGTTCTGAAGGAACAAAGCATTGACAAAAAAAATCTATAGCCTTGCCATGCGCCCAGACACAAGCCATAAGTGTTCTCTAGTATAGACACTAATATTAACCATAATGTTAATTAGGCATGAAAAAGACATCAAAGATACAAGTAAAAGGATATAAAATATAATGAATCTTTGCGAAAAGTTTTTGTTAAACGTCAAATTCGAAGTGTCGGTATTCGATACAATAACATAAATTATTGTTGCGGGACTGCTCGTAATTAGAATAATCCCACGACTTTCATTGAAAGAATAAAGTCCAGCAGGAAAAGACAACATAGTATCAACAAATAACATTAATTTAATATAACGACAAGAATGCAAGAAGCTGAATGAGTACTGTCTTTTTTGTTTGGTTGTTAAAAGAGTTCTCGGACAGAATATAAATTGTATTGTGTACGTATGTGAGAACGAGGAAATCTGGTTACATGTGTGTTTGTGTGAAAGAGTCAGTACGTGTATGTGTGCTTAGTAGTAACGGGAATACAAGAGATAGTTAGAATTTAGTTCTCACTGTGAACTGTGGCGCCGTAGTCTGAGGCGGTCTTTTTGTAGTTTGGCCAGCGCTGTTGCTTTTGCATGCGAACGTGAATGGGGTCTTGAAGATCAGCAGCAAGAATGAAGTGGATCTTGAAGGCGTCTGTGCGTCTTTGTTTTGTTAGGGCTGGACTTCGTGATTTTTTATACCCCTTTTCCTAAGAAAATCGGTTCCAGAATTATATTATTTTATTTCTTCCTAGTTGGTTCTAAAAAGTCACGTGGTATACTTACTACTACGTCCGCGAGATATTTTGACGGTATCTATCATGAAACCCTTTCTGATTAGTATTTTATGGTTTTGTATTGTACCGTTTAATTAACGTGTTTTAAGATCTGTGCACTTTATCGTGTGTTATTAGTCTATAAATATTTTGTAGGCGAATTTTATGCTTATGTAGCTATTGTTGGCAGAAAAGGCTTCTCATGTTTAAAATTAATAAGTTTATAATTGACATAATAATTAGTTTTATTGTGTGAAATATGTTGCATATTTTATTCGATGTTTTAGTGGACACGGCAAAGGTACCCTCCCGATCATTAGAAATGTGTTTCTAATGATATGTAGGAAAAAATAATTTAATATCTCAGGTATTTTTGTAATGTCTTAGCCAATGCACATGTCTCCCAGATCTTGTTGTAACATACTTCTGTGTTATTGTTTCTGGTGAGGTGTTATCTGCTTTTCTTGATATCCGTTCATTCATTTTTTGAGTTATATTTTAATCTGGATGCTCATGTTTTTTTTTCTGTTTGTTCCTATTGTGAGAATTGTTTATCGACATAAGCCAATTTAATCCGATCGATAACAATATTTTCATGTTTTTTTTTTCATTTTGATTACATATTTGTCCTTTCTGCTAATAACTTGGTATGGATCAGTGTAGTTTGAACATAAAGGCTTTTTTACACCGTCATTTCTTATAAATATATGTGCAGGTGTAAAGGTCATTTGGTAGGTATTTATTTTTTTGTTTGCTTTCCCTGTAGGTGTAAAGGTTAATAACAACATTCTGTGTTTCAATTCCTGTACAAACGTTATTGTAGGTAAAATGTTCAAGTTGTCATCACAGCATTGACTAGGTGTAGTCATTGATGTGCTAAAAACCATTTCAGCTGATGTACAACACAAGTCCTCTTTTGCGATGTTTCTGATTAAGAAAATTACCAGTGGTAAATTCTTTACCTAATCAGTTTTGTTTTGTTTCATCGCTAGAACTGCCTTAAACTGTTCGTGGAAACGTTCTACCATCCCGTTTGTACAAGGGTGATAGGCTGTAATTTAATGTATCGAGTTCCGAATAGGTAATTGAACTCTTTAAATAATGTAGACTGGAACTGAGCTCCTCTGTCTGTTGTGAGTACGGAAGCTACTCCAAATATTGCAATCCATTCAGTAAGGATAGTTTTGGCTATTGCTGTGGCTGTTATATATTTGATTGTTATTGCAGCAGGGCAGCGGGTAAACCTATCTATGATAGTAAAGATATATGTATATCCTTGAGAGTAAGGTAAGGGTCCAACAGTAACAATATGTATGTTCGTGAATCTTGCATCAGGTGTGCTGAATGTGCCTGCTGGTGATTTGGTGTGTATATTTATCTTGTTCTTCTGGTATGATAAACAAGTTTTTGTCCAATTTCTTATGTTGGTTGACATGTTTAGCCAGACAAAACGTTCAGTAATTAACTTCTCAGTTGCACGTTTTCCTGTGTGAGACAATTTATGAAAGTGTTGGAATACTTTCTGTCTCAAATCTGGTGGTATGTAAAGCCGTGGTTAAGTTTATGAAATGTCACGATAAAATTTTGTATCGCTGAATGGAACAGGTAGTCCAACTAATTTCAGAGATGTGGTTAGTTGTGCTTCTTGTAGTGAAGTGTCTGTGGTTTGTTCTTTAGCAATTAATTCGAGGTTCAAAGAACTAGAATCTAAAGAAGCAACTGTGGCACGTGACAATGCATTTGCCACTATATCTACCTTGAGCTCTTCGATAGGCGTATGATTCACAGCTGTAGCATTTGCTGGAATTCTACCTTGGCTATTTTATACTTATCAGGTTTTAATCGTCTCAGCGTAAAGTGTGTCGGTTGTCTTGTTTTTTAAGTAGTGTTTGGCATTGTGTTTAATAGCGTCCGAATTTTTAAAAAGTTGAGTAATTTCTATCTATCTTTGTATTAATTCCTTAATACCGTTACCTTGTGGCAGGAGAGTACTAATTCCAGTTGACTGGTATCAAAAGCAAATTCCTCTCACAGAAAATTCTGTCAGATTGTCAACAAGGGAATGAGTGGTCATATTAACCGATAAGTTAAATTTAGCTAGAAGGTCTGCACCTAATATTGGTAGCTTGGGAGAAAACCCACGGAAAATTTCGCTGCATACTGCGATGGTCACTGCTTTCTCGCCAAAAGTATCAATGTTCATATCGTTAATAGCTTGAAGTTTGTAAAGTCTTGGTTTTGAATTTTGTTTGGGATCCGGTGGTAAAACACACACTTTGGCTCCGGTGTCTATTAAATAATTATGCCCGTGATTTCTATCAAGAATATAAAACAGACGACTCTTTTGTAAGAGGAAAAGACAATGTAGTATCAACAAATAACATTAATTTAATATAACGACAACAATACAAGAAGTTGGTTGAATGTATTGAATGAGTACTGTCTTTTCCTACTGGATTTTTTTCTTTCAATGAAAGTTGTGTAATTATTTTAAACGGCCGAATTACGAGCAGTCCCGCAACTATACTTTATGTTATTATCGTATCCCGACACTCCGAATTTTGACATTTAACAAAAACCCGAGTAGAAGGATTCCTACAATACTGTTAAATACTATAAATTAAAGTTTATTCTACAGTACGTTAATCATGTAGATTATAAGGCCACAGCCTCACCAAGCAATGTGTTCCTGCTATGTGTTCCGTAGTAAATGGAGTTGCTAGGCCGAGAAGAAACGAGGGCCAAAGACTTGAACTCTCTACAACATGCGCCCAATTCGTGTATCGCTTCGACACAATTCTCTAAACCCCAAAGAGATGATAACCAAATCTAGTCGAATAGACCTTAGTGTATAATGTTCGATTTTTATTGAGAATTTTAACAAAGGATTTGGTTAATTTTTCTGTTGATTCTAAATCTGGTATTGATATTTCATCACTTTGACTTTTATAGTGACCTCGTTTCACACTTGCGCCAAATGACGAATTTACGTAACTGATTTGTCTATATTTTTGTTCTTAATGATAAGAATAGAAGCGAGTGCTCGAAATAGAAATAAATACCATTTTGGCTTATTCTTCATTTTTTTTTTTTTCATAGAATTTCTTGAAATCTCTCAACTAGATATTTTCAGCATCTCTAGTCTATGCCCTCTGAGGTCACAATTAAAAAAAATTGTCATTTTTTTTTCCTTTTTGAGGCATAATAGGACGGACGTATAGAAATTTGTATGTTTTGTTCTAAATTGCATTCTTTTTAACGGTAAAATTTTCCTGGAAATCTCGCTTCTTCAGCAATTTGTCGGATTTCGAATGTCAAAAGATGATTTCCAAGCCTACTTTCCATTCGGGAACACAATCTTCAAACTCCACTAAGTTGCCAAGTACATTATTATAATTAAACTAGTGACGTTCCATAGAATAGACCCTAAACCGAGCTGACCCTGAATATTCACCTATCGCAAAGAACGAGTGTTCTCTCATGGAGGCCTCGTACTTTGAGCGCCTCTTGGGACTCAACTCAAACCCAGACCTTGTGAAACTCAACCCAGACCTTGTGAAACCCAACCTAGACCTTGTGAAACCCAACCCAGACCTTGTGAAACTCAACCCAGACCTTGTGAAACCCAACCCAGACCTTGTGAAGCTCAAACCCAGACCTTGTGAAACCCAACCCAGACCTTGTGAAGCTCAAACCCAGATCTTGTGAAACTCAACCCAGACCTTGTGAAACCCAACCCAGACCTTGTGAAACTCAACCCAGACCTTGTGAAACTCAAACCCAGACCTTGTGAAACCCAACCCAGACCTTGTGAAACTCAACCCAGACCTTGTGAAGCTCAAACCCAGACCTTGTGAAACTCAACCCAGACCTTGTGAAACTCAACCCAGACCTTGGTGAGATGTAAGTTTCACTCGAGCAGCTTCTTCCCACGAACAGCTGTTTTGTGAAACCAACTCCCAAGGGGATGCTTCCACGATCACTACAATTTTAACCTGTTCAAGTCTAGGATTAACCGTTATCTTCCCCACATATTCCCATAAATTGTGTTACCCTCTACCTCGAATGGCTCTTGGGCCTTGTACGGGGTAATCATCATTATAAAAAAATTACTTTTTGTGCTGATGTAGGTGAAAATAAAGTCTATCTGCCATAAAATCAATTATTTCTTCCTTTTTTATTCTAAGCGAGTAATAATTGTTATATTTGCGAAATCGATCCAAATAGCCGGAACAAATATTTTTAGAAATGACTACTTTAAAAAGACTCGTTTTATTTCTTTGTTTCTGCGCTGCCCAGGGGAGATAACCCTTCTTTATTTCGAATAATCACCCCCTTTGTTTCACATTTGATTTTTAATTGTCTATGTACTGTGTCACTTCAGGACTTGGGTGATTACAGCTCTTACGCAACTTCCTATCTGTTGTAGCTCTTAGTATTTTTCTCTTTTTACTATCCCTCTTAGTCCCTGTTCTACCATCCATATATACAAGCTTGTTTCCTTCTTGCCTTCAACGATCTGTGAGTGTCAAATTCGCCAAGTCTTCTTTCTTCATTATGTGTTCAAAATTTTCACCTGTATCTATTCTAAGTATAAGTGAACTTCTTGATTCCACTTTCCTTGAAACTTCCTGGTTGCTAACATGTTCTGTCCATGGTATTTTCAGCAATCATCTGCAGAATAACATAATAATACCCCTGCTTAATTGAGACACACTTTAAACAAAAGTCAGCCTCATACTCATACTCATATGCTATATATAATTATTTACTCTTTTAGTTTTACTGTGAATTATTCTAGAATTTTAAGATTTGTTTTCGATTAAATAGGAATAAACTTAGGAACACATAATATTTAAAATTAGTAAAAAAAAAATTTAGTTTTGTTTCTTTTTGTTGTATTTTTCCTGTGAAATATCAGCATGAAATAGATGCACTTGCTAGACATCAATTAAAGTTGTTTTTTTTTTCCTTCAAAATCATGATTGCTTTCACGAACTACAATAAAATCATATTTTCCCTGCTTCTACATAGATGTGTATCATAATCCATAAGAATTTTAAGGACAGTAAAAACGTAAAGAATACTTTTGCTTGGGATCAGAAAGATATAGTTGAAATTCTTGGGTACATAACGAGGAAAAAGTGTTTGGAAAATTTGATACCCATGGGACATAAAAGCAAAAGGAGGCAGAAAGAAACAGCGTGCACTTTACTTAACGGGCCTGTGTACTGTAAATTAATGGCAGGACAGAGAATGGGAGAGATAATAAGAGGACAAACATTGCTTAGTGCTGCAAATAGGAATTTGTGGAAACCAATGATCACCTACATGTTGAATGGACACAGCACATGAAAGATGTTAACCTTAAAAGCCTATTTTCAAAATTCGTGAAAAATGAAGAAATTGTAATCTAAGGGAAGTAACTCTTTTTGTGACTCTCTAATTTAATGGCAGTCATTTACATGTGCTTCGAACATGCTTCCCAGGCAAGAAAGATGACCTTATTCTCAAAGTTAGTGAAATTACTAAATTGAATACTACTAATAATAATTCTATTCCGAATACGCTTTCGGTGAGTTACAATTTTCGTTAGTTATTTATTTCTTTTATTCAAAAGCCAGTTTTTGTTTTGTTTGTTTTTTTACTGCTAGATTCTGAGACAAGTTTTTTAAAACATTGGCAATAAACTCAAGGACATTTTTCTACTTAATAACAAAAAAAGTTATTGTTCGGGTTTATTTATTCAAAATAATTATAACGAATATAATTTAATGTCTCACTATCACAGATATCTACAAATTTTATTTATCAAATGTAACCCGTAGACTTAAATTTAAAAAGTCATTATTATGACATTGACTAGAATTTTATTTTGTGATCTACTGATTGAAAATTGCTATAAAAGACGTTACGATTAATTGTCGACAGGAACCAAGAAAATCTTACTTTGTGATGAAAATTACAAATTGCTTTAAAATTTTAGTAATTTTAGATAATTTGGTAAATTTTATCGACTTTATATGCTGCAAATCAAATCTTCGTGGTTAGGTCAAATGACGAAGGAAGAACTAAACAAAACACTGTAATTAGTAATTTTATTCACAATATAAGCCCCCGTTAGCAATTAATTTGTCACTTTATTAGTGTCATTCATCCGTTTGTAAAAGCTACACCGCTACAAGTAACGAATTTTGATTACTTTTGAAATCCCAACAATAACTAAATGTTGAATTTCTCTAGCTGCAACCTTTGGGGTTAAGCTAGAAAAACCATTTTATCTCGTACTGTATTGAAAAAAGCGTAACAATCGGCTAAAAAAATATTGGGTTACTTTTAGTTTTAAAATTCATTAGTCCACCAACTCGCTACTTTTATCAATAGTTTTATGGTTTTATCTCTGGGTAGTGTAACAGCCGGTAACAGAAAATGTGCCACAGAAATTCGAAAACGCATTGGAATCTGCATTCCAGAATCTAAATACAGTAAGTGTTAGGAAAGTTTCGCTAAACAAAGAAAAGAGTTCGGAACTGTTATATAATATTTTTATTTATCACTGTCTGAATTTCTTGGATGAGGAGTTATCATTAGTGACACTATTTACATTCGGATTATTCTCCTCCTCAACTTCATTTATTATAATAATTTAATAAAGATGACGACAATAGTCCAAATGTAAATACTGTAAATAATATATATCCTCCTATACAGTAGTGAATATACTCGACAATTTCCTCACAGATACAGAAGCGACAACAGAGATGTTCTCCAGAAGGATGCTAGGAATACTGACTAAACATGTGAACAACAAGAGGAAGTTTTAAGGAAAATGTGAACTAAAAGTACACATACTTAAAATTAGAAAGAGACAGTTGAAATTTCTTGTACACATAATGAGAACTGTGGGCTTGGAGAAATTAACACTCACAGGGCATATTGATGATAAGAGAGACAAAGAGAAACGACAAGTAAACAACCTAAAAAGTTTGTGTGGATGGCAGAGCAAGGAGAAAGTGAGATGTTAAAATGAGATTGATTAAGCTATAAAGAACAGGAAGTTATTGAGAGTCATGATTACCCATGTCCTGAAGGAACTCGGCATGTAAAAGAACCTTGAACAGATCATCAATATCTAGAGTAACCTATCAATCTTTTCTGACCAGGAGAGGTTATTTGATAAATTGACTCTCTTTAATCAGCTGAAAGCAAAAATTTGATAATCAAAATTGGGTCCAACTAGTGTTATCTTTTCCATTTAGTTTTTCAAATCACTTCTCCCAGTTAAGGAAACCATCCCAATACCTGATGCTAATAAAGAGGATAAAGGCTGAGCTGACATATGTCTTTTTTTGCAAATGCCATATCCTGGAGGGTCATGGTATTTGTAAAGAAGTTCCAGGTTCCTTTTCTTTATGATGTGTAAATTACTATAACTTCTTGGAGGAAAATAGTGGAGTGTTTTCCCAATGCTTTTGTAGGAAATTCTATCATCCAGGCTTTTATATTAAAAATCCAAATGTCCAAATTCAAGACAATAATAAAACAAAGAAAACATAGATATATTAAATAAATCATTTGTATTTACATACACGTGTCCATGAATTCAAAAGAGTCAAAAAAGAGTAAAAATAATCTTCAGTTGAGTTATACAAAACCTGCTACAGAAGGTAGCAAGGGAGAGCGAGAAGAAGGAACTAAACATAAACTACAGGAAGACAAAATGCATGGTCATCAGTAAAAGGATGAGTCCGAAATGCAATCTGAAGGTCAGGAACACTAGAATCAAACAGACGCAGAAGTTTAAATACATGAGAAGCGTCTTGGCAGAGATGGTAAGTGTGACACTGACATCTGTAGGCATATTGCGATGGCCAAGGACACATTCCAAAAGTTGGGCAGAGTACTGCGACACAGGGGGATATCTCTGGTAACAAAAAAAAAGAATACTGAACAGTTACGTGACATCTATCCTTTACGGCAGCGAATGTCGGACAATTTCCTCAAAGATGAAGAAGAGACTTGAGGCAACAGAGATGTGGTTCTACAGAAGGATGCTAAGGATATCATGTACCAAGTGTGTGAGCAACGATGAATTCTTAGAAAGGTTGCAAACAAGGAGGAGGCTTATACTTAATATCAGGAAGAGGCAGCTGAAGTTTCTGGGACATATAATGAGGAAGGAGGGCCTGGAGAATCTGATACTCAAGGTCAAATAGAGGGAAAGAGAGACAAAGGAAAACAACACATGACATACCTGACAGACTTAAGCAAGTGAATAACAGAACATGGTCTGAGGAAGGAAGCAGAGAGAAGGAACTTGTTGAAAACTGCAAGGGATAGAGGGAAGTGGAGAGCCATGATCGGCTATGTCCTGAAAGGACATGGCACATAAAAAGAAAGAAAGAAGTTGGTCCACAGAAAATGTTGTGGTTTAGAAAAATAGTCGGACCACAGTAAAAAAGCTGTGGTTGAGAAAAGACTTTGATCATTAGTGAAGATTCACTGACCATCACCACTGTTGTTAGAAATGATTCATTTCAAGTCACCAACACAGGTTTCTTTCAGCATATGTTGGAGGGTAGGAAAAAGCTATGCAGCCATGTCTTCTCTTGTATTGAACATCTTGGAGACAGTCACATCTCTGCTGAAAGTCAAACTCTATGGGTTTTATAAGAAATTCTGCACAAAAGTAGGCTCAAGAAAAATAGGGTTTTAGTTTTCTTTGAAATTATTAGGGGCAGAAGAAATGATTTCATGTCTTTCCCAACAGACTGAGTTTGGTATCTGTCTATATTTCTGAGATGAGGTATTATGTACACTATTTACATTATTCGGACTATTGTCCTCATCTTTGTCGCCATATTTGTTACAATTTTTATATTTTTATTTTCTGGGCTTCTTCAGATGGTTGAATGTCAAACTGAACCCTTTATTTCACTTACTGGGGTAGACTGTTCTAGTTCCACGTGCCATGTTTAATGGATGTCAGTTATCAGTTATCTCCTGTTAATTCCCCTGTCCAAGTTCTCCACTGCCTTAACCGGGTATTGAACTCACACTCTTTGGGTCCTGTCACTGGATCTAACCAATGCTTTTATCCACTGTGCCATAGGACAGTCTATCCCAGTGAGCGAAATAAAGGCTTCAGTTCGACAGTCCAACTACCTGAAGAAGGCTGGAGCGTACAACAGCCAAAACATTGTAATAAATATGGTGACAAAGATGAGGACAATAGTCTGAATAATGTAACCAGTAGACTGAGTTTGGTTTTCAACCCTGCTTGCTGATTCCATTTTCCATGCTGTTAACCATTATGCTAATAGGTACCTCCACGAAATCGCTAAAAAAAGAGCATAGCTTGATGAAAAAGACGCCAAACTTGCCGAAAACTAAATTTTATTGTCTAAATGCTTATGTTATTATTAAGAGGAAAGACCAAAGTTTTTTTTAATTATTTTTAAAAATTTTCCTTCTTTTTAGAACATTCTAAATTTTGATTAAAAAACCTTTTTTCTATTTGTATCAGCGAACTAGTAAATAATATAGACAATTTTTAGCACGTTTTTTTTTTTTTTATGACACACATTAATTTGAAAAATCGTGCAAAAATAGAAATAATTATCGGATGTTAATGAAACTTTCAGAAACTATTCACAGATGATCAAAATTATTATAAATATGTTTTTTTTTTTATGAAAGTCATGGTAGAAATATTTTTTTTTTAAATATTTATTACCCCCATAACTAATTTTATGAAAACGCTAGAAATTGATCACATCGGTTTTAGTGATTACAATAATTAAAAAGCACAGGGCTTTGAGGAATGCAAATCATGTTTTTTTTGTTTTTAATTGGATACGCAGTACCTGAAAATCAGCTCTGAATTGTAACATACAAAACTCAATAAAACAAATATATTATTTAATTTCAAATGCTTTTATTTGCTTTTAGTTGTTTTTATGAATATGGACAATATTTTCTGAAAGCAAAAAAATTTTTTGATGAAAAATGAATTTTTAATACAATTATTTGTTATTTCATTAATTATAATAGATTTTACATTTAAGTTGTTAAAATATTATAAAATTAGTTAAAAGTCAAGATCGGCTTTCATAAGTGTCCTTATGAGATAGATTTTTTTTTTTAGCGTTGTAAATTGTATCATTTTGACTAATCAGAAGATCCCCAGTAATTAAGAAATGTAATTTTGTGCTTATAATCGAGCTGTAATTATAAAATACGGAAGACCAACCAGAATATAATTAAGTTGCGTTATTTGAGTTAAGCATTGTTCTCCGCTGTTAAGGCCTTTTACTTTTATTTAAACACGTGTGGAGAAGTTAATTTGATTTTCAATTTCAACTGAGAAGGGTACCTACAAGTATCAGTATCATCTTATGAAATTTATATGATCTTATTTTATATTAATCTCAGTTACGACATTTTTCCATAAATGAAATATCAAAATTAATAATAAAAAATGAATGCAAATACAAATAACAGTAGAATGTAATAAATGTACATAAAATTATAGTATTTTATGTACAATTCTGATAAAATTTCATAAGAAAGGTACCTATAAATTAATTAGATACCTTTTCTTAAGAAATATGAAATTTAATGTCACTCTTAACAGTTTTATTTTAATTTCTTTACAATATATTTCCCATAAAGCATCATAAACGTAAAGGTGAAAGCTAAGTACAAAAAAAAAAAAAAAAAAAAAAAATAGACCGCTGAAAGTTTTCATTAAAATAACGGGTAAATAATTTGTTCACGTAAATGTAAATTATTTCACTTTTCTCCTTCCGTGAGAACAAATTAGCCTCATGGAATTGTGAAATATATCATTCATCACATGTCAAGAAACGCGAAAGTTTATAACCTGCTTTGTTTTATTTTCAAATTACATCTTTTTGGCACAAAAAGCTAAGTTAAGTTCAAAATATTTTAAATAAACATTATAATTTCTGATTTTCTTAAAATAAGTTTTGAAAAATGATAATTGATATTTAAAAAATTTCAAAGTCAGATTTCCAGTTTTTTTTAAAATGGAAAAAAATGGTCAATTTTGCTGACTCAAAAAAAAAACTAGATTTTAATGAAAATTTCGGACGTGCTAGGAACGATTAAAAATGGAAAAAAATACCCCAAAAAATACTTTGACCTTTTCCTCTTGATAATAACAAACATTTAGACGATAAAATTTTGTTTTCGTCAAGTTTGGCGTCTTTTTCATCATGCTATGCTCTTTTTTTAGCGATCTCATGGAGGTACCTATATAAATACATCAGCATATCATTATTTGCAACCAAACTTCAATTGAATCATATTCATATAATCTTCTTCAAAAATACAATTGTTTTTAATTTTAACTGAATGTTAAGAATAGTTATGGCCCATAGAAATTTTCAATAAAGGTAAGTTTTCAAAATGTACTTAAATATTTCTTAAACAAAAAACAATCTGGCAGATTTTGCATGTCAATAAAAACAGAAGTCATTGCATTGTCATTTTAAAAAAGAATTGAAAATGTATATGAGTAAAGTAAAAAAAAATGAATCAAAACTAGATGAATTGCTTTCACTGTAATATTTTTTATTATTTCTATGTTTTTTTTTTTAAATTTTCTTTGCATTTTAGAACAAGGTATTCTTACTATTATATGTTGATTCTTTTAATCACTTTTCTCCATCTTTGCTGTTTTATCATAAAATTTTGTCCACTTTGCCCTATTGACAACATCTGGTAACCTACAAACATAATCATTTTTTTGTCATCCAAGGATATGCCATTCTCTTTACTCTCTCTCTCGTATGTTATTTCACAGTTATTCTCATACCTGTCATGTCTATTGTCCTTCCTATGGGATTTCAGAACATGTCACTGTCATATCCTCATTATGATGCTGCTCTACCTGTTGCAGGTAGAATATTCACCTGCTAACAGATATTGAATGACAGAAGATAACAGCAATATTACAAAGACTTGAGTAAAAATATATTGCCAAGTTTATTTTTGTTAAAAAAATATATCAGCAAAAATAAGGTTACAGTGCATTAGGCAAAAAATCTCTCTGTATGTTCATGTAGAGGGTGAGAAGAGCGTTGTCCTGAGAAGGAGGACAGTTTTGATAGTTGCTGAAGTGTTATGATGAAAAGGGCAGTTTATTGCATATCATTGTTGTTGATGAGGATGGCTGGAATGACTGCCAATGGTGAGCTGAAGATAAGGATGGCTGGCTGTTGTCGGTTGATGGAACAGATACTACACTTTGATCCTAATCATCTGGGGCATGGAGGGTTTCTTTTTTTTTCATTGCCTTGAGGCCATTTTATATCTTGAATCAGTGTTACAACACCACTGGTTAAGCCTTTTCTTTCAGTTGTTTTTAAAAAAATGTAACAAGATACAACATACCTACTCACTGTCATCTACTTCTGTACTATTTGACAGTGTGAAGTCTGAAATTCCCCAAGTACTGGACCTGACATCTAAAAAGATGGTATATAAATGGATCAAATAAACTGTTCTGGATAACATTCTCAGAAGCTTACCAAATAGAATATATCTTTATGACAAATGTATTTTGACAAAGGAATTTCTGTAACCTGAAAACATTGTAATTTTTATGACAAAAACTAAATCATTGAAGTTGTGTAAAGATTAATTTCTAACCAAGTAAATAAAATCTTTTCCTCTTCATTTCTAGTGTCTTTCATTTTGGCACTGAATGCCTTGTTGATTATGCTGCGACAACTTGGAAAGCTATTTAGCCATGTGTCAAGACAATGGACTTCACCTGAAGGAAATAACCTTTTCAATCATACCCGATACATCTCTGCTACAGCAATCCGACCAGGTAAACTCGAAAAGGCTAAACAAGAGGAGAAAGAGAAAAAACTGATTCTCCATTCAGACGAATATTTCCAACAGTTTTCAGATCAAGCAAAAAATCAGGCTTTGTTCAAATCCGCTGTGGATTGTTATCTTCAGAAAGAGAATATCTATCGTAGAGGCCATGTCGAATTTGCTTATGCCTCTCTAAAAAGGATGAAAGACTTTGGATGTGACAAAGATTTGTCCTCTTACAAGAAAATTCTTGAAGTTTTTCCCAAATTTAGGATGATTCCAAAGAACACATGGCAGGCAGAAATGATGCATTATCCAAAGCAGCAACAATGTGCTATTGACATAATGGATGAGATGGAACGAAATGGTGAGTTTTACAATTTCAAATCACCTAAGGATAAATACCTTCTTTTTTTTTTTTTTTTTCTCCTGCTGTATCAGTTTTTGTTCTCATAAATCAGATTTTAACAAAATCTTAATCTGAAATTTCACTATATCTTAGATCTAAACAAATTAAGGGCATCAGTAAGGAAGAAGATTATGTTGAAAAGTAAATATTTGGTGTGTAAAATTTTTTTCTAACTGAATTTCTGGGATGAAGAATTATTATATACATGTGAACTATTGTCCCCAACTTAGTTGTTGTTGTTATCAAAACATTTCGGCTATTGTGCCATCCAGCCTTCATCAGGGGCTTGCCAATCCAAGTAACCTGGATAACCTAATGGATGAAAACATTGATTCATGAATTTGGTAATATAGTAATTATGAATTCATTGCCTGAGCCAGGCTGTGTGTACTTGAATTCAGTGGAAACGGCTCAGGCAATAACTGAGCAATACTAAAAATAAGAACTAGCCGAGATATCCCTAGACATTGTCAACAGAACAAGAACAATCTACTCGCCATAGATTAAATAAAGGGTTCTGTTTGAAATTGGTTCTGGAGGTGAGAGAATCATCTGATGAAGGCCAAAGTGCACAACAGCTGAAACGTTGTGATAACAATAACAAAGCGGAGGACAATAATGTAAATAAATGTTTTTGCTTACCATTAGGCTACAGAAGTCTTAGTATACTTATGTAGAAAAGAAAAAAACTAACAAGTTATGAATGAATGACAAAAGGTTTTAATTGTAAAAATAAAAACTTATCCTTAATAAATTGGCTTTGCAAATTCCTAAGTGATAAGAAAAGTATTAATAATTTCTGACTAGCATTTCCTTCATCTTAATTTCTGTTGCTTTTTATTGCAACTCTTAATTTATAAATGTAAGTAAACAATAAAAATTGGAAATAATCATTCTCTGATTCCTTTTTCCTCAAGAAGACTGTTTTTAGCCTATCTTCTTGCTATTGATATTGCTTCATTGTTTTAGTCATTTAAACTATTTACTTTGTTTGAATGTTGTCCCTCATTCACAATGTTTTGGTCATTGTACGCTCTGGACTTATTCAGATGATATTTGTTTGACTTTCAAACCGCACATAGAATGGTCAATCTGTATGCTGGTGCTTCTGAAGATCGGTTCGATGATGTTTGTGTAAAAAATTGGATTTTCTTTAAATGGGGCTATTCCCACCTGAGTCCAACAGAAGACAACACCATTCCAATTTTTTACACACAGGTCATTGAACCAATCTTCAAAAATACCAGCATAAAGACTGATTATTCTAAGTTTGGTTTAAAATTCAAACAAATATCACCTAAAGAAGGCAGAAGCATACAACGGACAAAATGTTGTGAATGTAATAATGTAAATACTGTAAATAGTTACAGTAACTCATCTACGGAAATACAGACAGATTTTTTTAGCCTTGTTATATTCAAACTGTAGTCATTTAAATCTTACTATAAAGCCATTCTTTATCTTCCCTAACTACATGATATATCTCCAGCTTTATTTACATACTGTAGTAGTAGTAGTAGTACCACCTAGACTACAATAAAACAGGCTCCATATAACAATACAAATGGACAGAACATGTTAGCAACAAACAAAGTTTTCAGGAAGATGGAAACAAAAAGAACACCTATACTTAGAATCGGAAAGAGACAGTTGAAATTTCTGAGTCACATAATGAGGAAAAGGGGCATAGAGAATTTGATACACACAAGGCATATATTGAAGGCAAAAGCAGCAGAAGGTAACCAAGAATAACCTAACTGACATGCTTGTATAAGTGGATAGCTAAATACAGACTGGAAAGGATAGTAAAGGACAAACATTGTTTAGAGCTACAAAAGATAGGAAGTTGTGGAGAGTAATGATCACCCACATTTTGAAGGAACACAGCAAATAATAGTAGTAGTCTTTGTATTTTTTTTGTAATGAAGTATTATCAATGTTTTAACAAGTATTTCTGTCATTATAATTTCAGTTACTTTGAAAGATGAAAAACATGCTAGTCAAAAAATTAATAAGAACCCATCATCTAAAGAATTAATAAAAAAACTTGTTATGAGCAGATAACAGCTTATATATGATTAATCCTTATCGACATGGGCAATCATGGATCTCCAAAACTTCCTATCAGTTGTGGCTCTTAGCAGTGTTTCTACTTTTGCTAAGGCTCTTACCCCCTGTTCTGCAAATCCATTGACATAGGCTCATTATGTAAGTGGCCCACTGCCTTCCCCTCTCTCTCATGTCCTCAATATGCCCTGTGAAGATAAGTTTTTCCAATTACTCCTTCCTCATTATGTGTCCAAGGAATTACAGCTGTCTCTTCCTGATTCTGAACATAAATGTTCTTTCTGTTGCCTTTTTCTTTAAGACTTCCTCATTGCTTACTCACCTGTCCATGGAATTCTCAGTATCCTTCTGTAGAACCACATTTCGACTGCTTCCAGTTTTCTCCTCATCTGTGGAAAGATTATCCAACATTCACTGTCATATAAGAGGATGGATATCACATAAAAATCCAATGCTCTTTTCTTTGTTTCTAACAAAAAATTTTCTGTTTCTCAGCACTTTGCTTAGATTTTGGAATCCCACTTTTGCTCGTCCAATATGTGTTCAGATTTCAGTGTCACATTGTTCATTCTCTGTTAAAATGCTTCCCAGATATTCAATCTTCTGTACTTGCTTGATGTCAACATCTCCTATTTTATTACACTCATCTATGTTCTCATTATATACATGTGCTCAATATTAAGGTTTGTGACACAGCGATTGAGACATCCCTGTAGAAGAGGAAGATGTAATTTTATCTTGATCTTTTGTTTTATGGCTAGTGAATGAGTTCTTTGAAATTTTCAAAGAAACACCCACTTTAAATGAAGGGGAACAGAAGAATAAATGAGTGGATGGGGGCTTTTGAGACCAAGTGACAACAAAACCAAACATGGAACATACCCACTTGGTCTATATTAAGTTATGCTTGAAATCAGAAGAGCCTATTTTGGTTTGCCCTTGGTGGAAGATAAACTGTCCCTCATATAGTTCCAATACTGTTTATGTTGCCAGCCACACCTCAGGATGTTGAGATAAGCAGTGGGTCAGTAAGAGGAAGTATCAAAGGGAAAAGCTGTTAGTCCAACAAAGCAGAACTTGTTCCAAGTGTTGCCAATATACCATGTCATTTGGGTTCTGTCTATTTTCCAGAAATTTTGTTCTCTCTGCAATAACCAGCTTTTTTTGGGGTTGCATGTTTCTTTTTATAATTGATTGAAATTTTATCATGTTAAGTCTTCCAATATTTTGGGGGTACACCATGATGGATATTTTCTTTATGGTTCACATCCAGCTGAAGCTAAAATAAATCACTAATTTAATCCTTCCTCCAGAGGCTGTCTTTTCTTTCAGTTTCTTTACCCTAGCCAATGCTATGAAACATCTTAATCCACATTTCTACATGCTGCAGTTCATCCAATATGGTTAGGGATCCTATCGACGAAGACATAAGATAGAGTAAGCTCTAGAATAGATGTTGTCAGGTCAATGATAGGGAGCTCAATTGGCATTTGCTGTGGCATTCTGCTTTTATAACAGTATCTCTTTACATACAATACTACACTTCCCTGAACCGAAATGGTCTTATGCTCTTCATTGATCTTTGACTATACATGCAGACACACATTTTTATATATCCACTTATATAAAGTGCAGTGTGTATTGTGCAGGGAGGGTAAGAGTAATTCTGTGTCAGATCAAGAACAGAATGAACTATGGTCCTTGGACTTAACAAAATATATAATTTTTTTAAGGTAATGATAAAGTTTAAAAAACAAATCTATTGAAACAAAACTATTATTTACAAGTGGTCAAATAGTTCTAAACTTATTTTTTGCACCTCAAAGTGCAAATAAAATAATTCACTTTTGACCTTTTTTTGTTCATTTTGAGCTATCAGCGTTTTTTATACGAGTAACTGGTCAGTTATGATATATAGGACATTTCATCTTGAAAAAAATTAAGAATTTTAATGAACTAAGATATAATCTCATAGCGTAAAGTTAATTTAAAATAAACAAATTTTGGGGGTTACCTCCTTTAACTGATTAGTTTTTTTTAGATTAATTTATAAACTAAAAGACCTGTGAAAATTTCACAGTTTTCATATTTTAATTTTCTGATGAATAATCTTAATTCTTAAGTTAAATGATTTAATAAACTCATGACGAGTTCTACAACAATAAAATATCCGTAGAAATTCCACTGTCACATTTTTTTTAATATTTGAGCAAGAACGCCAACAAAATATTGCAATAACAAATCATAAATTATGAATGCTGATCGTTAAGGGTACAAATGAAAATATTTGAAATTGACAACTTTTTCCATTTCCCTGAACAGCCATTAAACGCTCCTAGCTTCCTTCTATTCTTTCTTTCATTTTCTCACTGAAACCAAGTAGTGTCTTCACCCCACCTTTTTCGCGCAATCAAAATGTTCAATAATTCGCCGAAAAAAAAAACAGCATAGCACGGTGAAAAAAAGTCCCAAACTTAATAAAAACAAAATGTTTGTTATTATTAAGAGAAAGACCAAAGTATTTTTTTTTATTATTTTTTAATTTTTTAATTTAATAATCCTTTCTAGCACGTTCGAAATTTTGGTTAAAAATCTTGTTTGGGGGGTTACGTCAGCCGTCACGTATTTAGCATTCATTAGTTTTTTTCTTATCGTTGAAAAACATATTAATTTGGAAATTCTTGCAAAAATCAAATAATAATTTTAATGAAACTTTCAGAACTTCTTCAAAATGAATGAAATTATCTTAGAAATGTTTGTTTTAGAAAGTCATGGTAATTTTTTTTTTTTTTTTTTTACTTGCTTATCAATGTTCAGGTGCTATTAACCTCATCTCAGAGATGTGAATGTAAGAAACAAGAAGAGAACTATAGTCCAAGTTGTATAAACAATGTAAATAATAATTCCTTATCTCAGAAACATTGTGAATGTGACAACCGCCATCAATTTTGACAGGTAACTATAGATTAAATAAAGAGATCTCAAAAGGTTATGACATTTCTGGACAAATTTTTGAATTGATTCAGTATTTCTTATCAAATTTCAAAATGAAAAAGTTGTCTTGAATAGACACTAATCTAGATCTTTTTGCATAAATGCGGTGTTCCCAGTGTTTATAATTTTCTAAAATGACCTTCCTGATGACATCAGTTCTCACCTTGGTAACTATGTTGATGATACACTCCTGTCTTAATAGTAAGTCTGATCATTTTGATAAGGTCAAATTGGCAGCTGATCTCAAAATTACCTACAATTTGATGTTAAATGTGGCAAGAAATAGCTTGTTAATTTTAACACCTCAAAAAGAAACTGCTCTTTTTAATCATCTGGGAGAACCTTTTAACTTCCATCAGCATGGTTGATGCTAACCTCCAGGAGAGTGACTCCTCCTGCTTTTTGGACTGATGTTGTCAGCTGACATTAAGTGGAAAAGATTATATTGAACCAATTACTAAATCTGCAGCTAAGAAACTTGGTTCACTGTCATGCAAGAAAGTTTTTCTTGCCAGAATCTATCTTATGTATTTATAAGTCTACCATTCATTCTTGCTTTGAATATTGCTGCCACATCTAGTCTGGTGTTCCTGCAATATATTTAGAGATTCTTGATAAAATCCAAAGAAGAATCTGCAATATTATTGATCCTGACCTGGCATCTCAGATTCAGTCCCTTCTGCACCACTCTAATGTAGCTTCCCTATGCCTTTACTAACTTTCATGGTAATTGTTCTGATGAACTTTCCACTATAAATTGTAATCATTATAAATATTCATTGGGGTTTCATTTTAAATGTTGTTATTTTTATTGCTGATCTCAACCTCCAGACAAATTGCATATGGGAACTAGTTAGGACTTCATAGAGACTTTGCAGTATTATGGTGGCTGTAGTAAGAATGGTAAGTAATTGTGGCTAGCTAAGTTTAAGATAAGACCAATTGATGACCAGCCTTCCCCTATCCCTGCTTTTTGGCCTTGTGCCACATTTTGTATTTGCAAAATAAATATTATTTTCCACTATGGTACCTAGACTTTATAAATTTAAGTGGAGGCAAGGTCTCATCATTTAGAGTATAAATTTCTAGATCTAACAGTAAGTTCTATGCTAACAGTTTCTTCTCTCACACTTCGCACTTGTCTAACTCTCTTTCGGCTTCTTGCTTCCAAGTCAACTTTCATCTTCAAAAGTTTAAATGCAATGTCAATCATAATCTTCTGTCTTCTTAATTTTGTTCTTTTATTGTCGTCTCTTTCAATAGTAGTTTTTCTCATATTCTCTAACACTCAGTAACCTATTGCTTCCTAGTGTCTTTATTACCTTGCTTGAAATGATTAAAGGATACAAACACCTTACTAAGCAGTAAAGCCAATGTCCTGATTGTCCTGTCAGTAGGGTCTTGAATATGCTGACTATATCCCCTTCAGAGAAATAAGGTCCCAACAAAAAAGCCACCAACTAAATTGCTTATAAATTCAAATGTGACCAGTATCTATTCTCAAACCAAATAAATGCAATAAAAAAAGAAAACTGATTTTGATATTAAATAGACTGATATATGTTGTTAAATCAACCAATCCACCTCCTGAAAAGTGTAAGTTTGGTTGATCTCTTTTTTAAGCATATATTAACACTTTGCCAAATAGTCATTCTCTGAGGAATCTGTCAAAATCCATTTCTGTAGTCTTCAAGAATTCTCAGTTTAAAGAGAGTTTTTTTTCTACCATTAGAAGGATGTTATGAATTATAAAAAAGAAAATATTTTGCCATTTTGTGTAATTCTTCATATGACATATTTGTTTATTTCAGCTGTGATCCCAGACAACAACTTTGGAATTATGTTGTCTGAAGTATTTGGTTTAAAGACCCAATGTTTTTCGCAAAATATCAAGGAATGATGTACTGGATGCCAAAGATGAAAAATCTTAATCCTTATCCAATTCCACTCCAACTTCCAGTGGACCCCACTCAATTGGCTGTGATAGCACTCAGGAGAATGGGCGTAGATCTGAAGAATGAAATCTCTGTCTACTGGGTTAGACTTTTTTCTTTTCCAAATTACCTCCCTTTATTTGTTAATATTCTGAAGTTGCTCTAAATTATTACTCTAGGTAAATACAATATAACTAACTGGCTTCGTGGCTGAATTACATATTTACTATGGATACCAGAAGCTAATGTTCAAACACAGGAAAAATTCAGAATTTAAAATGTCATTTTCCAAGATAGACAAGCACTTACTTGAAAAGATTGTTATGCCAATCTCTCCTATAAATTTGTTCTTACAAATTGATTGATAAATATTAATGCAGTATATTTATACCTACATCCAATATTTGAAGCCAGTCTCAAATTTCAATAATAGTAAATATTAAGCATGTAAAAAGTTTGAAACCAGGTCTTTTTTTTTTTTTTTTTTTTTTTTTTATGTCTCTAATAAATCACATTAAAACATTTCAATTCAATTATAAAATATATATAAAATTGATAAGTTAAAAGCAGTCTTTTTTTTAACAAAAGAGAAAAAAGTATTTTATTCTGATATTATTCCATAAGCAAACAAATATAAATTGTAATTTCTTTTCACACCAGAATCTTTCAAATTTTAATTTAAAAACAAAATTTACCCTTTTGGAAAAGATATTGAAATTTTGAATTTTCTCAGACAAATGACAAATTATTACTGAATGTTCAATGGCTATGTTTCAAAAAAGTATTAATGTTTTATTCAATATGCTACTAAAATCACCTCTGTTCACAACACTGTGAACATTAATATAGAATTCTTCTTTTTTTTTTTTTTTTTTTTCCCCTCTTAAAACTTGATCTTCTTATGCTTCAGGTCAACTGGGATATAAAAGTGTAATTAAGCTTAAACCAGAGTTTAGCTTAGAATATGAGATGTACAGTCAGTTAAAAACTAAAACATTTTTCTACATCTCACACTAGATAAAAATGCATTCTTCATTTTCCTGCAGTTTTGTGAAATAACAAAGAAGATACTCCACAACCCCACTCCTGACCACTTCTTTTCTTACTACAGGAAAATGTTTACGATACCAGTAAGGTGGAAAAAACTTATTGTTTTTCTCTGAATATTTTGACAGACGGAAGACACTGAAAAGGATCCACAAGAAAATACATTTATTGCAAGTGCACAGAGTCCTTCTCAACGGGATTTGCTGGCATTGTGACCCAACAACTTCTCCCCTAACAGTCGAAGGTGGCTTCACAGTATGGACAAGGGAAATTCCCAGACGTATTTTGTTCTTCTTTTGCAGAACCAGATAAAATAAAATATCCTAAATCAGAAGAACCAGATGAAGATGAAGGTAATTACCATTCTTGTAGTGAATCCAATGGAACTAAAATAAAACATTCTTTTGTTCTTGCAACTTATTAGATCTTGCAGTAACTGTTAAGTAGTCTAAATCATAAAATAATTTTGCTTTAATTTTAGTTATCTAATTATTATATATCTAGTAGACTTATTTTATTTCTAATATTTTCATTAATTCCTGAGTACTAACAATTCCCTTTTTGATTTTTTTCCGTGCACAGCATTAAGATAAAGTGCTAGATTTAGTCAAACAAATTTAGTGTTAGATTTAGTCAAACAAAACTGATTCAGTCTTATCAAATAGCAAAATGAAAGTTGTCTTGAATGGCTACTCTTCTAGATCTTTTTGCAAGTCTACCCCAGGACTCTATCTTTGGATCTATCTTGTTCCTAATTTTAATCAACGATATTCCTGATTCAAAGATTTTCATTTCCAATCATAACATTTTGCTTCTACTATCATAAATACTTAAAATGTTTTGTTCATTTGTTCAAAAGACTAACTAATGCTAAATAAGGGGAATGATAGCATGGCAGTAAAGCCAGTGGGCATTGATAAGTAAAGCTGAAATTTTGCCTACATATCCTGGATTCAACTGCAATCATCAATTGAAATTCTTTAGTCTTCCCTACTGTCAATATTTTCTATTTGAAGGATTATAAACAGAAATTTTGAAATATTTGTTTAATCTATCCTACTTGTGATATCACAGCCACATAAACAACTTGTATGTATACTATATCTCTAAACTCGATTCCAACAACGTATGTGGACTTAATGGTATCATTTGCAATAGTCCATGAGAAAATGTGCTCCTGAACTGACTCCTGTTCTCTCTAAATTCTACAATGCCTTGCTGCGTCTTTGGAAATCCTTTTGTGTAGTTCTAGTCTTTAAGAACTCAGACAAACCATGTAATCATTACATCAGCGTATTAGTCTTCTACCTTATTTTGGCAAAGTACTAGAGACTAATTAACTCTGAATTGGTTAAGCATCTTACTTCTGGGTCTTCTTTCAAATAAGCAATATGGCTTTTTGCTTCTCTAGGTCAACTCTTGATGTATTAACAATTATTACTGAAAATGTCTATCAAGCTTTAGATAAGAATGTTGCTTTGGATATCTCAAAGGCATTTGACAGGGTTTGGCATACTAGACTTCTTTACAAGTTGAAAAGTTATGGTATTTCTGAATGAATTTTTTGAACTGATTCAGTCTTTTCTTATCAAATTGCAAAACAAAATTGTTTTGAACAGCCATTCTTTTTGCATTAATGCCATAATCCACCAGGGCTCTATGTTTGAACCTACTCATCAACAGCCTTACTGATATCATCACTTCTCAACTCGGTATCTGTGCTGATGAAACAATTATTTACCCTGTCTTCATAGTAAGTCTGATCAGTTCAATAAGATCAAATTTACAGCTGACCTAATAAAAAAAAACTTCAATCTATTAACTGGGGCAAGAAATGCATGTTAATTTTATCACCTCCAAAAATGAAACTGCTCTTTATTAATCATCTGAGAGAACCCTTTCTGACTTTTATCATTATGGCTGATGCTAATCTCTAGGTGGTGGAACTCATTCCACCTTCTCAGGCTAACATTTTCTGGTGACATGTGGAAAGATTATATTGAATCATTTGGTAGGTCTTCTGCTAGGAAAGTTGGTTTCCCTATCATGCTAGAAATTTTTTCTCATCTGAATCTACCATTTGGTCTGGTGCCCCTGGTCATATATTTAGAGATCCTTGATAAAAATAAAAGTAGAATCTGCAATGTTAATGGTCTGGACCTCACCTGGCATGTCAATCTCCAGTCACTTTCCCACCACTCTACCATAGCTGCTTCCCTGTGCCTTTTCAATCTTCTCATGATAATTATTTTGAATATAAATCCTCTGGTGGTAATTGTTCTGATGACCTTTCCTCTATAGCACCTAGACTATGAATTTAACAGCAAAAATCATATCATTTTACACTTGAAAATGGCTAGATGTAGTTGTAAGTTCTATGCTAACAGTTTTTTTCTGTCTTCTTAATTTGTCCTTTTATTGTTCTCACTCCTGAATAATGTTTTTCCTTTTCTTATATTCTTCCACTCAGTAAACCCCTTCATCTTAGTGGCTTAATTGCCTTACTTGAGACAAAACGATTAAAAAGAAATGTACAACAATTAACATTTTTAACCTAGTATGGTGAGTTTTAATAGTCAATAATTTTGGGTAAATTTTACTTGTTCCTCCTGTATAATAGCACCATAGTAACACTTGCATTAATTCCTGACTATTGAATTTCAAAAATATATTATATACATGTAATACTTAAACAAAATTTTTAATGACATTTGCAAAATTTCAATGCTAAATAATCATTTTTTTTCATATTGCCAGATGGATTGATTTGTTAAAAAAAAAAAAAATAACTAATACTAAGCAGTAGGAAAATGGGGGAGTAAAATAAAGTCAGTGGGCATTGATAAGAAAAGCTGAAACTTTGCCTACATATACCAAGTTCAAATGTAGTTGGTATTTGTATATAACCATTTCCCTTTTAACACATACCACCAGAATTTTTTGTGTCATTGTGTAAATCAGTTTCAACACTTATTTTAATAATACTATCAATGATATCACAGGTTGCATAAACAGATAATTAACATTTTTATCGCTGCATTCTTATAGCATTGTTGCCTAGCTGTACTGGCCCATTTTGGGAAAAACAGGAAATTGCTATTTACAGGAAATGACTAAGAAGGGATTTCTGAGCACTACCATTTTTGTTTTGGACAGACCCCCCCAAAAAAAAAACTAAAAAATATACCACAAAAACAGGTATTTATGCTACTATATGTCCACACTTGTTTGGAAATATAAACTAACTAGCATTTAGTGCTATCACAAACACAAAGGACTAACTTTTATAGCCATTTTCATTTTTGACGACTTTAGTAGGATTTAAGTAAAAGAAAATATTTTGTTTTTCAACCTGGCCTTAGACTGATCACTATGATGCCATAAGCTTGTGTTTGTCCCCAAAGTATAGAAGCATATAAAAATTCTAATATCATATTTCATATCTGCATACAGATTTATGGCATTTTATTTTTTTTTTTACAAAATTCTCTATGGGCCGTCCTTTCTAGATGTGAGCAATCTTGGCTCTGCACAACTTCCTATTTCTTGTAATTCTTAATAAAACATCTTTTTTCACCATCCCTCCCCATAATTGTTTTTCATCCAGTTACACCAATCTTGTTAAGTTGGTCACTTTTTTTTTTTTTTCGCCTTCAATGCCTTGAATGTCAGTCAGCTTGCTTTCCTCATTATGTCAGAAATTTCAACTGCTTCTCATTCTAAGTATCCTTTGTGCTTCTCATTCTAAAGTGTCCTTTGTGTTTCCATTTTCCTTAAAAACTTGAGTTCCCCATGTTTGTCTGATAGTATTCTGAGTATCCTTCTGTAGAACATTTTCTCAAGAGAAATGTCTACAGAAGGATACTGAGAATACTATGGACAGAGGGAAATTGTTCAACATTCACCAAGACTGATATTATATAGCAGTTCAGTATTCTTTTTCTTTATTTATATATATATATATATATATATAATAAACAAATTCATAATTCTGTGTTTGCTAATTTTAGTTGTATTATTGAAATGATTACAATCATACTCAGCATTTTATGAGTTTACCTTTTTTTTCCTTTCCTTCTCAGAGCTCTTCACCTGGGATGTATTTACTGAAGAGGAGAAACCAAAAGGTCTTTATATACCTCCCAGTATCCATGAGCAATCTGATGGTACAGTGCTGGCCATGTATCACAGGAACTGCTTCCAAAGATTCTCTTGTCATGTGGATCCGGCTTTGCAAAAGAACTAATCCTAAACTGAAAGAGATCCCCTTGTGTTCAAACTGAAAACACCAGAGACTCTACCAGACATTGTAGAACAAGAAAACAGAACAAATCTACCTGCATTATGATAAAATGGCTCTTATAGATATGATACTTCCTATGACTATATTTTTTTTTTTTTTTTTTAAATATATTGTCCAAAAGATTAAAGATTTTAATTTAAACAGTTTTATCATTAGTTTTTTGATGATTTATGCAAACATTATTTTGCCAGATTAACCATTTACGTAATAAGACATTCTCTAGGAAGCATTTGTACCTCTTCTATTAAAATTTTAACTCTGTAGACAACTTCACTCAATGAGCAGAAAGTTTATCCTGTCATTCCAGAAGATGGATTGTCAAATGATAGTTTGTATTTCAAAGTTGTGTTAAGCCATGCTCATAACAATGAATGACCTTGACTGAATTCACCAAAGAGGGCTACTGCAAAATGAGAGAGGCCTTGAAACAAATGCAGAATGCTAAAGGTTAAGAACAGGATACTTGTTCAACAACCAACTCTTATACACCATAGCTTCTGCCATTAAACTTTTTAATACTTAAAATGCACACAGAAAGGGAAGAAATATAAGAACATGTAATAAATATCCAGTCTTATAAATAAAATTAAGTATAGATATTTCTATGTCTGACACAAGATCACACTTATGGAGCACTTGAATTCATATTCATTATCCATGGTTCTTGAAGCTAACTGTTTTTTCTTTTTTTTGTTTTTCCTTTCAGCAGCTAATGTTATAAAGTAGCGAGTGACTGTGTAGTTTCATTCAGTACTTTTATAATGCAACTTGTATTTGAAGAATACATTAGACATGAATACATCAAGACTAAGAGATTGAATAATTCTTATCTTTATGGCAAGAGTTCCAAACATTAAAAAAAAAAAAAAATTGGTTATTATTCATCGCATAAATTAATGAATTCATGGTTAGTAAGAAAACAGATTGCATATCTATAGATACATTCATAAATAAGCATCAATAATAGTTGGGTTTTGTTTTCTTTTTGAGAAATACTCAAGCAAGTGAAAATAAAATATTCAATCCACTATGCAATTTTTTCCACTTTACAATTTTTTTTTTTTTTTAAATCTAAATAATATACACAATAGAGGGAATAAAAAATATTACAGCAAGATAAATTACTGAACAATTTTCAAAATTAAAAACAAAAAGAAACAGTTTATAGCTTTTTTCTTCCCTGGATATATTTTTTTTTTTTTTTATTGATCCAGAAACAAAAAATAAATATAAATTAAGAAAAGAAAAAAAAAAATCCTCAATAAATAATGACAGTTGCTTTTTTTTTTTTTCCCTTTTAACTCTTTCCTTTACATTTGACCTGAATTTTATTGGCCAAGCTTTGAGCTTCTACTCATGCATCCATACAATTTTAGAGAACGGTCAAACTGGCATAATTCAAGCCAATGACCAATCCTAATGTTCACAGGCACAGTCAAATCTGCATAAAACTTATTATTCATAATTAATGGTTTAAGGAGTTAGGTTAATACGATATCTCCGACAAGGATATCCACTCACAAGGCACAAGATTCCGAGAAATATGACAACAATAAAATGTTCACTCATTTATATCCATTCATTGCGCTCTAACTGATGATGAAATTAAGATGTAATAATAGATGTGCCCCACCTAACATGGTTAAATTTTCAAATGTATATGTAATCAGTAGCAAATTCATTTAATAGATACTTTTTTTTTTGTAACCTGATCCATCAAAACTCAAACACCTACTACATATGTATGGCTGCAGAGGGGACAGAAAGTATGTATGGCTGTGGCTGTAATTTGAAAGTGAACACCTAAAGTTTGAAATTGAGAGCCAGGTTACTGACTAAATATACGGTCAAACACTTAACCTTAGGGGGAAGTAATATTTATAAATGATGTCATGCTGGAGTTAAATGAATGAATATTTTATCAAACAAAATATTAGTCTTGCTAAAATAATGAAAATTACAATTAAAACAACAAAATGAATTTGAATTACAATTTTTCTGACAAAAACAACTTATCACACAAACTGATTAAAATTCTGCCTCTGTACATCTTTTTTAGTACCCAATAATGAATATTATATATATGTTATAGCAATTCAGATTACAAACAAAATTTGTGGGTTTTTTGTTTGTTTTGTTTGTTTTTTACACATTCAAGACAGAAAGCAAATGCACAAGAGGGCACCAGAATATGACTCAGAAACAATGTACAATAAGGTAGACAGAATGGCTACTGATTACTATAACAAATATAAATAAAAATCAATGAACTAAATTAACAAACTCAAACATAACATTTTGAGGTGATAAAGGTTTAAAGGATTTTATATACAGTAAAAATATGAATAAAGGAATCGTAAAAACTATTTTATTCAAATGAATTTGTCAAGTCTCCTTTGTTCATTAAATGAAATTAACATTCTGCATTTTTTCTTCCTGTTACGTAATACTTACTTAGAGTTGCTGTAAGACATCTTCCCTTTGCATTTCTTAACCGCATTTTCTATTGTGCTGAGATCGTTCGTTACATTTAGAAAATTCCTGGTGACGACGCATCCTTGTCTTTACGCCCATTTATATTTTCCAGACTGTATTCAATTTCTTTTCATACATTTCGTACATTCTTTTCCTATACAGTAAATGTTTTGAATTTTTATATCCTTCCGAAAAAATCAATTTTTTAAGAAGCTCTATCAATTTTTTAAATGGGCAGAATGAATAGCGACAAAAGTGGATAGATAGAAAAATAGATAGTGATATGAAGAGATTGATATATGAAGAAAGACAGATAGACAGACAACCAATAGAGATAGAGAGATGGATATGAAGAGAAAGATAGACAAACAGATAGATAAATGGATATAAAGAGTGATAGATAAATATGAAGAGATATTATAACAAATTTCTTTAGATCTCCAATTATTATCTAAAATATAAATACATTTAGATAGTACAATTTTTTTAGATAGTTTAATTTCAATTCTTATACAGTAAATGTTCTGCATTATTCCATCTTTCCCGAATAAATCAATTTTTCTCGGACAGCTCTATTAGAGAAAATAGTTGCCTATAAAAGTAGATAGATAGATGAAGAGAATGAGATAGATAGATAGATAGATAGATAGATAGATGAAGAGAATGAGATAGATAGATAGATAGATAGATGAAGAGAATGAGATAGATAGATAGATAGATGAAGAGAATGAGATAGATAGATAGATAGATAGATAGATAGATAAAGAGAATGAGATAGATAGATAGATGAAGAGAATGAGATAGATAGATAGATAGATAAAGAGAATGAGATAGATAGATAGATGAAGAGAATGAGATAGATAGATAGATAGATGAAGAGAATGAGATAGATCGATAGATAGATGAAGAGAATGAGATAGATCGATAGATAGATGAAGAGAATGAGATAGATAATATATAATAAATGTGAATCTCACTTTGTCACTATGTCATATTTTTCAGCTTTACACCTAGAGGCCTTAGCCTAATATATCATAGCATTTTGGAAACATGCCGAATCACTGAGCAAATTAAAAACTTTCCATCCCTGATCCAGACACGCAATCCTAAAATTTGGGATTCCCAAGTTTTCATTACTACGAATAGTTTTCTGCGTTTCTTTAACGTGATTTTATTTGCGACGGAATTTTTCTACGATAACAATTTTTATAACTTGGAAATAAATTTGTAAATAATCGAAATTAATTGCGAAATCCAGCGAAAGTCACCCATGAAATAAAAAAAATAATTGTTTGTATAGAAAGTAAGAACCTACATGCATCGAACTGTCTTTAAATTAAGTGGCTACACTAGAATTATCGTTGCACCTTTTAAAAGGTGAGCTTAAAAATTAATGCAATATTTAAATTAAATGTCGCTATCAGTTTTAACTTCTTCTGCAGTATATTGTTGCATATTGCATCTACTCTTTTCTACGTAATGTGATGAAGGCCCAATCAAGAGGGTTCCACCGAGGCTAGCTTAAATGACGCCAGATTTGGCGGCTTTTAATCTTGTTATTTTATAAAAACCTTGCATTAAATCATGTACAGTGTAACCCGGATATAAGAGACACCCGGATATAAGAGATATTTTATCTGGTCCCAAATTAGAGCCCGTGTTAATGTATATAAAATAGACCAAACCCGGATATAAGAGAAACCCGAATATAAGAGACTTCTTCTCCGGTCCCGACAACTCTTTTATATTATCCGGGTTACACTGTATATAATCTCATAGCGCACTTTGGCCGGATGCATTGTATTTCTAAAAAATATTACGAAAATACGGCAAAAAGAGAGTTCGATCCATACTGGTCGCTCCTTACTTTCAGCCTTGTGCCACATCTAAGCTACATGTGTATGCGTACAATGCGCACCAGTTATATTAGAACATATCGGCGGCATAAAAAGAACATATCGGCGGCATAAAAACTACATAACATCATGTTACGTGATATGCGTCAAATTCTTTGTTTTGTCAGCTGTATCGAGCGCATTATTATGAAAGTTCTCAGTTCGGCACTGTATATGAAAATGCACGACGTACACACGGCACGGGGCCAGAGTTAGGTACAGCGGTGTTTCTAAGATTGACACAGAGGGGGTCGCTACGGAGTTGACTATTGTGATGCATGTCAAATTCGCGTCATTTCTGATCGTTCGGGTGATTATGAACAAAGACGACCCTGGTAATCCGTTCAACTTATTCGGGTGGCATCAGGGTCAACTTCAACGTTCTCTGTATTATAGAGATTTCGCTCTATTTCAACTCTGTAGTGGTTGTTACACACAAAACAAACAAGGACGCTCATTTAGGGAGGAAACTGTGTCACGTTTGCGTTCATTCATTGAAAATGGCAAGAATCCACGTTTTTTCTTGCGAGTATGTTAACCCTTTTGACACCAGTGATCTATAGCACCGTAGCTTGTCTTTCCTGCTGTACCTTCAGGAGGATTTCTTTTCATGAAGTGGAGTTACTAGCTACACTCTCTATCGCTTTTCGATGCTGAGTTTCCCTTCTTGTAGACAGGTAACGGAACAAAGCCTAGGAATCAAATCTATGCTGTTATTAGCTCCTATCGTAGCAAAGAAAATTATGATTCATACCTTCCCAAGGATATCTGTGCGAAAGCAAACGCAATCAATTCCGCCGGATTTTGAGAAACCAATCTCACTTTTCGTGTCGAATACCTTACGCGCAAATCAATATTTTCTCTACTATAAACAGAATGGCTCTTTTAATAATGAAAACGTTAATAACCTGAGAAAATCCTGTTATAAATTTTAAAAACGGCATGATTCTATTTTGGGAGATGATAAAAGGTTAGAATAATAATTGTCTTTAATCTATGTGTAGTAGGAATGACTTACTGGATGTTGAAGTTAACCTGTTTTGGGCGTCGAAAAAAAATTGTGATAGTAAACGTTGATGAAAGAGAGTGTTGTAAGTGTACACAAAAGGAGAAATGTAGAAGAGATGCATATTATAGAGATAATGGAATAAAATAATCGACCTTCGGCTGGCATCTCGACTTCAGTCAGTTACTCACCGACCAGACTGTGCTTCCCTCTGCTTTTTCTAATCTATGTTCATGGCGAATGCTCTGACGAATGCTTTCTCTAGCAGTCTGAATACATGAATTCAAGCGTACTACTAAACTGGCACCTAGGTTCCACGCTTTCACTGCTGAACTAGTTAGATGCAACCACCACTTCTACTCTAACAGCTTCTTATTTCGTACTTCCCACCTGTGGAACTCCCTTATTATTTCTTGCCTCCCTGATAACTACAATGTTCAAAAACTTAAATGCAACGTCAATAGCAATCTTCTGTCTTCTTAAACCATGTTCATTTTATTTTTATCCTTTCCTCAATCGTCCCTATTCTCAATCTTCTCTTTCTCTTTAAGATTCATTCCGTGTAACCCCCTGCGTGCTAGTGGCATCAATGATTTGCTTGGTGTGAAATTATTAAAAAATGCGATGTCGGTTGATCCTAGATTTCTCTAGGTTAAGTTTGTAATGCCCAAGGAAGCATACTCTTAGGAACGTGTAATGGTCTGGGAAGAATCCTCTTAGAAAGAAATAGTTCTTGGAAGGAAACGTATTAATAGAACTTCCTCCTTACGAATGCAAAGAGAATGAATAGATTTGATATGTAATGGTGCGTCATAGATATGAAGGTCTGAACTGGCGGAACTAAGGAATATAGCTTGATTGATATTTTTCCATAGTAATCACAGTAGGGTAGTGGGAAGATAGCAACAGTTCTTCTTAAAGGAAATATCTACAAACGAACAATATATTGGGTGGTGGAATCGTTTCTAGAAAAGTGGGAACTGGTAACACCAGAACAGATATGACAGTAATACTCCATTCTTATCATGTTGTAATTTTTGTGAAGTTAAAACATGCCGGGGACACTAAAATCAAGCAGGTGCGTAAATCTAAATATCTGGGAATTGTTCTGACAGAGGACGATAAGTGTGACGCTGAGATCTGAAGATGTATTGGGATGGACAAAGACTAATTCCAAAAGCTAGTCAGAGTATTACGAGACAGGAGAATTTCGTTGGTAACAAAGAAATGATTAATGAGTTGCTACGTGATATCTTTCCACCTTTACGACAGCAACGGTCTCCTCAAAGATGAAGAAGAGTCTGAAGGTAACGGAGGTATGGTTCTAGAGAAGGATGTTAAAGATACCATGGACCAAACATGTGAGCAACGATGAGGTTTTGGAGAGGATGCAAACATTGAGGAAGCTTATACTTAACATCAGAAAGAGGCAACATTAGGATGCTTCTCTCTGTCGGTAGTTGCATAATTAAAAGAAAAAAAGTCCCAGCGAATGATTTAATTTTATGATAATATTTCAACTAGCAGTTGCCAGTCTTGGCCACTCCTTAATTTGAGTAAAAAAACATTGTAAAGCTCGAAACGCTTAAGAATTCAAATCAAAGAAAATAAACCGAGTTGATGACGTTTACAACGTAATAGCAAGTTGAGGCGTAAAAAAATTATTAAGGATTGTCCAAGAATGGCACAACTGCTTGTCGAAATCTGTATCTATAAAAGCCAGAATGTGTGTGTAACGAATGCACGACTGCAATTTTCGACGGATTTGCGCCAAAATTTACATGCACATGCTCCAAGTTAGCGGAAAGATCAAGACCGACGTTGCATTTCGCAACTCCCATCGATAGGGAAAATAATCGATATTTTCATGCTTCTACGGCAGTTTCTTTTATTTTTCCCGCCATTTTCTACTGGCCAGAGTGAAAGCCTATAGCTTGCTGCCACTAATAGGCAGGAAAATTCCATTGGCCAACTTGAGAGCCAACAGCTGACTGACACGAATGTTAACTAGCATGCTAGCATGCAAAAAAAAAATCGATAGCTGCATTCGTCACAAGTGGGAAAAATTTAAATCTGCATAGCACTTAACTGTAATTGGCTCATTCGCCTGCTTAAACTCAACGTTGATTCTGATTCCGCAGAACGGTGTTGGGTGTGAAAAAGTATTTGTTGTTAACATTTTTTTTCATTCGGTTTTTCCAGTTTCGAGTCCTCTTTTTAAAGCTGATCGTTTTGTGTTCATTTTGTTTAGTTCTTTTTTCGTAATAGATTTAACGTTTAGTATAGTACTTAGAAAAAATTCGCAGTGTCAGATAGGCAAGAAATAAGGAATGTAGCAACATCAGCTCGGCAAAGGGCACTCCTTTAAAGGCAAGGAAGGGCAAAAATATTTTAAGTCAAGTGATAGCGATTGCTATGAGTCGTACGATTTAGGAATCAAGCACGGGCAACGCCGGGCCATGCTGCTAGTCTTCCCATAAAAGTAAATCATTTGTTGGAACTACAATTTTTTTTCTTTTAATTCAGGAAGAGGTAGCTGAAATTTCCGTGACACGTAATGAGGGAGGACCGCTTGGAGAATCTGATATTCACAGGGCGAATAGAAGGAAAGAGAGACAAGGGAAAGCAACGCGTTACATACTTAACGGGTGGATGAGAGAATAGGGTTTGGGAGAAGTAGCAAAAGGATAAAACATTGAGAAGTACAAGGGATAAGGGGGAGTGGAGAGCCGTGATCGCGTAGGTCCTGAGGGGAGACGGCCCAATAAAAGAAGAAAGAATTTGAAGTTAAATTTCGTTCAGAGCGACACAATGACCCATCGGTTCTTGCCAAATTTTTTACTATAGATATAGCTGTTGCTTATGACTTCATAACTAATACTCGTTCGAGACATGGCGCCTAGTTGAGATTATGACGTCTCTTTGGGACTGGAAATAATTTAAAGCTTCAAACGTTACTAGCTTTGATCTGGATCTATGGAATAATAGTAGGGACGAGAGCTGCGTCAGCGGAGAGATTATGTCTTAGACTTTGCGCTTCTAGATTATTGGAGGTACACGGACACACCTTGGTATCATACGTCTTATTTGCTCATGATATGAGCAAAGTTGTCCGCAGATCGTTAACATAAAGCCTAACTGCTGTAGGATCGTGGAAAGAACATTGATGAATTGGTCTCAAGCTTCAGAGAATTCGCATTGACAACGACCTTTATTCCCCAACCTGACGGGACAACACGTCCAAGAGCCTTTCAGAGATTCCATAGCTGTAGAGGTTGTATAGCAACCACCTATTTCAAAATATGTCATGACCTTCCCGATATCAGAGACGGACACTGATTCTATGCGTGATAAAAAAAATATGAACCGTAACCTTAGGTTATGATTCATTTTTTATCAAAATTTTTAGTATTGATAAACTCCAAGAAATTTCTCTCTCTAGGAGAGAAAGGCCATATAAATGCGCTAAAAGTGAGTTTTTTTTTTTATGAAATTCCTATATATTTGGACTTGGATCTCTGGTACATGGACGGGTTTAATACCAATAATTCCAAATTAACTCTCTTTCATTTTACTAAAGTTATTTCTTAATTGTTTGTCACGTTTTCGTTAATTTCCGTGAATTCCCGTCGAATTAAATTTTGACCTTGTGACTATTACGATATCAGTCTTCCCTTCCATCCCCTAGCCAGGCCTTCCTATCTCCATAATATCACTCGAGTAAAGGTGCCTTCTTGGCTCCATACCATTCCCATAAGTCCCCTCTAACGTGCTCTCTCTCTCTCTCTTTCTCCAAATAAACAGTACACTACAAACTGATACCATAGACAGTTTGAAAAATCCTGCGTAGGTGAAAACGGTCATTTACTAAAAGTATCTTAATTCCAATTGTACAGAAAATTTGCTCTGTTTAATGAAAATAAACATTGATTGCTCCATTATGAGTCAGTCATATTTTAAATTCTATGTTGTGTTAATAGGACTCGCCTGAATTATACCAACGGATTACTACCTATATATATATATATATATATATATATATATATATATATATATATGTTCATTTAGCACTTTTTAATTTTAGTTAATACACGTATTAGAATATACAAAATCCACTTAATTTAAACATTGTTATATTTCCTCTACATTATTGCTTTGAAAAATATGCAATATTTGACTCTATCTTTGAGAAGTGTCATTTCTTAATCAAATATTTTCTAGAAAAATCGAATCACTTCTTTCTTTAAATATTTTTGTATTATATTAGCATAGTTTTCTTTCGTTATTAAGATGTTAGCTGTCAAACATTCACTTAAATATATGACTTTTCTCCCGTATATTCGAATTGACACTCTCAATACTCTTTTATAATGGTACCATTATGAAGAAGTTTTCTTAAACAGGATGTGACAGAAATATCTCACACATATAATTCACAGAAATACCTCTTACATAATCGTAAGAGATTCGTGACCATGTTGTCTTCATCTAGCTTATGTATTACCATTATGTGAAAGGTATTTCTGAGAGGTATACGTGCGAAGTATTTATTTCCGAGCACTGTATATTGTGTAAATAGGAGTGGATATGTTTGCTTATCATCCGGTTCATACTCCTCCCCAGCTTTTTGAAAAAAAGTAGAGCTTTTCTTTTTCTGTCTAGGATTGGATGTCTGTATCATTCTAAAGTATTTTTACTCATTTTCATCCTCATTAGACCCTCTGGGTTAACTGATTAAAAAAAAAATAAAATAAAAAAAATAAATTAAAAAAAACAGCGGTTAACTGAATCTAATCGTGGATACTGGTATCGATAATTTTGTTTTTCTGTTATAAAAATTGGTGGAAAAAACACCTGTTTTCCTGTCTAGGATTGGATTTCTGTATCGATCTAGTATTTCTACTCATTTTCAGCCCCACCAGCCCCTTCGGGTTCACTGATAAAAAAACACCAAAAAAAAAAAAAAACAGCGGTTAACTGAAACTAATCGTGGATACTGGTGTCGATATTTTTTGTTTTTTCTGTTATAAAAATGTTGTTGAAATAAGACACTTGCCATGCTCTACTGGATGGAATTTAGAAATAGCGACTAAGATGGTTGCATCTGTGCACCTAACACGAGTCGTCCCTCGAGATCACGCAGAAATACACGAGATTGTAACGATATTTTCTCGAGACAATTTCTCGACTTGGTTCGATGATGGACCATATCCAAATCCCGATATGTTAAACCATTTGTCTTGCTAGACCGCACTGAAAAGATAACGATAAATTACTCTTATTTGCAAATCTATTTTCATCCGATGGACGTTGGAAAGAAAGGCTGCATAACAAATATATTTTATTTGTTTACATAAGCCAACCATACATCTTGCTAGCGATTAATTGATGAACATGAAAGCAATTTCTTCTTCACTTTAATGAGTTCTCGACCTGATAACCTTTTATAATATCCTGTATGGTCCAGCAAAAAAGGTCTCCATGCTTTTCTAATCAACTTTTCCAGAATCAGGCCGTCTGTCAGCACCTACGTGACTTCCTCTCGCAGACCTCTATACATTTTTATAAATGGATCGATGGACCGACCGGTTATATTTTCAGATGTGCGCATGCGCTTTTGCGTACTGCTTAGAACAGAATATGTTCTTCAAGGAATTTCTCTATAATGGTGGGTGACTCAATTATGAAACAATATAACTCTTTGTTTTCTATTCTCAACGGCTTTCTTCTTCGATTTATTTTGGCCTTGTTCTGCATAGATCCAAAACAAATCGGACAGAAGTAAAAATACTTTAACTATTAAATATCCAAACGGGCAGTTTAAGCACACTTTAAAGTATTTAACCCTGTGTTAGCAGTATGGAGTACTTTGTTCTCCAAGAATGTTTAAATTCTTCGGAATTCCTACTTGGTAACTGCTTTCTTTTCTACTTCTTCTTGCGGCCTCAGCCGAGATTGAACTCACCAATACTTTGATTGGTGTAGTTCATAATCTTGTCAAATAGCTGAATTCTTGATGCTTCGCTAGGGCTATCAAGGGTGTTTTTATCGTGACACCATCACTAAATGGATTGCCAACCAAGGCTCAGAGAGACTCCATTCACCCTCCTCTAAGAGCAGGTTTTGAATTCAGAGTTTTCCTTCTCCTAGACCAGTTGCCATCCAAGGCTATAGAACCCAGTCTGTCCTGTTATTTACCCATAGCTGGAGGGAGAAGAAAGAGGATTCACACCTTTCCCAAGGGTGTTAGCACGTAAGTGAATGTAATGGATTCCTCAATGCAAGCCGCTATCCATTACTCCACCGTGCCTCACTAAAGGATAGTATTTATCATGCGGTTGTTGTCGGAGGCAGATGCTGCATCGTCTCCTTCAGGGACTCCTTTCACACCACCTGACGAACGAAGTTTTTATGATTTATATTTTTTTTTCAGATTAGGTCATTTGCAGTGGTGTGCAGTAATATTAATCGATTTTGATATATATTTTTCTTTGGTCTTGAAAAATATTGCGTCATCCATAATTTCATCAGATTTTTTTTATCACCCCGAGTCACTATTTTTTCAACTGTCGATTATTTGTCCTACGGCCATTGTCTACGATGGACGTTACTCAAAGGAAGCGTACGAATATTGTAATACTACTCGAACACACTGGCAAGCCTTTCCAGTGAGCAAATCAAAATACAATAGACTGGCACAGAAACTATCATGATTTAATGCCAGTCAAGAATCCGTGGACAATCTGCAAGGAACCACTTCGTGGAATAGACATACAAAGTACTAACATGTGCACTGGGTCATGTTTCATTGGAAAAATACGGAAAAAAGTAAATAATAACGGAATAATTTGTTTTCTTTAAATTAATTTACAGAAAGGTGAATCTACTACTTTGATCGTGTTTAGGTAGATTTTAAACTTTTAGTTTTGCAGATGAAATCATTTACTTGTTAGATCCCACCCCGTATGCCGAGGTCAGTGGCTATGAACAAATTAAATCTGTAGGTCTTCGCGAGGAACATACTTCTTCAAACTTTGTGGACTGGCGCTATGCTATCACACAGAGACACCACATCTCATGTGGGCTTTCAACAGCATCAAGAATTAAAATAAATAGCATATGTATCACGAGAAGAAAATAATGATATAATCGATATGTTGAAGAAGCTGGGCTAGAGATAGTTTCCCCCAATACCGTAGGTTGCTACAAAACCAAAACCTTAAGAGTCATATTCTTAAAGAAAGTTATTCTAGATTCTCATACGACACCAAACCTGTTCAGAAAAAAAACTAAACTCCCTGTATACAACCTCTCACTCCTATATCGATGATTAAATGTGGCTTCGAGTGAATGAAACCTGTTGGTCTTAGCGAGGATCACCCTCCTTCGAGAGATTGAGTCAGAAGCAAATAAATGTACAACATAACAGAAACACAATTGAGGACTTTCAGCTACGGTAACAAATGAAATGGATAGCACATATAAATTTAATAGACAATAATGACACAATGGTAGCGTTCAACACTTCTTCAAACAAAAATTATTCACTTCTGTCGGTACTGAAAAGAGCAATAACAGTTAGTGGACAAGTGTAAACTATTTTACTGAAAAAAATGTTTTAAGGAAACGATTTTAAATGTTTCAATTTACAGCAGCATGATTAACGAATGGTTGCTTATAAGGAAACTGCTAATACCTCCTACATAATCATAAGAGATTCGTGACCATTTTGTCTTCATCTAGCTTATGTATTACCATTATGTGAAAGGTATTTCTGACAGGTATACGTGCGATGTATTTATTTCCGAGCACTGTATATTGTGTAAATTTGATTACAAATAGAGATTAGAACAGATACTACACTTTTATCGGAGTCGTCAGGCAGTGAAAAAAAGCTTAACAGGTGCGGCACTTTTTACACGTTCACGAATGTTCAATATTTCTTTATAAGGAAACGGCTAATATTGCCATTGCTATTAGAGACTAGGAGAACAGATACTACACATTGATCCCGGCCCAGTGGTCAGGCAGTGAAAAAAAGCTTAACAGGAGTGGCACTTTTTACACGGTCACGAATGTTCAATATTTTCTTATAAGGAAACGGCTGATTATTCTCATTATAATTAGAGATTAGGAGAACAGATATTACAATTTCATCGAACTCAATAGTGAAGGATTGAAAAAAAGCGTAACCTGAGTAGCAATGTTTGTTCCGTCAGTGAATGCGGAATGTTTATAAAGAACCGGATACATTACAATTACCACTACTTATTCAGGACATCTCTGTTTATTTAGACACCCACAGACAGAGCAGTTTTAAAAAACAGGGTTTTTTAGACTAGATTCAAACGTTATTTTCATGCTGTGTCCAAGTGTTTTATTTAGTGAGCTGAGTTTGGTATGCCTCAATGTCTAAACAGGTTTTGGTCTTACTTGACGATCGAACTTATTCCACCAGCGAGCCGATAGGGAAGCTTAACATAAAACATTATAAATATGTGCCTTTTATGGTAAACAGAAAATGCATTTGCATTTTGAATCTGCATTTATGTTTTATCTAAACTTATACAGATTATATGTACGTATTTATTAATCTATTTTTCTATTTACCCCGGTCATCGCGAGTACTACATTATAACTTTAAGGATTATTTGGTATAGATTTCAGAACTTTCGAATGGGCAGATTTTAACTTTGCCTGCGTATAAACCGTGTGACTGCAGATCTTTTCGTTGTGTTTGCTATTATTCTCGAGATGTCTGTAAGCCCGCATCTTATGTTAAGGAAATAAAAATGGATACATACGTATTAATATTTAAAGTGTATTTAAATTTTATTTATGATTATGAAATATGAACTTCCAGAAAGCCATGCATTGAATATGAGTATTTAAATTTTATTTCAGTTTTAGACGCACTGATTCGGCTTTTCGGCCGTCTTCTTCTTTGATCGCTTTTGTCTTTTGTGTTTGCCTCACTGTCCGTCACCCCATATATATATATATATATATATATATATATATATATATATATATATATATATATATATATATGTGTGTGTGTACGTTTATCTATACATAGTTGTAGTTGTCTATTTTTTGTTATCGAACTCTGCTTAAGATTTTAGAGACAGACTTCCATAATCACATATATTCTGCAACTACATTAACCCGGGTACGTTGAGAAGTATATTTCCTTTTCATTAAAGTGGCTACTCGTGGGGAGCATTCCTACATTTTTTTTTTACGTTGATACAAATTAAATTTAAATTTGAAAAAAGTGGTGACTCCTAAGGTTACTTGTATAAGTATGTTTCAATTTCATCAAGGGGGAGGACTAAGACTCCCGACTGATTTTGTTTCCCTTTGATTGAAGTAAATGTAAATTTGGACAATGGAAGAACAGCTATCAAAAATATCAAAGGAGAAAGCCCGAAGATGGCGGTCAATATGAAATCATATGGACGTCAAGTTGAGCAAGAAATCACCAAACAGTCGGTTGTGTTTTTTTTTACATATTTGTTGCCATAATTCTACTGCCATGTCAATGTCGAAATCTGCTAATCAATTTATTCAAACAATTATGGCCTCAAATACCTATCAAATCAATCTCCTTTTGCACATGCCCTCCATTGAAAAGTTATTTCCTTTTGATTTAAATTAAATTTAAATTTAAACAAGGGAGTGACTCCAAGTCAAAATATAGGAGAAAGCCAGAAGCTGGAGGTGATATCGGCAAGATTATTGAATAATAGTAAAATTCATAATTTTCACCACAAATGATAACAATGATTTAAAATCAATCATCGTTTTCTTACAAAAGAAAATCTGTGGCACGCAGAGGCTAACTCAGCTAATATATATATATTGTTATGGGGTCCACCCCTTTTTCATACAAGAGGACTCTACCAGTGTGTACTTGGACTGCTGCCGTTAAATATCCAGGGTCAGTCAGAGTAGAGACAACAGTGTGATAATAGTGTGAGGAAACCGCTTGCAGAAGACACAGTTACAAGCACGTACAACTCTAAGGAAGTCCTACTTCGAGACTGAATTTACCAGACTGTGTGTATATATATATATATTATTATTGCTACTAACCACGTTACTGGATCTACTAACCGTATTACCAATTGTATTATTGTGTAAATACCTTTATTTGTCATATTGGAGACCGAATTTCATCTCGGAATCCACAACATATGTATGTATGTAGGTATGTATATGTATATGTGTGTCTTTTGATATAACTAAACATATATCTGTGAAAGAACAATATGAATAAAGACACATAATAAACTTAACATTGCCGATGCTTTTCGTCCTCTGATGGAAGCGAAATACAAGAATTTATAACTATTTACACTACTTACCTTCTTAAGACAAAGAGTTTTCAGTTGCACCAGATGACACGGAAAATTAGAACGTGGACTAAATAAAGGGTTTATTGAGAAATTCCAACAAATATCACTTGAAGAAGGCCGTAGCGTACAACGAGTATAGAGTGCAATGGCTGAAAAGTGGTGAACATGAAAGGCGAAAATGACGCTACAACACAAATGGTTACTGGGGGTGAAAGAAAATGAAAAGATTTTAGAAGAAGGAAAGGGAAACCCAGTCCTAAACAGGAAACAAATGCTAAACCTCGGCTCCTCTTCAAAAGACGAGGAAGGTATATGAACCGAACAATAGGTTAATATATTTATATAAATGGGAGAATGTAAAAGAAAAGTTTTTCGAGGAAATGTCGACAATTACAAAAGTAAGAAACAAGCGTCAATGTAAGAAACCATTAACATTGCTAAGCAAGGAATTAGAACAATAAGTGACGAAATAGAATCACCGATGAACCTGACAGAAATTAATCATCTTATATATACACAGTGTCGGCACCGATTGCAGAAACAATAGGTAAAAAAAACAACGTAAACAAAAAGGAAAATGACAGTCTGGAAAGAAAAATAGAAACTGAAATAAATAAACTGCGAGGACAATTGCCACTTACAAGTGAAGTATACAAGTGCTATAAAATGAAAGATACAAAAAGGCGACAAGTGAAACGAAGCCTTAACATAATTAATAATTCTGACATATCAAAAATTAAAGAGAAGGTGAAACAAAAAACTCAAGCGAAGGCACAGTGTATCAGGCGTTATGAAAAATGAAACAGATTCTTCTGGCAAAACAAGCTCTTCAAAGAAAATGCAAAGAAAAATATCGAAAACTTGGAAAAAATAAAATAGAGATAAATGACACACCTACTAGCCAGAAGTTCTGTCGTTCTGGTGTAGATGAGAAAACTGCAAAAGGCACAAAAGAGATAGCTACGCGGATCAAGCAACAACAGTAACAACACACACATATAGAATGCCAAAAACGTGGGGATAACAATATTACTGAAACAACCGCTGACATGTGCAAAACCAAAAAAAATTCAAAGAACCAGGAATAGACCGAATAGCAAATTTTTGGAGAAACAAATTCTATCTAGCACTCACCAAGACCACGCACGGGATTACAATGATATAATCATAAAACCAGAAAAATGCTCCAAGTGACTCACGTAAGTACTCCCCAAACAGAAGAGAGGCAGATTTGGAAGAACTATAGGCCCATCACCTGCCTACCAACAATATACTAGATCCTAATTTCTGTCATGACTGAAAGAATATAAAAATTCTTTGAGAAAAATAACTTACACCCAGCAGAATACAAGGGTTGTAAAAGAGAAAGTTACGCGTGTAATATCGACTGATTATCAATAAAACAATATTGGAAGCGGTTAAGACAAAGAAAAGAAAATTATAGAGAGCAGGGATCGACTAGAAAAAGGCGTTCGACAGTGTACCACACTCGTGTGTAGATAAAAAGCCTAGAAATCTACAGTGTATGCCCCACAACGGTGAAATTTTAACAAAATGCATGAAAAATTTTAAGACAAGACTAAACCTAAACCATAAAAATGAGTCACTAACATCGAGGCCAATTAACATCAAAAGCGGGATTTGACAAGTGGATTCATTATCGCCAGTACTATTCTGTTTTGCATTAGCACCAAATCAGCTAGCTTACTGAACAAGTGTAGGCAAGGATAGATAACACAGAATTACAAATTGAATCACTTATTTCATACTGATGTTCTTAAAACGTTTGCCAAGGATGACAACCAGCAGAAAAAAAAAAAAAACTACTCAGCATTGACGAAAGCTTCAGCAAAGGTAATGGGATAGTGTTCGAATCAACAAATTTGCCAAAGCCACTCTCAAAGGCTGTAAACTAACGAACACTACGGATTTAGTTAATGATATCAAAAAAAGCAAGGAACTAGACCAAGATCGTACATACAAATACTTAGGAATTAATGAACGAGACAGAATTCAACATTCAATCATGAAACAAATTATCCGAAAATAATATTATAGGAGTGCGGGTTTGATACTAGAATGTGAACTGAATGTATTAATAAAATGAAATCTATCAACACATTAACTATAACCGCAGTGGCATGCAGCTTCAACATTATTAAATCGAAGTTGAATGACATTAAAATATCTCACGTCAAAACCGGAAAAAATGCTTACCCACATGAGGATGCACCAAACGAAGTCAGATGTTGATAGGCTGTGTGTACCAAGATCTTTAGAAGGTCAAGGTTTACTCCATCTTTAATTAACTCTAAGAACTACAACAATCGGATTGGAAGCCTCCCTCACAAAAATCAGTGACCATCTACAAATAGTAAAACACTCAATCCACTCCTCAACAAAGAAGCTACCTTCTTCAAGTAACAGCTTAATATATCTGAAATCCTACCAGAAAAAACAAAACAAAAAAAAAACGTCTATACCGTCTATATCAACCAAGTAAAGCAGAATGCATTACGATTTGGCCAAATAAAATTACCTCAAACCAGGGAGGACAAGGCGTTGCATGGCAAATACATAAAAATAGCAGATGTGGACCAACAGAAAACACATCACTGGCTGAGGAGGACCGGGCAGAAAGGTGAGAGAGAATCCCTACTTATTGTAGCTCAGAACCATATCTTCGCAAACAAACCCCACAACTGCGTTAATAATATAATCAAGAATGGAACTAACCCGAAATGCAGGATCTGCAGAAACTATGAAGAAATTGTCGACCATATTATCTCAGAATGCAAGCAACTGGCAAAAATGAATATACCCTGAGACATAGCGATAGGGAAATAAACAACAATAGACATAACTTTATCATAAAAGTCAAGAATTACAGAAAGTGTGAGCTTATTGACGTAGCAGTAAAATCAGAGAGAAACACCTCCATAAAAAAATCATCGAGAAATTGTACAATTACAACAAACTGGATGTCGCAAATAACAGGATGTGGGGAATAAAGACTAAGTCTGTACCAATAGTAACGGGAGCACTGGGCCTCGTGGGAAAAGGAAAGAACAATTTTACTGTGTCCCAGGTTACATCAACATACAAGTTGCCCTGAAAATCGCCGTAAAATGAACATCCCATATATTAAATAATGTTCTGTTAATTAAATGACAATTCTCCTATAGAGCTAAGAACCATAGTTTAGAATCGGCTCGACAGGATACAAAGCAGGAAACATAACAGAGAATAATAATAATAATAAAGCTAAGCAATGTGGCACATGAGAACATGAATGATTCCAACCCTCGGATTGTTTGGAAAAGATTCCAATAGATTTATTGAAAGGATTCCTGATAGCCCATGCTTTCGTGAAATACAAACCAATTTTTTCACTTGTACAGCCCACATCTTACGAAGGGCTTTATCTATTTAAATATGTGATTTTTTTCCAAACTGCTCAGTGGAAAATGTCATGATTCCATTTCTGAACTTAGGTCTTTCGTCGGGACCGGGAAAGAAATGAGTACATACCAGAAATCGAAGGAATAATAATAATAATAATAATAATAATAATAATTCTACCTTCGATATATTAATAAATCTACAATCTCATTGGTTGGGCGTGCTCCTGGATCTTCTTCGAGACTCGTCCTAACCTGAACATAATTACCCCTTGGCGGTCAAGGTTAAAACGAATCTCTACCAATTTCAATGAATACGAATAAAAGTTCATACCGGAGCGGCCGTCACCCGGGACAACAAGGGCCGAGTCACTCAGAAAGGAATCAGTCTGGAACAAACTCTTCCACACACGAAGAGACACTAGGTCACCAAATCCGGATTATTGCCAACCTTGAACCAAGTGACTCAATACCAAATCGATTAATAAAAAGTAAACGAACGAAATGGAGCCGCGAAGAGTATCGGCAAGTCATGACATCCTTCTTCACTGCACTCGAAATCCCAGCAAAGAACACCATCAATCAAACATACCCAATATGGAGAAGGACGGTGGGAAATGATATAAGACCTATGTAATTTTTTAATTTTTTTTTTTTATATTTTTTTAAAATTTTTTTTTGTTTTTATTTATTTATTTATTTATTTTTGTCAGTGGAAAGTGTCATGATGCCAATTCTAACCTTAGGTCCCTGGGCGGGACACGGAAAGATATGTGTAAACGCCAGAAATCAAAGAAAATAAGAAGAAGAAGAAGAAGAAGGAGGAGGTTTTATTCTTGCAGGGCAAGGCCAAAGTCTCTTCGCTAGGAACCTTCATTCAAATATCGCCTATAAATAATATTGGGGATCCAAAATGCTGGTTCTCTGATAAATATCAGGAAACCATCGACCATCTAATCTCCGAATGTTCTGCATTTGGGGCAAATGAATACAAAAATCCCCACAATAGATTAGGGCAATATTTACACTGAATAATGTGCAAAAACTTTAGGAAAATATTAACAAACACTGGTATGAAAATGATCCAACACCGGTTACAGAAATAGAAGATATCACAAGTCTATAGGATTACACCAATTTAACAGACAGGAAGACTGAAGTAAATAGGCTGGAAATAATTTTCAAACACCGAGAAGAAAATCTTGCCTCTAATTGATATGGCTTACCCAGCGGACTGTAACATAGCAACCAAGGTATTTGAAAATCTATCGAAGTATAAAATCTGGAAATGCAATTAGAAAAAACGTGGAAATTGAAAATAAGAATAGTGTCAATCGTAGGCGGTGTACTTGGGATGATAAAAATTCGGAGCACAGAAATACAGTGAAGCAATCTCTGGAAATCCCAGCTTATAGAAAAGAAACAAAAAAGAAAATTGTATTTTCAAGTACAGCCCATGCACTAAGAATAACTTTGTCCTTGTAACGCTATTGATGGTATGGGAGTTCGAAAAACGAATCATGAAATATAGCCATAACAACACACCACTACCTGCCTTAGGTCCTCCAGCAGACTTGATAGGTAGTGTGACCCTAGCCGAAATCGAAAGATAATAATAATAATAATAATAATGATAAGAAGAAAAAGAAGAAGCAGAAGAAGAACTAGAACAAGAAGAAAAGCAAGAATAATATTAAAGCAGATAGAAGATAATATCCACCGTTCAGTAACGCGTTTAGAATGAATGTCGCCAAAATATAACGAAAATTATTAAATAAACATTTTGCGAGCGACAAGCTGCTCCGAAAATTGTTCAGTAAGAACAATTTAAAAGTAAGTTACAGTGGTTCTGGCAACATGGCGTAAATTGCCAGCAAACATAATATTAATGTATTATAGAAGAGTGGAAATACAGCAAATAACAATGGAATATGCTAGTGTCGAAAGAAAGAAAAGTGTCCGCTCCAGGGAGAATGTTTAACTAAAAACGTGATCCACCGAGCTGTAATTGTTAGCAGGAGCGAAGAAGAAAAAAAAAATGAATTTATGCGGAAGACATGTGTGGAAAATGGGAATATTATAATCACAAGTTGAACTTGCACAATGTAAAATAAAGAAACGCTACGACTTTATCGATGTATGACAGGTACAAGAAGGAGGAGATTGTAAATCCGAAGCGCTTGTTCGCCGGTAAGGAAATCGACGTAACCTGTGCATGAGTGAAAAATGGCGATTTTTCAAGGCATGGAGTGTGACAGAATGTTAAATAAGAGACAGAAACTTATGGAACCCTGCAGGCGTGGGAATAAATTTGTAATAAAAGATGTTGGGGATGGGTAAATTTAAAGCGACTACGGCAGAGACAGCCTGCCTTACCTTGTATGTCTTACACAATTCGGTAGCAAACTCTGCCTACTCCGCTTGATGCATAAAATTCACCGGAAGCCACGTAAACTTCTAGGTGTCCACATGAAACTTTAAATCGTAAAAATGCAGTAATATCTGATAATTGTCTATATTGTTTTATCTTTTGTATTAAGAACTATTGTTAGAGCCTACTTGTCTGATTTTATTATACAATACATACACACGCATATATATATATATATATATATATATATATATATATATATATATATATAGTTGCTAGCCATTCGTAATTCGAGGATACGCGTCTATTAGGGCGGCTAGCCAATCCCTATTGTAGGCATTCACTCAGGCACATTTGTGTTTGCTCAACGCCGACAGAACCAAACTGTGGTTTATACTGCAACTATGCTGAGCGGAACTTTCTAGGAGAGAACGTGTTATCTAGCATGATAATCAATTTGAACAAGGCCAGCCCTCGGCCACGATGATTTGTGGCTTTATGTTAGCCCTCCATATATATATATATATATATATATATATATATATATATATATATATATATATATACCAAACAAGGCACTGATTGAGGAATCGGGGAGCCGAGTTCGAATTCCAGTCGAATCCATTCACTTATGTGCTAATACCTTTTTTTTCCCTCCTGCTATGTGTAAATAGCAGGAAAGACCGGGTTCTATAGCCTTGAATGGGAACTTGTCTAGGAGATGGACAACGCTGAATTTAAACCTGGAGAGGTGCATTTGGGGACCTTGTTGCCTGAAGTGCACCAGGTCCCTCTATTCGGTTCTTCATAAAGTGTGATTGGTTCTGCACAAAGGCTTAAATATAATCAAATCATATTTGCAGATTGTCTGGCTGTCAGTTTCTAGGAACTGAGTTGCTTGACACTCATACGTCGAAAACGCCGGGAGAGTCCATTATATAATGGCAAAATATAATTGGTAGTGATTATTCCAAAGAGGACTATTCAGTCCATATGAGAGCTCACTGAATAAATCATAATATTAATTAGGAAAACACGTTAAGAAAAATTTTCTCGGTCAATTTATTTTTTGATATTGTTTAATTTGTATTTTTTTTTATTTTTTGTATTTCTTTTAGTTTGCATTCATCGAATTAAATTTATTGCTCACTATGGATATTTATGTTTTTTTCCCAATTCTCTAATCAGGTGATAGTAAACTACACTATTTGTTCTTATTTTACCTAAACATATATATATATATATATATATATATATATATATATATATATATATATATATATATATATATATATATATATGTGTGTGTGTGTGTGTGTGTAGGGTTTATTCGAAAGAGGACATATCAGTCCATATCAGAGCTCAGTATATGATACAGAGCAAATTATGAAAATAATTAGGGAAAACATTAAAAATCCATAGTCAGTAATGAATTAAATTCGATGAATATAAGCATATTCATAGCATCAGACCGACTATATTTTATGAAATAGATTCAAGATATCATACATGGCGGGAGGTCTTAGATTAGGAAGGAAGAAAACAGAAAAATGTATTAATGTAAAGTGCAATGGAAGGTAAGGAGATAGGATAGTTAAATTTAAAACAGAGCTAAAATAAAGTGTCTAATAAAATTAACAGAAGGACTTAAAATAGTCAAATCAAATCATCATCATATAATCATCAAAATCATAATACTAAAAATAATAATAAAAGTAAATAATATTCAAATAAGAAAACTACATATATTAAAAAACATAAAATATAAAAAACACATACACACACACACACACATATATATATATATATATATATATATATATATATATATATATAAAGAATAAAGATTACAAATTAAGATTAATAAATGAAGCATAAATAAAACAAAAATAAAAATAAATATGATAAATAATTAAAATAAGTAAAACAATAATTAAAAAATATTTGTAAAGATAATAAATGTCATATATGATATTGGATTATATACAGCTACAGACTCATATATACATGTGTGACAAGCACATACAAATGCATACATTCATATATACATAGATGAAAACACATGCATACATGTATGCTTGTACAAATATACAATTGAGGACAATTCACAGGTGCATTATATATATATATATGTGTGTGTGTGTGTATGTATGTGTGTAGATAGATAGATAGATAGATAGAAAGATAGTCATCCACAGGCAGACTGTTTCGCTACTCATCATTGCGGATAGACATCTGATTACATAAAGCCGGGATCAAAAGCCGAATTAATTGTTGTATCAGTTGGAGACTCTACCCCTGAGCCACTGGCGCACAAGAGTGATGCAGGAGAATTTAGACGTATTTATTTTTAGCTAAACACGCCAGTGACTGGAGAACTCAATTCGTCTTTACGAAGAATCTTGCATCACCAGCAGTAATTGTCACTGTTACATACACCGCCTGTATTTCTATCTCCATATTACTCTGTTCTGGGTTTATAAAAGCTTTCATTTTCGCATTACAGTTGCCAACCGGCTGATGTTAGGCTAAAGGCATGAAACTTATAGTCGGATTGTGTAACCCTGGTAAGGTTATTCTTTGTATAAAAGATATTGTGTTGCGCTGAGCACTTATATTTGTAGTTTATATATATATATATATATATATATATATATATATATATATATATATATATATATATATATATATATATATATATATGTGTGTGTGTATATATATATATATATGTGTGTGTATGTGTGTATATATGTATATATATGTGTGTATATATATATATATATATATATATATATATATATATATATATATATATATATATATATATAATTGTGTATTAGGAAAGCAGTCATTCTTTTATACAAGTTTGATTAAAGTTGACTGAAAGGTACTGCGTTTAAGCATTTTCTGTCTTTTTTCTCGCACACCACTCTGACCAGAGCTCAATTAGGACACATTTAAACCTACCAAACCCTATCAGCAACAAACATCTTGAAGACACAAGTGTAAGAGACTTATCCACATGTAAAGGAAAAATTAAAAATAATAGCAGCACTATAATAACAATAATAAACAAAAGAAAAAGCACCAATAACATCACCTACGGCCAAAATGTGCTTACCGTGTCTGGAAAAAATCACATGACACATACGTATAAAATCCAGTTTAACACAAAATATACGGTTTTCAGCAGCTTGAGGCTAAAAAAGGCATTAAAAAAACTATTGGGCCAATAAAAGTTCTTAGATGATAAAATCGTGATAATATGCAATTTTCTAATTAGGAATTCTGTTATACAAACATGAGTGTACAGTGCCTTGGCACGTCATTGAAGTTGAACCTTAGCTTCCTTTTTTACATTTAAAATTACTGACGAAACAAAGATGAATGCTGTGTATGTAAAGAGGACATGACATCTAGAGATAGTCATACGTCTTGAAATTTTCCAGGGATAATTTTTAAAACAACGAAAGACATCTGTTAATACCGGGTGTGCATTTAAATACAAAGAAAATCGGAAAACCAGACAATTGTGACAAGATAAGTAGAAGAAAAATTGTGAAAATATCAGAAGGAAAAATAAAGTAATTAAGAAAATTCGTTAATGAACACTTAACTTTCTTATATATTTTTTCTTTAAACAGAACGAAGAGAGTGTAGAAACTCTTTATATAGATTATTGTATCAAGCGCTTATTTATTATCCATTTTGAAGGAGTTCGTTATTAGAGTGTATATCTTTCTTTCTTCACTTCTAAGATGTGCTGTATCGGAGATGGGTATATTAATAAATTCATATTGCTGTTTCTCAGAAATCTCTCAAAAAGTCCCAAGTATCTCAAAGCATGTGATATTGGGAGTTGTTTTAAATATATATATATATATATATATATATATATATATATATTTGTGTGTATATATATATATATATATATATATATATATATATATATATATATATATATATATGTGTGTGTGTTTTGTACATACATATATATATATATATGTTTGTATATATATATATATATATATATATATATATATGCTATGATTTTTTTTTTCTCATGATAATGGCCTTGCTGGACAAAACTATTCAAAGAACCTAATAAAACAATGATATTAATTTTGATGTTTTAATTTTTCAATAATTTGCATTGTTCAAAACACACACACACACACATATATACATATGATTATATATATAATTATATATGCATACATGCATATATATATATATATATATATATATATATATATATATATATATATAATATGCACACTGCTGGCATAAATTATAAGACCAATGGATTTTGCATTGTTGGACACAACCACTTATTTTAGTATAATTTCTAAAAATGAAAATCAGAAAATGAAAAATTATAATTATTTTTTTAGCATTTAATAAGGACATTTTTAATACTGGGAAAGTAGGCTAAATGCTAAATAAAATATAAACTTGAGTGGCCCGTAGGCCATGTAATGGTTAAATATTTTCTTAAAAAATAATCTCTGTTTCTTTCTTTATTCGTTTACTACCTATGAATCTATTTATCTTTGTATATATATATATATATATATATATATATATATATATATTGTTACATAGATAGTAGGGGTTTGAGTCTATTCATATCTAACCGCATTTTCGTTTGTAACTTCTTCCGGTAAATAATATTTTTCTCGTATTTCAATGAATCTCTTCCAAGTATGCTGCAAGGGATTTCTTTTTTCCAAGATTTACTTTAAAATCGATATTTCAAAACTTAGAAACAATCCCAAGTTTATTTTAATCGATGTATTTTGTGGGGGTGATTTAACTTAAATCCAGCGATTTTTTTTTCTCGTGAAAAATATATTTCCTTCAGTTGCTTCTGATTTCCATGTAAAACGCCATGGCCGAATGTCAAATCAATGGCTAAAATTCATCGTCATCTTCATAAATGTTCGTGCTTTTGAATAGTGATTTTCCTATCTCTTATTTTACGTTCGTTTTCAAATCGAAACTTTCTTGTTAGTGTGCTTAAAAAGGAGTTTTTCTTCTTCTATGTGGCACCTCCCTTCAGGACGTAGGCGATCATGGCTCTCGATATATTCCTGTTCTATGTAGCTCTTATTATATTTTATCAGTTCCCGTAGGAACACTGAAGTTAAGCAATCTCGTGTGTATTTAGGCTGCATTTCCTCAGTTTTGTTTATTGTAGTGCAGAGTCCACAGAATTATGACAATCAGTTTGAATCGTCTCCCATGAACTAAAATGCAAGATGAACCTGTTGGATATTTTTCAGCTAAGACTTGTCATAATATAAGAACACGGTGGGAGTAAAAGTGAACTCTCGCCAGCATTATCGTCTGAGAGGATTATATTAATTTCAATGTCGACTTCATCCTAGCGCAAATATTGTCACCTTTGGCATTTAAAAGGAAAATAAAATCATATGCCTCCTGGATTATAGAGGGACAACTTGGATTCGCAAGCATTTTAATCCGACGTCAAGTTGATCTTTGTCATTTTACATGGTGAAAATTCCTTAAAAATATATATTGAAATGAAATACATAATTAAATTTAAAATAAATGTCTTATGACCTCTGTAGCAAGCAAACTGTTAATATGTCATCTTTTGTCAAGACGTAAGCAAGTAAGTGTAACATTGTGGGTGAACAATAAAATAAGTTAATTTGAAGGTAACGATGTCGACTTCATCCTAGCGCAAATATTTTCACCTTTGAAACTTCAAAGGAAAATGAAATCATACGCCTCCTGAATTATGGAGGAGTACTTTCCTTGATTCTCTAGCATATTAATCCTATCTCGGGTTGATCTTTGGCATTGTACATGGTGAAAATTACTTAAAAATATATACTGAAATGAAATAAATAATTAAATTTAAAATAAATGTCATATGACCTCTGTAGTAAGCAAACTGTTAATATAACTTTTTTTGTCAAGACGTAAGTAATTAACATTGTCGGTGAACAATAAATAAGTTAATTTGAAGGTAAGGATGAGAAGAAAAAAGAATCAGTATGTAACTATTAAACGGCCACACAGGTCGAATGAATTGAAATCTGATATATTTGACACAAGTCTTACGAAAAGATAACGTTAACAGTTAAACAAGATGTAGTAAAATCATTTAACTGATCTTTGAATTAACTAATCAGGAATGAGATAGAGGACAATATTTCATGGTAGATAACTATTTTTTCATGCAAAATTTATTTAGTGTCATTTTTGACTTGGTAGCGGTTAGATGGCCTAAAATAATAGGCTGTAGTAAGAAAAGTTAGTTGCGGTTTTTTGTGTATATGTGCACTATTGACGACTCACTTTATAGTCCACCAATAGAAGTTTAACCAATCAGAAGACGTAAAATATTCAATCCTTCGTATATAAAGGCAGCCATTTTGTTTACTCTCTCCGAATGTCCAGTGCCAACTTGTCAGACGAAAGAACAGAAGGAAGAACTACTGAACTACGCTCTGCTACTTTACCGGGATATCCACTGCTAACCTGAACTACGCTTCCCTACTGTCTTCGAAATATTCACTGCTAATCTCTGGATTCTATACTCAAAGACGACCGTCATCATGAACAACAAATTTATCTTCTTAAGCTTGCCCATTCTCTCATCTTGCTGACGAGTAGTCGGCAACATTACTCTGCTGGAAACATTTGACGATAGAATCCACACGCTTTGTACCATTTATTAAGATGAGCAAACCTCCGGCATGATGAAGAGATTACTTCTGATTTTCAGTGAGGACACGAGACAACAAAACATTGGGATATTAGCTTGGGGACAACCAGTCCTTCCCAGTACGAAGCGACGAATATAGAGCGCCCAAACACAAGTGCGAGCCACAGAGTATTTACTGACAAGAATTTCTACGTAATGCCTTTCATTATTAGGTCAGAGTTGCGATGTGTTCTTACGAAAGACAATAAAGAGCAGTTGTCTTCTCCGCAGATTTCTTTCTTTCTCTTAGATTGGTTATTAATACAACCGTTCAGTTATATTAAATGGAATAGTTTAATAATTTAATATTAATGATTAATAATTTAGTGTTCAGGCATTTCCATATACAGCCTCTCTATGCAGTAAATAAAAAAAAAAAAAAAAAAAAACTTGGCTCACTTCAATTATTTATCATAAATAACGCTAAATAAATGTTGTATTTTCTCCTAAGACTTGTTTCGACATCCATTTACATAAGCACGGTGGAGTAATGGATAGCGGCTTGGATTGAGGAATCGGAGAGCCGAGATCGAATTCCAGTCGAATCCATTGCCTTCACTTACGTGCTGATACCCTTGGGAAAGGTGTGAATCCTATTCTTCTCCCTCCAGCTATGGGTAAATAGCAGGACAGACTGGGTTCTATAGCCTTGGATGGCAACTGGTCTAGAAGGAAAACTCTGAATTCAAAACCTGCTCTTAGAGGAGGGTGAATGGAGTCTCTCTGAGCCTTGGTTGGCAATCCATTTAGTGTTGGTGTCACGATAAAAACACCCTTGATCGCCCTAGCGAAGCATCAAGAATTCAGCTATTTGACAAGATTATGAACTACACCAATCAAAGTATTGGTGAGTTCAATCTCGGCTGAGGCCGCAAGATGTTGATGACATAAGCTCAGCAAGAATGTTACGTGCATTTTTTTCTACCTGTCTCTTTTGCCCTAAATCTGTCCTGTGAGTACCAAATTTTCCAAGCCCTCCTTCCCCATTATATGCCCTAGAAATTTCAACTCTCCCCACCTGATATTAAGTAGCTATAAAACTATTAATATCTGCCTATATCTCTGAGATGAGGTATTATGATTACCTTCATTATTTACATTATGCGGGCTGTTATCCTCATCTTCATTGCCATATTTACAACATTTCAGTCGTTGTACGCTCCGGCTTTTTCAGGTAATTGGGATTTCGATCGAACCCTTTATTTCGTCCACCGGGGTAGATTGTTGCCAAAAATTATTACACATATATCCTTAAGGGTACATGGCCCAGTTGATAATGACGTTGGTTAGATCCAGCGACTAGACCCAAAAACTTGTGAGTTCAGTACCGGGCCACAGCAGTGGTGAACCAAAAACATAGAGAGTTGAGTTAAAGGGAAATATCTGAGAAATCCGGAAGAGGCATGGCATGCGGAACTAGAACAATCTACCCCAGTGGACGAAATAAATGGTTCGGTTTGAAATTCCAATAAACCTGAAGAAGGCCGTAGAGTACAACGGCTGAAACGTTGTGAATATGACAATGAAGAGGAGGATAACGATCCGAATAACTAACTATTAATATGTTATATTTCTTTAAGTCATCACCTTTCACGTCGTGTATGGTTATGGCTCTCCGCATAATCATTTTCTTTATTATCTGTGAATGGTTATGTGTTCTTGGGGAAGTGGGGAGTGATTTCCTGTTGTTTTTTTTTTTTTACAGCTTTGTTTATTTTTCCTAGAATGTCTGTCGTTCAAAGCTGGAACTATCTTCCTGTTAGAAACATACCCGGGAGAATAGATCAATTAATGGCTATTCAAACGTCTTTAGGAAGAGATCATAATTTGAATTTTGCTCTCAGATTACAGATTCAAGGCTGATAACATATACTATACCGGTATATCCTGTTATATTAAACTGTATCAAATGTATTTTCAATTTTGATAGATTTTCATCCTGCAGCTGATTTCATATACCCATGTCTTCAGTTTATCATTGATAGCCTCGTCGACTTTTAGATATTTCGGCCAGGTGATCACGTTCATATCTCATTTCCGATGCACAGCTGACAGACATAACTCTTTACTCCGCACATGAGCTGTTCGAAGCACTGCTGTCACCTGAGTATATCAAATGGTCCCTGTAACTTGGAGGTAGAAATATTTATAGCAATAATCACAAGTGCGTAAACCTCAAATGGGTCAATAACTTGAACTGCTGCTTGGTACATTTCTCCGATTTTACCTGCCAGATTTTAGTATTTCGACTGCACGATGTTCCTTCCACAAGGTACTGCAACATCATTTAGTATACCTTCACGTCTGCTTTTATACGCAGTACCGATTATCCTCACGCCAATACCATATGTAAGCGGCTTGCTCACATAATAAATAGTACAACGCGTGAGGTTATATCTCAATTTTTTTTTTGATTCCAGCTGGGAAATGTTTCCGACTACTCGTCAGCAAACGCAGGGATATCAAGGTGATTTGTCTCGAACTGCTTGTCAATAACGATGTTCGCAACCTACATGATCTAACTGCATATTCTCAGCTACTAACGATGGCTCTCTCTATATTTGTACATTTATTCGCAAGCTTATAATTTAGATGGCGGCGTTTGCACTCTTTTTGCCGAAGCAGAGAGTGCATCAATGACAATGTATTGAGCACTTTTCTTATCTTTTTCATACAGCCTGTGCAAGATTTGATAAGCTGTTTTAGAATATTGCATTTGAAATTATTTGTTCTTCAAACATGCACTTGAGCGGCACAGATCATCCCTTCAACTTTCTTTAAAGAAACGTTCCGAAGCTATCACCACCATTATTATTATTGTTATTATTTCATTTCCTTTCATATCTGGGGTGAACTCATTACTTTCTGGGTCCCGACCCGAGACCTAATGTCAGAAATGAATCATGATATTTTCCACCGTGCATTTTAAAAACACACACACACACATATTTTAGATAAATAAAGTCCTACCCACGTACCGTGTAGGTTGTACTGTAAGAACATTTTTTTTATTTGTTTAAGACATGGGCAGCCAGGGATTTCTGCAATGAGTCTATTGGAATCTTTTTCAATCAATCCGAGGGCTCCAACTGCAAGAGAAATTGTTGATTATTTCACCCGACCCTTTTTTGAGATTTCGATTTAATGGTCCTTGTATTTTGATAGCTTTTTGAAGATCTTCAAATATATATTGCAGTCTAGAGGGACTGCCAAAACAATAAGGAGGCACATTTTACATTGCGGTCTCTAATAACGATGTCTGAGCGATTAGCTTGGATTTTTCTGTCTGTACTGCTTTGTCCCATAAACTTGTTCCAGGTTCTATCTCCGTCACCGTACTTAGGTGGTGTTCATACAACTTTCTTTCTGTTTCCTTTCCGTAGAAGATGCAGATTTTCCAGTGCAGATATTGACCCACTCTGTCGTACCCTGTTTTATATTCAGTGGTTGCCAATACCTTACAACATGATACATGATGGTCAATTTTCTCTAAATATTTATCACATGAATTTTGAGCTAACACAATTTTCAGTATGTGTGCTTGATAATTCCTAGTTAACAAGCATTAGTCCTGTGCGGCAAGAATAAAACCTTCAGTTTCAGCTTTCAACCCTCCACCAAGTAGCCACTGATTAGTACGGGGTTCGTCTACATCAGCTTGTTTGATACAGGAAGATTATTGAACGTGAAGTGGTTTATCTTGAAATTGTTTCTCTATGTGGCCAGTTGCATTTGCTTTTGCGTTTTTAAGTATCTTGCAGCTTCAATAGGTGTATTGTGTTTTACTTGTTTTTCTTCGCCCATTTGAAACTCCATTTTGAACTTGCTCACTTTCTTTATTTCTTTTATCGCTTACTACTTTCATGTTCTTTGACACATATCATCATCCAGTTTACTGTAGATTCCAGGTATATTTTAAGGTCAGTTTTTGTAGTTTTCTAAGACAGTTCTACTTGAACTAATCCTCTGCCTCTTTCAGATCTTGGTACATACAGATGATCAACATCAGCTTAGGGTTGATGCATGCAGTGGAACTAAGAAAGCTTTCTCGTTTTAGCGTCTATTCGCTTAATGTCCGCTATGGTCCAGTTAAGGGTGTTGAAACTGTATTGCACCACAAGGAAAGCTAAGGTTTTTCTGACTGATATTCTGTTTTTTGTGTTCAGCACACGCATGTAATACTCCTTTCTTACCTTCTTCTTTACTTAGCTAAGCTTTATTCCATCCCCTTTGCTAATTCATAGGTACTTATAGGCTTCATATTGTTCCAGTTCTTTAATCTTTGTGACAAAATTATTATTATTATTATTATTATTATTAACTAGTGAGGAAGCAGCAGGCCAACAAACTGAAACCGATATACCTGTTATGACACCTTTTATAATAAGGTTATACCAAGCAAATGCATCACAGATAAATGTGCGTTATATGTTGACAGGTTTTGCTAAAAACAGGGTGTAATCTTGCAAGGTGAGTCCAGTTTGTAATAACTTCAGTTCGGATAAAGCTCTCCGTTCATACAGTCTCTAATGTAACGTGTTCCTAAGTATCTAGGTGTGACTTGCAAAAGAAAACGAAGAGATATTATCCGATTTAATAGGGACGGCATTTGGAGATGAGAAAAACACAAAATATAGATTTAAAAATTGATGGATGAAAAAGAAATAAATCAAAGAAGAAAAGGCTGGAAGGTAAGAAGAGAAACATTTAAATCTGAAAATAGAATAATCAAATAAAGCAGTGGTTGGAGGAAAGTGAAATGAAGAAGAAATGACAAAGAAATAAAAATATAAAAGTAAAATATGAAAAGAAACAGGTATTGAGAGAAAGAGAAAGAGAGGGTGATGAATGATAATCAATGAAATTAAGAAAAGAAGATAGACAGACAAATGAAGAAGGAAACTTGTATTGGCAAAATGTAAAAAAAAAAGAAAGAAAATAAGTAAATAAATAAGGAAAGAAAGAAAATTAGAGACAGAAATGAGAGAGAGAGAGAGAGAGACAGAAATGAGAGAGAGAGAGAGACAGAAATGAGAGAGAGAGAGAGAGAGAGACAGAGAGAGACAGAAATGAGAGAGAGAGAGAGAGAGACAGATAGAAAGAGACAGAAATGAGAGAGAGAGAGACAGAAATGAGGAGAAAGAGAGAGAGAGAGAAAGAGAGAGAGACAGAGAGAGAGCTTGAAAGAAGAATGTAATAGGATAGAACGTTTAATATTATGCTCAATTAAAGAAAGAAAAAAGAAAGAAAGAAAGAAAATGAAGAAAATGAAGAAAAGAAAAAAAGAAAAAAAAAGAAAGAAAGCAAGAAAGAAAGGAAGGAAGAACGGAAGAAAGAAATGAAGAAAGAAAGAAAAATGAAAGAAAGAAAAAGAAATGAAGAAAGAAAAGAAAGAAAAAAATGAAGAAAAGAAAGAAAAGAAAAAGAAATGAAGAAAGAAAAGAAAAGAAAAAGAAATGAAGAAAGAAACGAAGGAAGAAAGAACGAAAGAAAGAAAGAAATGAAAAAAGAAAGAAATGAAAAAAGAAAGAAAGAAAAGAAAAGAAAAAAAAAAGAAAAAGAAATGAAGAAAGAAAAACGGAAGAAAAAAAGAAAGAAATGAAGGAAAGAACGAAAGAAAGAAAGAAATGATGAAAGAAAGAAATGAAGAAAGAAAGAAAGAAATGAAGAAAGAAAGAACGAAAGGAATGAAGAAATGAAGAAAGAACGAAAGAAATGAAGAAAGAAAGAAAGAAAGAAATGATGAACGAAAGAAAGAAATGAAGAAAAAAAACAAAGAAATGAAGAACGAAAGAAAGAAATCAACAAATGAAGAAACAAAAAAAGAAAGAACAAATAAAGAAATGCAAAAACAAAGGAAGAAAGAAATGCAGAAAAAAAGAAAGAAAGTGTTGTAACCGAGAAAGGTTTACTAAATGGAGGTTGAAAAAAAGAAATGGCAATCTTCATAACATCAACAACATACAATAATCGCCAGCGGCGTGAAGTAGATAAACCACTGCCAGTGGTGGACGATTTAGACAGCATATTACCCCCGCCACCTTATAATAGTGCCCAACGTATTTATGAGGACTGGACATATCCATCAGTGCTCATAGGTACGGTATGTAACCGAAAAAAATATAGAAAGAAAGTAAAAATAAAAGAAATAACTTGATTGAAGGAAAAACGAAAACACCTAACAGAAATACTTGAAGCAATATAGAAAGGCAGCATGGTAAACATTGAATGAGTGAAAGTAAGAGAACTGAACATGAAATCAAAAATTATATATATATATATATATATATATAAGAAAACGACGAAAATGAAACAGATAAAAGTTTAAACATAAGGAAAGTAAGAGGGAATAATGTGAACATGAAAAATGATTGCATGCGTTAAGAAAAACAAAGGAGAGTAAGAAAGAATGCGCGGAAGAATTAAATAAACATGGAGATTATTGGACAAATTAGAAAAGCTTTTTGAAAATCCGTTTCTTCAGATTTCAATGAAAGACAAAACTGTCTATAAAAATGCGTTGGGATTTTGACGATAAGAGGAAGAATTAATTAAATTACCTTAACAGATTCGGCGATCAGAAAGTGATATATATATATATATATATATATATATATATATATATATATATATATAGATTGTATGAAGATGTGGATAACGTTTACTTGTGACGTGTTTCCTCCTTCAAAACTTCATTGGACCAAATTTGTTAAGCGCACGACAGAGGTGTGATGGGATTTTTTTTAAATCTATTTATTTAATTTTTTAATCAATTCGATTTTATTTAGGGTCATTTCTTTTTCGTTGCATCTCTTTTGTAAGTAGATATTCCACACTGTGATATTATAAGATTTGCTACGAATGGTTTAAGGTTGCCTCCATTGAAGGGAGCAGCATTTTTTATTTAAAAATTGTGGTCCGTTAAGTTAAGGTGGGATAACAACGCATTTGCCATATTTTTTTGTATTCAAAGAAATAAAATTTGTATATATATATATATATATATATATATATATATATATATATATATATATATATATATATATATATATATATATATATATATATATATCCGTCTTCTTACACTCTATTAGCTCGTATACCGCATTCTGCTAATATTGCTTTTTGGGTGAGTGGTGATATTAATCATAGCCCTGATCTTGGTTTTATTGTGGGATTAACCCAATGTCCATATATTTTCTTCTTAGTGAATCCTTTTATCTCCTGATTAGACTGTCATTTATTAATTTTTGATTGTGTTCAGATATATTATGGTGAACTGCCAGTGAATTTAACGTGTTATTATGCAGCATATCCCGACGATGTTTATGTAGTCTTTTCTGAAGTTTCTGCATGTGTACACCGTTGAGCATTTTTATTACCTATTTTCTATATAACTGACTACGTCCGGTTTTTGTTTCTATTTGATTTGGTGCTATCTATGTCTCTTGTTTGTTTAGAGGTGGCGTTGTTGAATTCTAGATTATTGTTGGATAAGTTATTTTCGATGGTGGCTGTTATAGTGTTGTTATGTATGATTATGTGCCTACTTTTGTTATGTTTGTTGGGATTATTATTATTATATGTGTATTTTTCTTCTTTTTTTCTTTTGTGGATGTTGTAGGCTTTGTGTTTAGCATTGTACATGAAAAAACATCTAGTGTTTGAGTAGTTTAAAAGTGTTTTCAATGTATTCTTTCCTCGGTCAGAAATTGTATCCTAGAGCTTTTAAGTATTTATAAGTAAAAAGCATATACTTACTTCGGATTTTATTTTTATATTTATAGACATATATATATATATTTTTAGACATATATATATATATATTGATATATATATTTTGAATTTGTATATATATATATATATATATAATGGAATAAATATACCATATAATATTAGTGTTTAAATTTTATTATATATATATATATATATATATATTTTTTTTTTTGTATATAGATAATTTTATTTTTCAGATAAAATTAAACAAAGTGGCTATTTAAGAAAAGGAAGAAATATTAAAAGGATATAGAGAACGAGCAATATTAAAAAAAGAAAGAATAGACGAAATAAATGATGTAACATAGAATATAAAAAGGAAGACCGAAAAAATAAAGAACGGAAAAAAGAAATAAAATGGAGAACGAAAAAAGGAAAATGAAAAACAAAAAGGAAAGAAAGAAGTAGGAAATAACAAATAAAAAAAAAGAAATCAGGAAATAAAAAGAAAGATAAAAAAAAAGAAAGAAAAAGGAAAGAAAAAAGAATTAAGAAATGGAATAACAAAGAAGATGGATATAAAAAGCAAATAAAAGGAAAGAAAGAAGGAAATGAAAAGAAGGAAATAAAAAGAAGGAAAAAGAAAGAAAAAAGAAAGAAGGAAATAAAAAAGAAGGAAATAAAAAGAAAGAAAGTAAATAAAAGGAAAGAAAAAAGAAAGAAGGAAATAAAAAAGAGAGAAATAAACAGAAAGAAAAAAGAGAGAAGCAAACAAAAGGAAAGAAAGAAGGACATAAAAAGAAGGAAATAAAAAAGAAGGAAATAAAAAGAAAAAAAGAAAGAAGGAAATAAAGAAGAAGGAAATAAAAAGAAATGAAAAGAAAGAAAAATGATTGAAGGAAATATAAAGTAGGAAATAAAAAGAATTAAAAAGAAAGAAGGAAATAAAAGGAAAGAAAGAAGGAAATAAAAAATACTGAATAAAAAGAATTAAAAAAGAAAGTAAGACATAAAAAAGAAGGCAATTAAAAGAATGAAAAAAGAAAGAACAAAATAAAAGGAAAGAAAGAAGGAAGTAAAAAAGAAGGAAAGAAAAAAAGATAAAAGAAAGTAGGAAATAAAAAAGGGAGAAATAAACAGAAGAAAAGAAAGAAGGAAATAAAAAACATAGAAGTAAAAAGAAATAAAAAAGGAGGAAATATAAAAGAAGGAAGGTTACAAAAAAGAAAGAAAAAGGGAAATAAATAAGAAAGAAATGAAAAGAAAGAAAAATGAAAGAAAGAAATAAAAAAAAGAAAATAAAAAGAAGTAAAAAGAAAAAAGAAAATAAAACATACTGAATGAAAAGAATGAAAAAAGAATGAAGGAAATAAAAAAGAATGAAGGAAATAAAAAAGAATGAAATAAAAAGAAAGAAATGAAAAGAAAGAAAAATGAAAGAAGGAAATATAAAGAAGGAAATAAAAAGAAGTAAAAAGAAAGAAGAAAAGTAAAGGAAAGAAAAAAGAAAATAAAAAAATACTGAATGAAAAAATGAAAAAAAAGAAGGAAATAAAAAGAAAAATGAAAGAAGGAAATAAAAAAAGAAAACTGAAATAAATAGGAAATAAAAAGTAAAAAAAAATAAAATAAAAAAACAAGGAAATAACAAATAAAAAAAATAAAGTAGGAAATAAAAAGTAAATGAAATAAAGAAATAAAACAGTAAGGAGAAGCAAGAAGGAAATAAAACGGAAATTAAAAAAAAAAAGAAAAAATGAAATAAAAAGGAAATAAAAAAATAAATAAATAATGAATTAAAAAAAAGAAAAGGAAATAAAAAAAAAGAATGAAAGAAAACGGAAATAAAAATATAGAAGAAAATAAAAAAGAAACAATGAAATAATGAATGCTGACAAAAAAGAAACAAAGAGATGCTAAAAACAGAAGAGAAAAAACTGGATAACTATTTTTCTTTTTTTTTTAAAAGAAAGAACATTTAAATGAGGAAAAGACGGCCACTGAATTTCAATGAAAAAGTAAATAAAGATAACGACAGAACACGGGAGTCGCAAGAGAAAACCGTCAATATATTCATTTTTTTAACGTCTGGAGATTCCATAAAATATGTCAGGAACAGAGACAAACAGACGACTGAGTAACATTTACAACATTTGGTTGAAAACCAGGAAGAGAAAAAAAAACGTAACTGAAGGCACGTTTTAAACCTTTTCTTTGTCCGTTTCATTGATACAGAGACGTATAAAACAATTAAAAAAAAAATATATATTTATTAACCACCACATACAAACTTAAGCAGACATTCAGACGTGCCGTGATAATTCTTTATCTTATTCACAATTAAAAAACCGCCTCTGATAAATCATAACTGCACAATTTTTATATCCTAGCCTCAATGACTTGCATATGATTAAATCGTTTATTAGAAAGAAAGACAATTTTACTGTAATTATATAAAAAATATCCATATTCAAAGTAAACTTTCGCACCTCTTTTTTTGTTTTTATGACTGTTATGATATTTTCTTTAATTTATTTTTGTTTTTTTTACTAATTCATCATTAAGCAGCTTCCAAACACAGGAGTTTTTACAAAGGTACTGATTTTAGGAGCAACGTCCACGTTAATTCGTATTACAATTATACAAGAATATTTCGCTTCGATAGGACTCAGCAAAATATCTATGAAAATAACTGCACGCTTATTTGCCTGATTGTCCTTAGGTTTTCGGTGCAACTTGTGCCCATCATACAAGCTGTGTCCAAATATAAATATTAATCTCTTTTCTTATGAGATATCTGACTAACTGGTGAATAAACGAATAAATTTCTAACATCAAAACGCTTTAAGATCGATTTTCTATAAGACATGATCATTTTTCTATAGGACGTGATCGATTTTCTATAAGAAGTGTCTTGAATAGAGTCTTTTTGAAGGTAACAAAAATATAGCAGCAATTCCAAATATAACAGTTTCAGAAGATATTCTACATCGAGTAAAGAAACAAATGTCCTAAAGCCTTCACGGAGGGTTTAAAACGAGGTTGAATTTCGTGTGAGGCATCTTGAATGAATTCAGTTTGATTGCAAAGCTATGCCTGATTGTCCGAATACGTGTCAGTTTTTCAGATATGCGAATAGCAACTTAAAGTTCGAGGTTAATATTACATTAATAATGTAGTAGTTCTCTCTCTATATATATATAAATATTTATGTTCAGCAATAGTTTTTTAACATTAAAAATGGTGCGTTCCAATATTTACTTGCTTCGTTTATAACTTGAAAATTTTAAATGTAACGTCAGTCGCCTTCTATCTTTTTGAATCACATTCATCTTTTATCTTTAACCCAAACCCCCATATACACAGTGTTTTCTCTCATTTTAATTCTCTTTAACCCCCTGCGAACTAATGTCATTCCCGCCTTGCTTGGGGCGAAATCATGTAAAAAATCTCAGTAAGAATTTGATGGCACGCTCTAATGTGTCAAATAGTTTCAGCATCCTCGCTTACTAGGTGCTAATTAAGCCAACGACTGTATAAAATTTGCAAATTAAAAATTCCAGAATGTTCCCACAAAAAATTTTACAATGTATATATTGAATATATGCTACATATCAAAAGATATAATTTCCCAATAATTAGTATGAGTGCAAATGTCTATATTTCTGAGATGATGTATTATGTCCACTATTAAAATTATTCAGACTACTGTCTTATCTCTGTTGCCATATTTATCACAACGTTTCTTGCCTCGGTACAAGTAACCTAGTAACCTTTCAGAAAGATATTGTACATCGAGTAAAGAAACAAATGTCCTTATGCCTTCACGGAGTTTGATTCCAAAGCTATGGCTGATTGTCCGAATACGTGTCAGTCTTTCAGATATGCGAATAGCAACTTAAAGTTCGAGGTTAATATTACATTAATTATGTAGCAGTTCTATATATATATATATAAATATTTATGTTCAGCAATAGTTGTTTAACATTAAAAACGGTGCGTTACAATATTTTATGTAAATAGGAAAATTCATTATTTCATACTAATTTACATTATTCAAACTATTGTCCTCATCGTTGTTACCATATTTATCTCAACGTTTCAGCCGATATACGGCCCGGCCTTCTTCGGAATGGTTAAGATGGTTCCCGAGCGTGTACACCCGGGCTAGGAACAAAACTTGGCCGCAGTCCCCGTAACCGTCATTCCGCTGGCCTCTGTACAAATAACCTAATCTCTCTTCTCAGAGGTGGATTTGTTTTTGAAGTCACTTTCCTGTTTCCTAAAGATGGTTTGAAGTCAGAGTTTCCTCTTCCTAAACAGGTTGTCACCCAAGCTTCTAGGACCCTGTCTGCCTTGTTATTTCACATATAACTTGTGGGAGAAAAGATGGATTTATACTTTTACCAAGGATATTAATGAACGTAATCGATCCTTTTTCTGAGGAATATTAGTAAACGTAATACAGTGATCTATGATAAGTTTTTAGCCCCCCTCCCCTGATTACAGCAATTTTGGCTTATTTAATAAAGTCTCTTTTTTTTTAGTCAATACCGTGTTAGTATCAAGCTACTCTCAACTATGAACAATAGTTGACTTAATTCTTGCAATGAAAGTAGAGAAATTATGTAATTTCAACAAGGGCCAATAATAAAATGGCATCAGTGTGGTAAGTCAAATAGAGATATTGCAAGGTTTTTCCAGGTTAATCATCAAATGGTTAATAATATTGTCCAAAATTTTAATGACGAAGGCCATTGTCGTGTGGAACAACGTTCAAGGAGAACAGGCATCGTTTCTGAGCGAATGAAAAGGGCACTGAATAGGGAAGTCATCAGAAACCAGTTAAAGAATCAAAAATGTCGCCAACAGCATCGAAATGTCGCCGTATGCGGTGAGAAAGACTCTGAAAGATCTGGGTTATCAAAGAAGAGTTGCAAGAAGCCCTTGATTTCAGAGATTAACAGGGACCTTTGTATGGAATGGGCGAGAGAATTTGAGAGCAAAGATTATGAATTTTGGCAGTCTGTAATTTGGTCAGATGAAAGTGAATTCTGCCAATATTCTAATTCAAAATTGGTTTATGTTTGGAAAAATCAGAATGAGATTGGGTACACTGAATGCCTGCAGGCGACCGTGAAACAAGGAGGAATTGGACTAACGGTGTAGGGCGCTCTCTGATTTGGAGTGAAATCTAAGCTTATTCTTGTTGACGGGCGGTTGAATGGCCCAAAATACTGTCAAATATTAGAGAAAGGACTAATCCCTGTATTTGAAACCAATCAGATTGACAAGAATATCTAACTTTTTCAAGAAGATGGGGCGCCATGTAATGCGAGTAATGTGGCAAAAGCCTGGAAGCAATCTCAAGGAATCAAGTCACTGCCAGGGGTAGCCTAAAATCCTGACATGAATCCAATAGAGCACGTTTGGGAGCACCTTCACCGAAGACTTCGAGAGCGTGCAACCAAAATCACATCAGTGGCAACCCGTAAAGAAACACTGCTTATGGAGTGGTAAAATATGACTAAAGCGATTGTTGATAACTTGATCAAATCCATGAAGAATCGAATACAAGCACTGACACTAGCAAATGGAGGACGTACTCCATACTAGTTTCAAATGCTGTTTGTTTATATTGAATAGGGATTACGTAATTAAATTTTGAATTTGGATGTGGTTTATTTCTCCTGGCTAAAACCTTTCTTAGACCACTGAAGACTTGATTATAATTCGATTCTCCATTTCCTCAATCCGATCCGATAACCACTACGCTACGCTACCATATCTCCTGATCGGGACACAGTAAATAATTAATCAAGTGGAAATGAGGGTGTATAATTATCTGTGTGCAGTCTCCGAAACGTTTTAATATACGACATTTAACCGCTTTTGGGATCGCAATGGCTTCCGCTCACACTTAACCTCACTTGTACGGGTGCTTGTACATTACTTTTCAATGGGTTTTCCATTATTTAAAATAATTATTTCTGCATTCTCCCTTTGTCGTGTTTAAACCTGGAGGCAGGCGCATTTGGAATAAATATCTTGAACATACGATAAACTTTTTACAAGGATTCTATCAATTTTCAATCTTGTTTAATTACCGTGAAACATCGGAAAAACTTAGCGTTGACATCTTCGCTTAAACATGCTTTACGGCCGATCTTGCATATTAACGGACGGGTGCAACGAAGCATATTATCTCAGTGAATACCACTTGTTTACTATTGCGCAGAACCTCGTGAATTTAGACAGGTTTACGCATATCTCTTGATGACAAACAGCTGATTTAAGTTCAAATCCCTGAAATCATTCAGAAAATGTTGAAAAGAATTTAAATTGCATAAAATATTGAAACGCACTCTAATATATATATATATATATATATATATATATATATATATGTGTGTGTGTGTGTTTGTGACGTCGTCCCCCGGTCGCAGCGTCGACTGTGTCGTTCGATCCCGGTCGCGGCGCCAATTGTGACGTCACGTGCTCCCCAGGCTCTGATATCCTGGTCACGGACAGCACCAGTTGTGACGTCTTTGCCGCGGCGTCAGCTGTTCGCTCCTCGCTGCTCCAAACGTGACGTTCTAACCCTTTGGTTAGATTGATACCAGCCTCGCCGTTCCCAACCTGCTTCCAACGCCTGGTTACCAGGGTAACTGCACTGATCTCCGGACTGCCTACCCACGTTGTGAATTGATCTTAGACAGACGAGATCAAACAGGGCTTGGGGCCGTAATGCAAGTTGAGCCCAACGGGGGTGATAACACAAAATTATGTATAAAAAAAAGAAATAAAATAAAAACTCACAAGGTCCAACGTATCAAGAAAAAGGTAACAAACTTTTTATGTCTATTTGCTCGGTACATAGGACTATGTCTACTTCCCGACCCGTTCTGTGGATTGTGGCACGACGCTTTTACTAGGAAACTTTAAGGCTTCCAGTTGTCTGCTCTCTAAGAAATTTGTGTTTCGGTGTGTCTTTGGACGAAAGTCGAAAAAAAAACTTATTTCTGTGGTCTGATTCTAAGTCGCTCTTCAAACTACTTGTTCTTGGTTGAAGAAGAGTCCAGAAGTGTGCGTGAATCTTGGTCAGCTATCTTGACGCGGTTTCAACACTGGGCGCTCATCTCTGCTTGTCGTCTACGGCTCAAAAGTCTTTCGCCGTCCGCTGCTCAAACTCCAACTCAAACTCTTCAGAGTCTGAATTACTGGTCACTCATCTCCGCCGTCAGTGCGCGAATTAACTTCTTCTCTTCGGCTTCGGTTGGACGAACTTCTTCACTTCGGCTTCGGTTGGACGAACTTCTTCACTTCGGCTTCGGTTGGACGAACTTCTTCACTTCGGCTTCGGTTGGACGAACTTCTTCACTTAGGCCAAACGAACTGGCCTCTCTTGCCCGCAAAGGGGCGAATGAAACTGGCCCGCCGTCCGCGCTCAAACTCTCTCGCCGTCCGCGGCGCAAACTCTGTCGGTTGGGGTTTCGCTTTTATTGACGCCGTCAAAACTGGGGTGGGTCTGTTTGGCGTCGGGGATTCTTCGATAATTCTAAATACATATCCACCCTTCTTATTTCTGGTTAGGGATTTTTCACTCTTTTCCATTTTTGGTAACTCTTTTTCACTCCCACTTTCTCACCATGCTTCTGAGGGGCGTATACCAATTTCCCCGCTTCTTCATATCGGCCCCTCACACTTACACTTCTGACAAGGGCGTCGACCGATTCTCCTCGTGCGTCACGTGACCGCTCTCGGCCAATGAGGTCCTGGTCGGGTATCTTTCCTCCTCCTTCGTGTGTCATGTGACGGCTTTCGGCCAATGAGGTCCTGGTCGGGTATCTTTCCTCCTCCTTCGTGTGTCATGTGATCTTATTTAGCCAATGACGTCTTTAGACGGGTGTGGACAATCCGTGGCTTTGTTTTGGGGAAAGAAACACCTTGCTAAAAAAAACAAAATATTAATTTGAATCGCCCTTATCATGAACGACCGAGATGACGCTCTCGGCTTTTTAACACGTGGTATTTGTCAAGCAGTTTATCGCTAATTGGATATGACCTAAGAAAGGGATTTCTCAGACCTGTTGGCGTTTCCGTGAACGAATAAAAATATTTCACTTTTTCCCGGCCAAAGGCCCGATAATAAAAATTTTCATTATCTCAAAAAAAACATTTTCAGCGAACATCATCTTGTGTGGCTTTTTCCAATTCTGGAAATTGTCTGTGTTTTCGTATTAATGGTTTGTCTTCATATCCTTAGATACACTTCCCACCTGTTACCTATCAATATTTTTCATTGTCCCTAAACTTTGTTTTTCGTCTACACGGAAGTAGGTCAGGTGCTTGACCTGATATTTTTCGACATCTGTTATGTGTCAGCCGAGCGTGTGTGTGCTCGCTTATGACCTGTTTTCGTATTATTTTTTTTCTTCTTCGTTTTCTCTTTCCTTCTTCCAGATCGCTTGAACGTAAAGAAAGAATTATTCCTAAAACCCGAAATATTTTTCAGCCCTAAATAATTATCAAATGGTTGACAAACCGTAAAAAACAAATCATATATTTATGAATATTTCTTTTCAGCTCGCTAACTATGCATGGTGCCACCTGTGTGTGTATATATAATTTGGCAGTTATGTTTACCTGACGATGGGAAACAGCCAAATTAATATGAAATATTCATTTTATTTACATTATTTACAGTTGTGTTCGGAATATTTTCCTCAAATTTGTCGCCATATTCACGAAATTTCGGCCGTTGTATGCTTCGGCCTCCTTAATGTGATGTATGTTGGAATTGCCATTATGAAAATTATAACAACCATTTACATCAAGCTTGCATATTTCACACAAATATTCAACGGAAGCGTGACTTTTTATTGTTGATTTCTTATCTACTTAGATTCCAGATAGATAAACGCTCTACCCCTGATACTAGGTACTATTTCCTATAAATATAGCAAATTTGAAACAATATATAACCATATATAATATAACAAGTATATAAACAATATATATATATATATATATATATATATATATAATTATTTAATTATACCTGTTAAGACACAATAAGTATAAAACGAAACATTTTTTATCATCACCTTCGTTATCTGACAAAGCTCATGGTATTTACTTCATGACATTATGAAATGAACAAATGCTCTGTTTATTATAAACATAGCATTTACTTAGATATTTCGTATCTATAAAAGAAGGTATAAACATATAAAAAATATCTTAAAATGATTTTCGGACTTTGTCCATTTCATAATGTGTGCTGTTATCTGTTTACATTTGGATACGCTTCGAGCAGATATGAATGTACGAGAGAAAATCATGGAAAATTATAGTTTAAAAACTAAAAATCTACCTTGCTAACCGAAACGCTCCTCTGTGGCTAAATTGGTAAACGCAAGTCAGGCCATATGAAGGTTCGGTGTAGGATACAGGTTCGATTCCTGTCGGAGGACGCACATTTTCTATGAAAAGTTCTCCGACATTCAGGACGGTAAATGTCGTTAATAATGTTTATTCTAAACAGAGCATTTACCTAAATATTTGTATTTATAAAAAAGAATGTATAAACATAAAAAATATCTTAAAATAGATACGTAACATGCTAGCGCATAGAGTACAATTTCTAACCTTCGTATCATTGAATTTTAAAGAGGGCTTATTTCATGAAGAGCAAAATATTATTTATTTTAGGATATTAAATCAAAATATGTTAAAAATGTGTTGCGATATCATCATATTATTTTGAATTCATACCTTAATATAAATATGAATAATTATAATAATATATATATATATATATATATATATATATATATATATATATATATATATATATATATATATTGTTGCTTCAGAAAATTGTGTCCAGCTCAAGAGAGAAAAGGATTACTTACGGTCCTCTCACCTATTTTCTTCAGCCGACGTTTGACTGGTTATTTGTCGTGATTTATTACCAGCTCTGTTACTAGACATAGTTGAACGAAATGACCAACTGATATTTATGGTCCCCACTTTTACTGGTCGGAGGACAATATATATATATATATATATATATATATAAATTAATTGATTTAAAATATGGTTATTTTCGGTTAACCATGCCTCCTTTTTATTTTTGCAAATAAAAAAAGCATCATCGTCTGTCCTCTCAGTATCGAGACCTATTTTTTATCACTGAAACCTGACGTCGTTTGAATGGATGTCGTTTAAAAAAAAAAAAAAAAAAAAAAAATTGTTAACGGTAAAAATTTTCAACGTCATCTTTTAAAATTAAAGATTTTTTTTTACAATACTTTTATTTAACGTGATGAAGGATTTTACTTTTTTCTTTTCTTTACTTATTCTTTTTAAGAACAGAACAGTTAATAGAATCCATTATATTATGTAGGATTATTTTAACATTAAGTTTAAGTATGTATATGAGGTTACGGTTTTTTTTTTTTTTTTTGTATATGACTATGACAGCAGAAATGGTTAGGAGGATTAATATTTCACATGTAAGTACTGAGGACATTTCATTCAAAAGACATGTTATGGTATTTCATATTAATTTTATTTTACTATAGGTGTTATTTTTGGATTCTTTTTTAATGCGTGTAGTATTATTTAAAAGAAATTTAGGTTAGAATTATTCAATTTAACTACAATTTTAATTACAAAATTCAAAATTACAACTTTAAAATTTTAAAATTTTTCATTGTTTAGTTTTAATAGACTATATTACTTTTTATAACAGAAGGAAAATTACTCATATTAAGTAAGATTATTTTTCCATATCAAAGTTATACTAAATTTTTTTTTTTTTTTTTTTTTTTTTTTCCTTTTCTTCTTTTAAATTTAAATATTATTTAAGTAATATTAATGGCACTTACTACAAAACTAGCTAAGTCATTTCAAATTTAGTAAACTTTATTTATTTATTAATTAATTAATTTATTTATTTCAAATATATGTAACCTAATAATAAAGTTTCATATGTATGTATAAATAACATGTTATTCATTTTATTTACTATATTTTAATTCAATATAAAAATTATATTTATATGTATTTATATATTTAGTATATTATAACAGAAGGATATTTTGTAAAAATAAAATATCTATAAGAATTTTATATCTTATGTTTTTTTTTTTTATTTATATATATATATATATATATATATATATATATATATATATATATATATATATATATATATATATATATATATATATATATATATATATATATATATATATATATATATATATATATATATATATGTATATATATATATATATATATATATATATATGTATATATATATATATATATATATGTATATATATATATATATGTATATATATATGTATATATATATATATATATATGTATGTATATATATATATGTATGTATATATATATATATATATATATATATATATATATATATGTATATATATATATATGTATGTATATATATATGTATATATATATATATGTATATATATATATATATGTATATATATATGTATATATATATGTATATATATATGTATATATATATATATATATATATATGTATATATATATATATGTATATATATATATATATATATATATATATATATATATATATATATATATATATATATATATATATATATATATATATATATATATATAATATTATGTATGGATATGATCAATATATATATAATATATGTTAGCTCTATCTCTGATACTGGGCGCTTGTAATAAGTCCCGGCATATAATATATAAATTATTATATATAATATATAATATATATATATATATATATATATATATATATATATATATATATATATATATATATATGAAGAGACAGAGTGATATAGATATATGCATAAATTGAGGTGTATTAAATTATTTAAAAATCTACTATATCTACTTATTTTGGCATAGTTTCCACTCTTCATTTACTCTTGTAATATTTTTTTTTTCGTATTGAGTGCCTCACACCGGACAAGGAGGCGTATATCTGGCCCCCTAACTCCCAAACTGCAATAACTTTGATTATTATGTGTTGATCGCTGTTGCGCGAGTGACAAGCAAAACTACATATAGCACCAAATATGAACTGAAGACAAAAATTATGGGAGAATAATTGACCCACTTTATAAAGGATACTTTGCAGAAGACTTCCAGCAGAATCCGAAGTTGTGTGGCATCCGTAGTTATTGAATAAAATATACACTTTAGCATTTCAAGAATTTTTTGTTTAATTTTGCTAAAAATGTCTGTTAAAATGAGATATCATTGTTACATTAAGTTTTGCGCAAATTCGCGCAATTTGCGCATTTATGCATCTCACCATATATATATATATATATATATATATAGATGATAACTATAATTTTTTTTAAATATATAAAATTTGTTTTTTCTCTGTGTCATTGGCAGGCTGTAAATAAATATGTATTCTGTAAAGACAGTTATTAACACTCTGATGGCGACAGTCCGTATCTTTCTTAAACGCAAATTTGCCTAAAGATTGGGTTTAAGCATGAAGCAGGATGTCGCCACTTAGTAGTAATTACTATGTACAAACCCAATACATACATACATACATATATATATATATATATATATATATATAGAGAGAGAGAGAGAGAGAAGAGACACACAGACAGATAGACAGACATAGATTAAGAGAGAGAGAAAGAGTGAAAGAGAGAGAGATATGGAATGTTAAATAAGCGGATATTCTGAAATTCCTTAAATCCTCTGAAAAAAGATAATATGTAATAGATAATGCCCCTGAGCCCCAGTGAATAGTCTAAGGATTAAAACTTTCATTAAATATAATGCCGTTGGTTTCGGGTTTAAAACGTTAAGAAATAACATTACATAAAGGAGAAAAAACTTCACAGATCATTGAAATCGAACGTTTAATATAATTTGGTTGTAGTAGCATTCCGAATAATTCAAGCCAACCTATGAAATTCATTATATATCTATGGAAGTCATAGCAACGAACACTTTTGGAAGACGATAAAATTAAAGAATTATTTGTTCGTCGTGAAATCCGTTATCTCAAATTGCCAAACCGAAATTATTTTAAACAGCAAAGAAATAATTGTATGTGTTTCACTTTGACAAAACAAAATAAATCTTTTCATTCTCTGAGTTTTAAACATTTTAATTTTCTGATTTTATTCGAATAATTTTAAAGATATTTTATTATCCCCGTCTCATTAATCAAACACTTAGCTATTATTTTAAGATTTTCATTTGAATTTTTCGGATGTAGAAATATCTTTACTATTCCCCGATTCGGGCACTGTGCTGTGGTATTATAGTTAGCAATCTTCTCTCGCTAGAATAATTACGACTTAACAGTGAGTTCAATCCTCACTTGGTGCTCTCTACTTTTGGCTTTGTGCCACATCTAAGCTACTCTTGGCTTGGAAAATCACTACTATTCACCGACTTATCATCTGTTGCCGTTAATTTGCTAACAGAATTGTTTTTTTTATGATGAAAACCACAGATTTTGTTTACTTACCGTTAATGACAGGTCCTTTTTTTCACAACCCTATATTTTCTGTTTTTATCACGTTTTTAATCATATTCATCGCCAGCAAGGCTGTAAAGCCACTAAGACACAAGAAGTTGCTTGGTGTGGAAGAATTAGTATCAGAAACATTAGTAAGGAGCGTGAACATAAGAAGTGTAATTAGGAGGACAGTTGATAGCGGTTGATATTGGATTTAAATTTTTGGCAATGAAAGTTGAGTGGAAAGCGTGGAGCCTGAAACGAGAAGTGCGTGAAAATAAACTATTGTCATAGAACATAACATCTAACCAGTTTCACTGTAAATTGATGAGACCTTGCTGTCAATCTAGTACCGCGCGTAAATTCACAAAGTCTAGGTACCATAGCGAAGAGTTCATCGGGAAAATTAACACGAAAATATTTATAGAAAAGACACAGGGAATCTAAATTGGTGCGGTAGGCGAGTGACTGAAGCCGAGACGCAAAGAAAAAGGAAGAGACATTTTTGTTCCGTCCTTATTCCAAAAATTAAAGTAAAACTTTTTTTCTGTTAATTCTTGTAATCTCCGTTTGACATTAATTTCATTTTTTCCTTTGAAATCAAATCTTCGAAAAACTACTGTCTTGAATTACAAATCCTTTACAATAATGTTTACAGTTTTCAGCTATTAATTCAATAATGATTAATTCATTTACGATTCAAATTCGTATTTACATTAATGCTTAATCCGACATTTTTACATTCTTACATTTTTTACATTCTTAGAAATCCGTTGAAATCAGCAGAGCTTTGAAACACACGTCTTGTCTTTTATTTTTGATGGAATTATTACTGGGTGTGGAAGAATTACAAACAGAAACATTACTAAGGAGCGAGAATAAAAAGAGGAGTAATCAGGAGAATAGTTGATAGCGATTGACATTGGATTTAAATTTTTGAAGATTAAAGTTAGTTTGAAAGCGTGGAACAAGAAGTGAATTCCACAAGTGAGAAAGGCGAGAAAAGGCGCTGTTTGTATATAATTTACGGTTACATCTAGCCACCTCAACTGTAACTTGATGAAATCTCGTCGACAGTTTAGTACTGCGCTTACATTAAAAAAAATGAGTAGACCATAACAAAGAGGTCACCAGAATAATTACCGTGAAATTATTTATAGAAAAGGCAGAGGCATGCAACCTTACCGCGGTGGGAAAGGGACTGAAGCCAAACCACCAGATCAGGACCAATAATATTGCTGATTCTTCTATGGATTTTATCAAGGAGCTCAAGGAATTTAGGGCAAGGGACCATATGTGGCAGCAAAATATAAGCATGATTTAATGGTAGACTTATAAATATTTAAGATAGATTCTGGAGAAAAAGACTGTTTAGCATGACACGGAACCAACATTCCTAGCAGTTGAACTAGCAATGGATACTATATAGTCTTTCAACTTCATGTAAACTGAGAACATTAACCCGAGAAGGAAAACCGAGACACTCTGCAGGAGTTCAGCATCAGTCTTGAGGATGGAAGGCAAAGATTGGTTTCTCAAATGATTCACCAGAGAGAACGGTTTAATTTTGTAGGCGTTAAAATCAACAAGCCATCCTTTGCCCCAGCTAACAACAGACTGAAATGCGTTTTAGAGAGCAGCTACCACTTTGACCCTGTTCTTTAAATTTTCTTTCTGAGTTTGGTTTGCAGAAAAAGGTAGGGGTTAAATAAATCCAGCGCGAAAAATAATCTCTATTTTAATTCTCCAAACTTCTTTCCTGTATTTCCCCGGGGCAAAAAAAACAAAAAAAAAACGAATGTTTTGACTTGGTTCTGAATAAACAATTAAACCTATGCCATTGAATATTTATTAGCCTATTTTTCATTTGCGCAACTATAGCGAAAACGGAGTTGATTTGTTCAATACAAGCGGGAATGCTAACAGTGTATCAAATACTAATGCAGAAAAAAAAGCTTCATTCTCGTCAAATTTAATTCACCTATACAGCGAAATTATATCAAGTAGGCATACTATGTGTTGAAACTTGACTAATGCATGGAATAATAATGCAACACAAAATGTACTTAGAACAAAATGTATTGAAACAAGAAAATGTACACAATATTTACATATAGTCTTTTGTATATTCCTGGTAAGACCGTTCCTGGAGAATGTGTTGACTGAGTCGTAGTCGGGCAGAGTCTCTGGTTGAATTCCTCCCTCTCTTCCCGGTACCAACCATATTTATATGGTCGATACTCCACTATGCAAATTAGGTGGATCCTACCACAACACTATGAATTATTAATGGCCGGGAAAATCTTAAAAACATAAGATACACAGATGACCGTTTGGACGTCAAACAGAAATAAAGAAGAGCCAGCATAGAGAAAGTACTAATCATGTAAGAACTATACTTATTTGTCACCAAAAATAAAGTCAAAGGTGTTTTATGTATTGGTAATGTAGATATCAAGCAGGTACATACATTTAACTCTCAGTGAATGAAAGGAGCAGAAAACGCATTGTGTGAGAGAGAAATCCGATGAATCAAAGAAGTGGGGAAATATGCCTTTCAGAAATTAAACAGAATATTGGCAGAACGTAGAATATACGCAGGAAAAGTAATAAAATAGTGCACAACATTTTGTTGAATTTTTGGAATGATAGGTTGTCATTATATACATTATTAACATGAAAAAATAAGTGCAGCCATAGAATGTTTAACATAAATCGGATATGTTAATGAAAAAAGTAATATTAAAAGTTTCTTTATACGGATTCAACATTCAGTGGTCTAGCATCATCTGCAACTTTTGTTTGGAATTTTAAAAAGTCTTTCTCTTCAAAAAACTTCTCCACGGAAATCTGCTTTTTAATTTTGGTAACTAGCATTGTCCAGTATTGATGACGGTTTTTCTTCCTAACTTTTTGTTTGAAGTAGTGTTGAATCTTGATTATATCATTATAATCCTTTCGACATAAATATGACGTCCATTTTAGTTGCTGCTGTTATTAAAAATCCTCAAGTGATAATGTTTCAGTTATTGGGTAAAGTTCTTTGTGACTACGTGGCATCTGTCCACGACGTTTGAAAAAAGATGGTCCTCACCAAAACCTACAGACTTCATTCACTCGAAGCTATTTTGAAATATTGATCTTTTTTAGACAGAGAGTTTAGTTATATCTGTACTATTTTGTCGACATGAATGATGGCCTTCATATGAAAGTCTCGATCTGGCGAGAATATTTCAAACATAAGACACGAGATTTTAAATTAATTATTTTGTTTTGTACCAATGACACAGGAATCGATATTTTTCCCCGAATCAAAACCACCATGCTTACAAGTTATTTAAAATGTCCGTTCTCGATTTACTACAAATCTCTTGTAGCTGTGATCTAATTTCAATAAGTGAAGAGTTGAGATTATAAATTGTCTTCCAAGATAAAAATATAGATGCTTTGCCGATGTTCAATTTGTTTTACTACTTGAATATCGGTCACTACGGTATATGATTTACGACACCCTTTTATCCAAGACCCGGGAGTATTGAAAAAACATCGTAGAAACTGGAGACATCAACTAGAAAATGGTATTTGGTTATTAAGACATTCGAAACACTAACAGAAAACGTTTTGAACATGTCGTTCGTTTCTTCCTTCTTGCTCCACGTTACTGCTTGTATATTACTAATAACGCGTTGAATATTTTTGTAAATAATTGTATAGAATAAAATCCGAACAAATGAAAACAAAAATTAATTTTTCATCTGCAACATAAAACGAAAAACAAAAACAGGAAGAAATCATTCGAAATTAAAATTCCAAATTCTCAATCCAAGAAAGAATTTTTCTGAAATAGGATTAAATTAAAATTTTATATTTGATAATTAATTAGAGATGAAAAAGGACTATAACTTTGATCTGATTTCATTGTCACGTGTCAATCTGATCGATTTGAATAGATTATTGGATTAACCCTGTCGAAATAAACTATTCAATATAATAAGCCCTGTAGGCAAGTGTTCGCAAACACAACTCTTCTAATATCTTCAAAGTCTCTTTCAAATGAAACCAGTGTTTTTATGGCTTGTGTCGCTATACTCGATGATAAATTTTTGGAATGAAAATGTTTGTGTATGGTGAACGTGCGTCAATACCGTCGCAAAAGAAGGCTAGGATGACACGCGGACATGTTTGTCAATACGAAGTTATAATTAAAAATATATATCACATACCTGTGCGGATACATGGCACGTAAAAAGACATTTTCAGTCGGTAATTTGATCAGGTCCGCGGTTGAGCCGGGGTCCGTCGCCCGGGACGCAGAGATAAAAAAATAAAAAATAAAAAAAATGTTAACATTTTTTTTATATTCTTCTCTTGCTGATAGATTTTTTTTACTCCTGTGACAGTGGAGATTTCTAGGGTTATTGGCCCTCGTTCGATGGTGTTCCTTCGGAGGATTGGTGCGATTGCGTCTCGATTAAAGGACGAGCCTCGCGAAACGGAGTGGCTCTTGCAGCGTGTCTCACTGGCCATGGTTCGAGGTAAGGCTTTCTCCATCATTGCGGCTAGGATAGAAAAAATGTTTATAGTTACTTTGTTCAATTTTTTTCTCAATAAACTGAAAATTACAAAAAAAATACAAAAAAATACAAAATTATATCTGAAAACAACTTCAGTATATAAATAAAAGGATGTAATTGTTTAAGGAAAGAGAGGTTTTAGAGCAGAGGAATTTTTTTTATAAATCATGATTAATATAGTGTAAAATGGGAATATAGAAATTAGAATTAGTTATACATTCAACATTTGAAGAGTTAAAGGAAAGAGCGAGTATATTGGAGAACTCTTCCACGACGAAAGGAAGCAACCAGTAATACACATAATTACCGAGAGACCTGGGATTCAGAAAACCGAACTAAAAGCCGCACAGGCCAAATTGAACAAATACAAGGAAGCTGGGACAGCTGGGATTGCAACGGAAATGCTGACAGCCTTAGATGACTTTGGTATAGACCAGATAACCGAAATAACAAATGAAATATACAACAGTGGGGAAATACCGGAAGACATCAGAGAATCAAGCAGACGCGGATGTTTAAATATCTGGGAAGCGTTTTACCAAAGGACGGTAAGTGCGACACTGAGATACGCAGACGTATTGGGATGGTCAAGGATGCATTCCAAGTATTGCAAGACAGGAGGATCTTTTTTGATAACAAAGAAAAGAATACTGACTAGTTATATGACATCTGTCCTTCTTTACGGCGGCGAATGTTGGACGATTTCCTCAAAGATGAAGAAGAGACTCGAAGCGACGGAGATGTGGTTCTACCGAAGGATATGATGGCCTGAACGTGTGAGCAACGATGAGGTCTTAGAGAGGATGTAAACAAGGAGGAAGCATATGCTTAATATCAGGAAGAGGCAGTTTTTTTAATAGTTTATTAATGCAAAGATCCGAGTTAACGGTAAATTGTAAACACAGTCTAACTTTTTTCCTTACAACTCAGTTAGACATAGAATTTGACAATACTTTTTTCTGAGATGACATTTGAACTGTATTGCACCATATGTTGCATATTTTTCTATTTGTTTGAGTAATTTGGATTTAATACCATTTTATATTAATCTCCTGGTATTATTGGTAACATCTTGTATTTGTATTTAGTATTTTTGTCATTTTGCATTGATCGGTTATTGTTATTAACATCTTATATAAAGGATCTTTAATCAATAGATGCATATTAATTTACCAAGTAATTCTGTACGTTTAAATTATTAATGGTTTCTTAAAGAAGCAATTTATTTATTACCTATAATTTTTTTATGTAGGAAACTGAAAATGCATGTAAGGTGTTTAACCTTTTGTTAAATAACCGATAAATCTTATTTTGTCTTAGGAAATGACAGTGTCTATTGTGTAAAAATGTATACGTTAACATCCACTCCTATTTAACGTCTGTGCTGGCATTGACTGATAATCTACGGGCCATGACGCATTTAATTTTTGCGTCTTCGCTTAGTTTAAATTTATTGTACGTTATATTCGATTGGTTGATCTGAGTAAAATCTACGAACTTTGCAACCCCACATTTTTTTGTATAAGAGTGTTGTAGTTTGCTTTTAAATCTAAATATGTTGTTCATTCTCCAGTCATTTACAATCGCCTGATGCGCTGCATTTGATACGCATCGAAACACGAATTCAATTGTCCAGCGATTATATATATATATATATATATATATATATATATATATATATATAGATACATAGATAGATAGATTAGAATATATCTTAATGAATTTTTGGGTAGAAACCTTTCTTTCAAACATATTTCCTTAAGTACAGCCGACAAGGAAGATGTATTTTATTTTTAATTACGTTTTTTTTCCGCATCCTTACGTTTTTGTGTTTTCTATGACTAAGATGTTACATTATTTTTATTGTTCCAAGGGAATTCCACCATTTTTATAACCATTTTAAAGGGGTTTTTTGTCTCTGGAGTTGTCATTTTTGACTGTTTAAAACAGCTAATATAAATATTATTATTATTGTTATTATTCATGTATTTTGATATCGAGCATTGTAAAGCTTGTTTACCTCAATTAAAACCAGGTTTCCTTTTAAAATGAAACTGGTTGACCATTTTTAAACAAAATTCAATCTTTACACACACACACACACACACACACACATATATATATATATATATATATATATATATATATATATATATATATATTCTTTTCCTATTTTGCATAAATCGCCTATCAAATGTGTTGTATTTAAACTTGTTGTTCTGAAAATAGGGTTTTATATTCCTTTTTTACGCTTATTATCCGCCATTTTCTGCTTATTGTCCGTCTTTGTAGGAGAAAGCACCATATGAACCGAAGTGCTTTAAATCGCTTTGCCACATCGAGTGTCACAGCCTAGTTTTCCTCACATACTCGGATTCATATTCGAACCCTGTCACAGAAATTATTATTATCGTCTGGAATGCACAATATTTCTGTTATAATTATCGGGGTTAAAAAAAGGAATTACTATGGCTTCTACTCAGATATGTATATGCATTGAATATTCCTGTCATATCTTGTCTGGGGCATCCAATATATTTATAGAAATCCATGAAAAATACATAACAGCATCTGCAATATCATCTCGGCTTCAGTCACTTTTCCATTATCGTCTGCTTTTTCGATAAATATTTTCCTGTTGATTGTTCTGATGGTGATTTTCTGAACTCAAGGAAGGAACTATTTTGGCGTTAATGACCAATTCTTTTATAATTAAAATGTCTAAGTGTAATTGTAAATTCTATGCTAACAGTCTCTTCTCTCGGACATTTTACTAGTGGAATTCACTTCCGGTTTCTTGCTTTCCAGTCATCTTTGAACTTCCGAAATTGAAATGCAATATCATTTGTTATTTTCTTTCTTCTTAATTCCTGTGTTTTATTTATTGTTCTCTCGACTTAATAATGTTTTCTTTTTCTCATATTCTCGCACGCTCGAAAACACATTGCGTCATAGTGGCTTTACGTCCGTGATTGCGGTGAAATGATTAATATATATATCAGGTATATAGTAATTGTTAGCGTAATAAGACATTAATCTATATATGTATATATGCATAACACCAGGTAATATTAACAAAGTATGTTTCATTGAGGGAATATTTTTCTATTCCGGACATTTTAAATACAGCTACATCTTAATCATTTAAATATAATATGTCCAACAGCCGTGATTCTTCTAAGACAGGTTAATAATTATCATTGTGCTTCTATTATTTAGAAAGGCAGATCTGTTCTTAAGAGATTCTAGTCTGTTCGCTCTCGTTAGATTTTCTTATGAAAAGCGTGATATATAGCAAACATTCTTTATAAATCTACAGATGTGTTCCTCAAGAAAAAAAAACATGTCGTTTTGGATATAGGCGCATCTCGGACTTAACCGTGTATATCCTTGCAGTGTTTACCGCTCGTGTGAAGGAGCGTAGTCGTTATTTACAATACAAAATCGTCTATCATCTTTTGTAAGCTTCTTTTATCTATTGCACAATTGAAGGGAAAGAAAATATTGGCCTTTATTATTTGTCTGTCAGAGAAAGCCGACGTGATTTTAACCGAACAATAAAAGGAAGATTTGCGACCAACGCTGATGGCTGGGATTATCTTTAAAAGGATTTTCAAGTTTTGACAGTCGTCTGTAAATTGAAGTCAATTACTTCTGTTACAGTGTTCCTTCAAAGGGACTTTCTCGTTCAACCTTTTATTTTACCCCCCACATATATATATATATATATATATATATATATATATATATATATATGAGTTGATGAGAAAAATGGAAAAGCTTATAGGCGACCCGTTTCGTTGATGTGACATATGTTGAGTTCGATTTCTTCAGGTAGGAAACAAAAAGTCAAAAGAGTGTTTAAAGAAAATATGATGACATTTTGGACGATAAATTTAATAAATTTAATAACCTCATCAATCTTACGAATATATATATATATATATATATATATATAAATATATATATATATATATATATATATATAAATATATATATATATATGTGTGTGTGTGTGTGTGTGTGTAAAGTGTGTATATATATATATATATATATATATATATATATATATATATATATATATATATATATATATATATATATATATATATTTATATATTATATATATTTATGCGTACTTATTATCCACATACATATGGCAGCAAAAAGACAGAAATATCACACCAACAATAAGTTGGAAAGTATTGAAAAAAGCTCCTGCCTTCAGCAACATTACAAAAAATGCCTCCTTTGCCTACACGAAAAAGTAGCAATAATATCACACACACCGCAAACGAATTTACTAAACGAAAAATCAGAGATAATCTCCAAATGTAGGCATGAGAACAAGTACCTATTATCCGAATTCATACCAAACGGATAAAAAAAGGCAAACCACAAACAATCACAATTTAATTCAAGCTACCATCACAATAATTACATTTATCATTATCGTTATTATCATTGCACCATCATTAGTAATCACTTCTACCACTTTACAATAACTATTAACTACTAATATTATCATTACCACCAACACCCAACACCATTACTACCACATCACATCTACTATTAACATATAAATCCACTATAATTATTAACGTAAATTACTCCCCCTAGCATATTTAATACCACCAAATAAAAACCAGTAAGATCAAAGATAATTTCCAAATGTAGGCATGAGAATAAATACCTATTACCAGGATTTATACCAAAATAAATATATATATATATATATATATATATATAGAACGAAAATAAAATAAAACACCAACAATCACTCTTTAGTTCAAGCTAGCACCACAATAATTACATTTATTTTTTTATTATTATTCTCCCACCACCAATCTAATCACTACTACCAATTTACAATAACTATAGCCACTTATATTATCATTGTCACCAATCCCCTTACAACATTACTACGACATCACATCTACTATAATCATATAAACACGTCATAATTATTAACGTAAACTACTTACCTCCCCCAGCATAGTTAATACCACCATAAAAATAAACAATAAGGATTACAAACTGAAATTTCTATCAGTCACATATACACAGTCATCTAAAAAATTAAAAAAAAACAAGCAAATAAACAGATTTAAAATAATAACAATATTTTTTATTTTTTTAAAAAAAAAATAAAAATTATAGCAATTTTCAACTATCATAATTTTACACAGAATACCCATTATCAGGATTTATATCAAAAGAAATTTGTATATATAAAAAATAAATAAAAAAAACACCAACAATCACTTTTTATTTCAAGCTGCCATCACAATAATTACATTTATTGTTTTTATCATTCCCTCCACCACCATTACTAATCACTTCTACCAATTTACAATAACTATTAGCTACTTATATTATCATTGTCTCCAATCTCTTACAACATTATTACCACATCATATCTACTATTATCATATAGACCCGCTATAATTATTAACGTAAACTACCCCCTCCCCCAGCATAGTAAATATCACCATAAAAAATAACCAATAAGGATTACAAACCGAAATGTCTACCAGTTACATATACACAGTCATCAAAAACAAACAAATAACCAGCTTTAAAATAATAAAAAAATAAAACCTTTTTTTTAAAATTAAAAATAAAAATAAGTGTAATTTTTACTTATCCTAATTGTACACAGACCCCACCACACGGATATACATACATGCGAGGAAATATTATTCAGTGGAAAAATAGAAACATGCTCTGATTGTTGACATGTATACATTCACGAGAAATTTTAGCTACACTTTCAATCTTTGAATTTCAACATACAAATGCGTATGTATAGACATGACACCACCCATGTACATACATATGTCAAATCCGAAACTGTTCACATATGTTTATATATGTATGAGTCCCGACGGACGAGCGAATGTGTATGTGTGTCTGCGTACCTCATCGGGTGTACGGACATGCATCTATGTTTGCGTTAGCATGTAGTGACATCACGACGACGATTTTCCCCACTCCCATAATAACAACAATACACGCAATCTACATAAACCCAAATTAAAAAAAAAAAAAAATTAATCAGTTTGTCTGTCGATCTCAAATGCATAAAAACCCAGGGTCACAAACTCACATCAATCCAAATATATATATATATATATATATATATATATATATATATATATATATATATATATATATATATATATATGGGGGTGCATGTGTGTTTAGGCAGAAACTTCTCTTGTAAGCATGTCAAACACAAAATAAAAAGTTGTTAAAGAAAATATGATGACATTTTGGACGATAAGAGGTGCCATAAATTTAATTACCTAATCAGATCTTACGAACATCTGGCTGTTTATTAAATTCTCCTTCCACTTTCACTACCAGTCAAAAACCTGCTACTAACAAAATGTCTTTCTGTTATCAACGCACAAATTGTGCCACGGTCTCTGATTTCCTTCGGGGCATCCCTTGGAATGTGGTTTTTAATCATCCCGTTCAAAAATATCTGAGGTCTCCCCTTCGGTAAATCTGGCATTGAAGCTTTCAACACAGCTAGAAAATGCAAAATTAAACCACGCTTATTTCTTTGCTTCTCAGCTGCTTGCTCAGCCGCTATAGCCCATAGAAATCACTTCTTCCGTCTGTACCGGAGCGATATATCTGATTGCTACATACGTCTGTTTGTCTCCGCCTGTAATGATTGCAAGCGTGTCCTTAATGAAGCCAAGTTAATATTTGCTAATAGAATGAAACGGTTTATCGGCTCTTGCAATGTTGGCTCTAAAGATTATTGGCGGCTCTTCAGGAGTGTGCTGAACAAGAGCAAATCAACACTGCCTCCTCTCTTCAATTAATTCGGAGTCCTAAATTCCACAGCTAATAAGGCTAAACACTTTACACGGAAATCCTCATCCCACTCAAAACTCTACTCGTCCGAAGTACCCACCTCTAATTTCCCCCTAGATCTGAGGCTCTGTTGGCTGAGATGCGCATATCCACGTCAATGGTATTGGACATCATTTCTAAATTAGATTCTCATTAGTTGTTGTGACGAAATACCAGCTGTAGTCCTAAAATAATGTGCTCCTCAGCTGGTTCCAGTTCTCTCCAAACTATATAAATATTGCCTCGCTGACTCTTGCTTTGCAACCTTTTGGAAGTCCTCATATGTTGTCCTTAATCTTTTAGAACTTTGGAGAGCCTTCTGACCCATCTATCTACCGTGCTATCATTCTCCTACCACTCTTCGGCTAAGTCGTCGAGGCTGAAGTGGTTATGTACCTTACCTCCCATGATCTACTCTCTGACAAACAATACGGTTTCCACTTTGTTTTGGTCAATCGCTGATGTACTTACGGTCATAACTAAATTCGTATACCAAGCTATTGATAGTAACAGTGAAGCTCTAGTTGTGATATATATTTGTTTGATAGGGTTTGACATGCCGGCCTTCTACGTAAGCTTCAGGGATACAGGACGATTATTTGATTTAATCCAGTAATTCCTGTCAAACATTGAAATGATGGTCGTCTTAAACGGGTTCTCTTCCAGTTCCTTTCATACGAAGGCTAGCGTTCTCAAGGTTCTAACCAGGGTCCTACACTCTTTTTGATTTTCGTCAGCGATCTTCCTTCATCAGTTCTCAAATAGTCACCTAAGCAGAATAGAGTTCCATTTATTCCTGTCTCAATATTAAATCCGGCACTACTAACAAAGTTAACCTGGCCGTTGGTCTCGAAAACGACATCCAATCAGCGGTTGACTGGGGCAGGTAATGTCTTTTAAATTTGAAAGCCTCCAAAATGAAACTGCTCTCATTTACCTACCATAGAAAAACACCCTTGTCTCCTATCAGCATGGCTGATGCACAACTTCACGAGAGCGACTCTCTGCGCATTTTTGGTCTCACACTCTCCACTGACCTTAGGTGGAACAACTACATTGAATCAATAGTATATCCACCGCAAGGGTAGTTGGTTATCTATGTCGCCCTAGAAGGTTTTTTCTCGCCTAAGCCCATCGATCATGTCTACAAATCAAACTTTTGTCCATGCATTGAATACTGTTGTCATATACGGTCTGGTGCCTCCGCTGTTCATCTCGAGTTCATGGACAAAATCCAAAGAAAAATATGCAATGAGATAGGTTCTGACCTGGCATCTCGACTCCAGTCACTTTCTCACCGACGTAACGTGGCTTTCCTCTGTCTTTTCTACACATATTTTCATACCAACTGCTCTGACGAGCTGTTGTCACTGATGTGACCAACTGCATGACTTTAAGCGTGCTTGTAGGTTAGCAGTGCGTTACCACCCGTTTCCTGTCGAAACAAATAAATCTAAACGCCTCTTCTACTCCAACAGCTTTTTCTGTTGCACTTTCCGAAGGTGTAACTCCCTTCCTCGTAATTGCTTCCCGTATAACTATAATCTTGAAACATTTAAACGTAATGTCAATCGACATCTTCTGATGCCTTGTTCTTCATACCCATCCTTCTCTTTATCTTTTCCTCAAACATCGCACGTTTCTCCTACTTTTACTCTCTGTAACCTCTTGCACCCTAGTGGCACTCCCGCCTTGCTTGGGGTGAATTGGTCATATATATATATATATATATATATATATATATATATATATATATATATATATATATATATTAAGTAAAGTGCGCACATTCCAGCGCCCAAAGTTGAGGGGTTTCCACACAGTAGCATGATGACGACCGGCGACTGGGCCCGAGCTGCGCCTCCTGGGGAAACCTGCTGGGCCAGACTCTTTCACATCTGGTTTCAGACCCCTTAATAATAATGACATTGATGGTATTAGATACCTTAATTGCAAGGGAAGCTGCCTTTTAAGGCTACGACCAGCCATAATTCTACATTAAGGTGCGAACTGCGGAAAAGATCTCCAGGTAATAGTCAATACCTGTGCATAAAGTGGTTGTGATAATCCTGATACTAAAACATCGACTCCGGTGGGCAGGTCACCTCGTTAGAATGGATGACAGCCGCATTCCGAAGAAATTGTTTTATGGAGACCAGTGAACAGGGAAGAGAAATGCCGTCAAAACTAAGGTGCGCTTTATTGACTGCATCAAAGGTCCGCTGAGGAAATGAAACATTTCTTGTGAGCACTTGGAAGAATGGGCATCTGATCGCAATGTTTAGAATGAGGCTATTATTAATGGAAGGTGTCTCCTTGAAGATGAGAAGAGGAGGCACGCAAAGCTTAAAAGAGATGTGCGTAAAGGCGTCCCCATTGAGCTTCCTGAAATGACCCGTAAGCAGCTCGATCTAACATGTACAACTTGTGGTAGAGTGTGTTTGTCAATGGCTGGTCTAAGGAGTCACTTGGGTTCGTGCCATCTGAAAGTGTCAATTGACTATAAATCCGTAGACGTCCAGCAAATAAATATATTTGTGGCAAGACATGCGGGTCCAGAAGCAGTTTCATGCAACATTTTAAATTGCATGATAATGTGCCACCAGCTCTTGGACCTCTTAAGTGCCCTGTTTGTGACAAAATATGTACGTACCTTCCTGGGCTAACGCGCTACATTCGTTCACCACATCAGTAGATTTTCTCTGACACGAGTTGGCAAACACCATATATATATATATATATATATATATATATATATATATATATATATGTGGGTGGGAGAGAGAAAGAGAGAGGGAGAGAGAGAACTCGTGGCCGGACAATTGCATCTAGCATGAAACCGACTGTCACCTTTAAGCGTTGACTTCTATGTTCACTTTTATATTTACACACGCTCTATCTCTGATATTGAACACTTTATCCCATAAATATAGCAGATCTTAAGACTATATTTCTTCAAAGTCCGACAATTATTTTAAGATATTTTTATGTTTAAACATTCATTTTATAGATACAAAACTTCAAGTAAATGCTCTGTTTATAATAAACATTATTAAACAACATTTACCGGCCTGAATATTTTATGTGAAAATTTCTCGTTCATTCAGGACGGTAAATGCTGTTTAATACTGTTTATTATAAACAGAACATTTACTTAAATATTTGTATCTATAAAAGAAGGTATAAACCTAAAATGTCTTATATATATATATATATATATATATATATATATATATATATATATATATATATATAATAAAAAATTATAAAGAGACAACGTTAAGTTTCCATGATTATAATTTATTTACCCTGAAAATATATTTTTCCTGGTTCATCGGGTCACATATCTAGTTACAAATGAATTTTGCTTTACAAATTTAAATATTTTTATTTTATTTTTAATATAAGTTTTTAAGGGATTAATGTAATATGACGGAGGGAGTGTGAAGAGACCATACAATGATTTAAATTAGAAATGTAAAGTAGGGATAATCATTTCTTTAAGAAGACTTAATTCAGATTTGAAGTGGTTTATCAAGCGGAACTGCATATTATTTTGAAAATTGATGTTATGGTCCTCAAAATGGAGGTATACATCTCTATCTATAAAAGGCAGGATGTGTGTGTGTGTGTGTGTGTGTGTGTGTGTGTGTGTGTGTGTGTGTAACGAATGCACGGCCGCAATATCCGACGGATTTGCACCAAAATTTACCTGCACATGCTCCAAGTTAGTAATAGTTTTATTGTCTGATAAGCTTAATAACATTATCATTGAAAGATGAAAGAAAAACTAAGTATTCTTGAAGCTACATACATAAAACAGTTGAAACCTAACCTGAAAAAAGTAAACTACGAAATCTACAGGAACATTCTTAAATACCTATAATTGATTGCTATAAACCAATGGCATCCCATACTTAATACTTCTTTTTTTCACAAGCTGCAGTGCGACTTTCGCTTCCGCGTCTCATATACACGAGTTTGTCGTTTCTTGGAAATCTTTCATGCAACAAAAACAGACTATCGTTATTGTTTTGTCCGTGTATTGTTTAATATATTGGAATATAATTGTCATCTTTGATAATGGCTTACGTAAGCCGAAAGCTTAGATAGGATTAAACAACATGTATCAATATGGTGTTTTTCTTTCATATTTCAAAGACAGTGTTATTAAGAAGCTTATCAGACAATATGAAAAGAATTTACTTAAAATAAATAGACAAGACTTTTCTATATTATTTAATAAACATGCAACACATATATATATATATATATATATATATATATATATATATATATATATATATATATATATATATATAATTTCCAAGAGGATAAAATCCAAGTAGAGATCAATGTACATAACAGAGCAAGAATATAATATAATAAAATAGCTCAAACACTAATATTCCATGGTTATAATTTATTGCACTGAAGTCGTAATCACGATCCAATCCATCAGACCTCTTTGAATTTGAGGTTTGATGAATTGAATCGTGATTACGATTCCAATGTAAGAACCATGGAATATTAGTGTTTGAGACTTTTACATATATATATATATATACACACACACACACACACACACACACACACACACACACACACACACATATATATATATATATATATATATATATATATATATATATATATATATATATATTAGAGTAAAGGGATAGCGGATCTTGGTTTAAGAGAAATAACAAGAAGACAAAATTAGGAGATACAACGACGGGGAATGGAGAGCCATGATCGTATCCCCTATGAAAGAGACACGACACATAAAAAATATCATGTGTGGCTCAAGACCACTTTATTGGTAAATGATAGTATTAAGAAAACCTTGGTGACTCTTCAACACGCACTTTTCGAGAACACTTTGACATATTTGGTGTTTTATCGCAACTTAAATGGAGTTGCCGTGTGTCAGTCTATATTAGGTTTGGTGAATAGTACTATGTTTCAATTTATATCTTTCAAATCACTGCTGTTGTTAGCATTTGTTTACGATTACGCGACTGTTTCTGCTTGCAGTATGCGAGGTATAATACTTGGCACGTACGAACACTTTTCTTGCAAATCAATAACTCCCCCGATTACCAAACACCCGATTTGCTGTTCATTCTCTAAGCACAATGTCCCTTTGGGGATCGGATGCAAGATTCGTTTCGAAAGGAGATTTAGCGAACTAAACCTATTTCTTCACCAGGATCCATACTCGTAAGATTTTGATTGGCTTTTATCTCGCCGATTTACGCCCCGATACCACCGTTTTTAACGTAACGAAGATCCATTACATCTTCCCGGGGGGTTGCACAGAACCGTTTCTTCGAGAAGAGATATAAATATTATCCACATGTCTGAACATTTCGAAACAGCGCTCTATTCCAAAGCAATTAAAGCATGAAGATTCTGTCTATAAAATGTTATGAAGACAAAACTCAAAATGCTCGCTTACGTTTAGTTCTTATATTAGGATATAGGCGATCACGGCTCTCCCCGACTTTCTATCTTTTGTGGCTCTTAGCAATCTTTCTTCCTTTGCTCGTGGCTCCTGTCCCGTTACGCCGTCCTTTCCAACGACGTTGCCAGGTATGTAGTTTGCTGCTCCTCTCTTGCGTTCAGTATGCCCTGTGACGGTTAATTTTTCCGAGTAGTCCTTCCTTATTGTGCCAAAGTTTTTCCTTATTCTGAGTATATATCTTCATTCTGTTACCATTTTCTTTAAGATTTTATCGCTGATTACTGGCTCCGTGAATGGAAAAATTCAGTATGACTGAACGACAATTTTGTTGCATCTATCAGGTCATCCCATAAGTTCTGTCCGAATTTTGAATAAAGAAAACATGTGACTAAATGTTACATTTAATGACAGATTCAATCAACAATGTATTTTCCCTGATTATCTATGACATCCTTCCATCTATTAACAAGCTTACTAATTCCATTACTGTAAAATTCTTTTGGCTTTGATTCGAAGAACTCACAAATGTCAGTTTTAACCTCTTCCTGTGTTACAAAAGCTGTTTCTTCCAAATGATTCTGTAAGCTACGAACCAAAGGGTAGTCTGAAGGAGTAAGATCGGGAGGATAAGGTGGATGAGGAATTTTTTCCCAACCAAGTTCTTCGATCTTTTGTGACGTGATTCCTGACGCGTGGGGTCGCGCATTGTCCTGATGAAACATCATCTCATTTCGATTCACTAGAGCAGGTTTTTTTCTCCTCAAATCTTGGTTCAAACGCTCTAATTGCTGACAGTATATTTGAGCATTAATTGTCACATTAGGTGGTAAGAATTCAAAGTGGATTATTCTTGGCGATCCCACCAGATTGAAAGAAGAATTTTTGCCCATGAAGTTCCCTTCTCGGCTGTGGCTGGGGTCCTTCCCCTTTACCAAGCCACTGTCTACGACGCTTAACATTTCGATAAAAGATTCAATTTTTTGTCGCCAGTCACAAGTCTATCCAAAAAAGGTCAAACAAGTTGGCGAGAATGGAGAGAAGAGCAGATGTCATCTCGGGATTTGAGGTTGTTTTCAGACAATTCATGAGGCATCAATTATCCAAGTTTAGGAACTTTTCCAAGTTGTTGAAGATGACGATGAACAGTTGTATGGTTTGAACTGAGAACCACTGCCAATTCCCTAACTGATAAAGCAGGATTTTCTTCAAGGGCTGCTTCAAGAAGCTTTTCATCAAACTCAACTTGACGTCCGGTTCGATCTTCATCTTCAAGGGTGAAATCTCCACCTCTGAATTTTGCAAACCATCTTGTGCAAATTCTTTCATTCATACATTCCTCTCCATAAATTGAGTGAATGTTTCTAGCCGCTTCGGCTGCTGTGTTTCTCTTCTTCAACTCATAAAGCATTATGTGCCTCAAATGATTCTTGCGTACTTCCATGTTAGCAGGGTTTTAATCAAATAAAATTTAATTTTATTGTTCTCTGAAATAAAATTTGATCAGTTTAAATTCATCTAAACATGAAAATAATGTTCAGCTCCATTATACATTATAAAATACTCTTTAAATTTCGTTCATTTAAACAAAAATTTAAAATTCGGACAGAACTTATGGGATGACCTGATATTATTTACATGATCCATCTGGAAATTGTCCAACTACTGCTGCCATATAAAAGAATCCAGAAATTCTTATCTTTGTTTCTATCTTTTTTTTTAATTTCTCACCTTCTGGAGTGCTTCTTTCGCTTGTCCAATGTTTGTTGGGATGACGGTGTCGCATTTTCCATTCCTTGTAAAAAATTTGCAATATTTGGAATTATGTACCTGCCTGATATTGATATCTTCAATTTGTAACACGCCTTTTGGATTTTTCTCTTGCAAATGATCATACATGATGCCTTTTTGTATTTGATAGTCCTTTTTTCTCGCTCTCTTCAATTCTGTAGTTTTTCTTTCGGAATCGGCTTTTAACATATTATCACCCACCGATAACATATCCTGGTAGGATCTGCAGACCCCTACGGGTCTGTAGCCTCTGAAAATAATATATATATATATATATATATATATATATATATATATATATATATATATATATATTTATTCGAAAATTGTATTTCAAAAATGTAATAAAATCACTACAAAAATAGCCATTTTGTTTTAAAACTTCTGGTGTCTTATCAAATGATGGTGTTGTTTGTAGAATGAAGAGGTTTTTTTCTACATTCAGCAACATCACTTGATAAGACACCGGAAGTGTTGAAACAAAATGGTTATTTTTGTAGTGATTTTATTATATATTTATGTTATAATTTTCGAATAAATAACATTTGCTCTCTCTCTCTCTCTCTCTCTCTCTCTCTCTCTCTGTCTGTCTGTCTGTATTGAGCATTCTTTTAAGAATTTTTTGGGTTAATGTATATATATATATATATATATATATATATGTGTATGTGTGTGTGTGTGTGTGTGTGTGTGTGTGTGTGTGTGTGTGTGTGTATACACGTTATTGTCTCATTCATGTTTTAAACATAGAATAATATTGTAATTAAGCTTTGACTTATTTTTTTTTACATTTTTAAGTACATATGTACATATGTTTGTATTTGACATCCTTATAGGGTCGCAATCGCCGAATGTTAGTGTCAAATTGTCGCATGTTTGTGGTGAGTAGTCATTTCGCAAATGAAATCTATCTATGAAATGACATTTTTTTTATAGATTTTTTGTAGCTGTACATAATACGCAGCCTTATTTTGCTTATTATTGTTTTGGAAAAATGCGTATTATCCATGGCGTATTGCGGCAGTTGAATCCATTGATGATTGATGTCCGTATATAATTTTAATTTAGACACTACAGATAAACATCAACATACGTATACCTAGTGGTTATTTTTCATGGTCTGTGTGATGACTTAACTAATTATTACTCTGCTAGCATAAAGATAATCATCAAAAAATCAATGGAAGAATATAAAGAATTTAATTAGTCAATTGTGCTTATGAAATAGAATAAATTATGAAGATATCACGTCCTTCTTTGCGTTCAGTCCTTCCTAAAATTAGATCCTCTTTTTTTTATGAATATAAGAAAAAATAAATAAAAAGATTAATCGTAGTACTTTTTCAGTTGTCCTTAATGAAACATGTATAAAGATGGATTGCTGATTAAGTACAAAATTATATATATATATATATATACATATATATATATATATATATATATATATATATATATATATATATATATATATATATATATTTATATATATATATATATATATATATATATATATATATATAATATATAAACATAAAAAAAGGATACTTTGAGGCGACAATCTTCAGCCGACGCAATTGCGCCTAGCATGAAACAGCCTGTCGCCACTGAGTGTTGACTTCAATGTTCAATTTTATATTTATATTTACATACGCTCCATCTCTGATAGTAAGCAAATCAGCCCATAAATATAGCACACCTTAAAACTATATCTCTTCATATATATATATATATATATATATATATATATATATATATATATATATATATATATATATATATATTACATTTTTATTATGAGATTTCCTAACGTGCATATATTTTGGTTTATAGGAAAATAAATGACTTTAAACACGCAAAGAAAATAAATCTGTAAAAATCACGCAATTGCCATCAATGGTAACGAGAAAATCCATTTATGTTGCATAAAAGAAAATGGTAAATTAATTCGCATTTTGAAATTCAAAACAATTACTCGGTTGAGGATAAAAACATTGCGATCAAGTTTTTACAAAGGAAAAAGAAATAATTTCGACGGATAAAACACGCAATGAATCGGTTTTAAGTCCTCTGGCTGTTTTGCTAAAAGGATCAGTGTGGTAATGATATATATATATATATATATATATATATATATATATATATATATATATATATATATATATATGACAGAGATACGTCTCATGAGAATTAAGATCCCGGCGATTAGTTGATTCAGTTTTTACGGTTTATCAACCCTTATTAAAACCAGAAAATATTTTTAGATTATAAGAATTTGGCCTATGTGGGTATATGAATAGTTTAGTGTTACAAGTACTAATTAACCCATAACTATGGGGAACTGTGAGTTTATAACTTTCCCAGTGTTATTTGCGCGTAAGTAAATTTAACGAACACACCGGGAATTGTAACCCCACTCGCCAATTTACAATTCCGTGCCATTATCCATTACAACACCTACACATCCAAGTTTACAGCACCAGATATTTCCAGGTGGTCCCTCATCTAGGTACTGAGCAGACTTCAACGTGATAGGGCCATAAGCCTTCGTGAGTATCAGTTGATCCTCCATTACTTAATATACGACGAAAGAAAAAATACTGATAAAATGAAGACACAAACTATTGAACTTTTTATAAATTTAACATGGCCATCCGAAACAACTTCGACAATCGTACGAGAATCGGTGATGTGTACGTGTGTTATAATGGAACACACCTATTCTATAGATAATAGACTGTCCCACCTATAATAAGGGAGGAGGATTAACGTAGGTCATCGTTCACGTTTGAACTGACTGCACGGTTAAACTCTCTTCACCCCCGAAGGAGGCTACGCCGAAGGCGGACTGTCTCCTTCGGGAGGTAAAATTGGCCCAGAACCCGTTTATACGGGTTCAAATGGGCTAGGAACCCGGAAGGGCCTTTGTGCTGACGCCGAAGGGCAAGTTCACCTCTGAACTGACTGTTCTTCAACTCTCTTCCTACGGGAGGTTACGCTGAAGGGCGGAGCCCTTTAACCCCGTTTATACGGGTTCAAATGGGCTATTTTTTGGCTGAGCCTAATGGCTCGGGAATGCCCACGTTAAAAAAAAGGCCTTGTGCCGCATGACACCCTGTGGGGGTGACTGAATATTGTCAGTCCCCTCGTTCACCTGAACTGACTGTTCGGTTCATCTCTTCTACGGGCGAGAGGAACCCGAAGGAGGCTACGCCGAAGGCGGAGTCTCGTTCACCTTTATACGGGTTCAAATGGGCCGGCTGTTCGGTTGAATATCGTCTCTGCCACCTCCCTCCGGCTGTTCGGTTGAACTCTCTGCCTTCGGACGGGGATGAACCCGAACGAGGCTACGCCAGGTGGCGGAGTCTCGTTCGTGGAGGTAAACCGGCCCTGAACCCGTTTATACTGGTTCAATGGGCATATTTTTGGGCTCGGAGAACCCACAATAAATAACCGACCTTGTGCCACATGATGCCCCAGTGGTGGGGTGACTGAATATCGTCAGTCAGTGAGTCGATGTCGGACGACAGTTAGTCGAATACTAAAGTATCAGCGACCACAACTCGATTTCTCTGCGTTATACCTATTATATCAAGTTCCTAACATTTTGTACGTCGAACCTATTTTAGGACCAACTTAGTACCAATACAAGCCTCCACTGTGAAATCACTCCACAACAACGTGATATGAGCGAAAGCTAAGTTCCCTATGAGAATTTCACTCATCATTAGATTTACAAGTCAGTCATTGAGACGATGTTAATGTTGAGAACAAATGACAAACTCAACATTTCTGCAAACTTGAATCTTACGAGATTATACGTGTTTTACAAGTCATCCTTTGAAAAGCATTGCATTCACATGATAACGACATTGTGAACAAGCATCAAATTACGAATCCATTGAGAACATCATCATACGAGTACATTTCCAAGCCAAAATAAAGGGCTCAAGGACACATGGCCTAGTGGATAAAGACGTTGGTTAGATCCAGTAACTAGATCCAAAGAGTTGTGAGTTCAATACCAGGCCACAGCAGTGGTGAACCAAAAACTTGGAGAAATGAGTTAAAGGGAAATAACATCCGAAAGAATCAAGGAACGTGGAACTAGAACAATCTAACCCGGTAACGAAATAAAGGGGTTCGATTCGAAATTCCAATCACCTGAAGAAGCCATGAGAAACGTTGTGAATATGGCAATGAAGATGAGGATAACAGTCCGAATAATGTAAATAATACATGTAATCGTAAAACTTCATCTCAGAGATATAGACAGATATTGAAATTAATTTGAAACTGAGAACAAATGATAAGTTTTTTTTTTTTTTATTATAGATTAACCAAAGACTCTAATGACAGTTAAAATTTCTTAGAATCTAGTAACAGATATTAAAAAAAATATTACTATTGAAACATATTCGTCTATAACGTACATTATAATGCGTATCATTTAAGAGATGGATAAATTTTGGATGGCATGGTTATAATAACCTGTCTGTTGTACGATAATTGAACACATAAATCTGGGAAACGATATATATATATTTTATATATCAAGAAGAAATTTACAAAAGTATATGGCGTGCATCTTCTTATACTTTCTTGAATCCGATCCTTGCAAGAATATTTCACCTATACAATCAATATAGTTATGACGATATTTACTATATACCTTCAAAACTATATTAGGTAACGTAGTACATAAATTTAACACAGTTGCGCATACGATAGAATTTACTTATGAAACAGATATACGTAACATTACATTTTCCAAAATATTATGTCACACTGTAGAGACAATAATCTAAAACTCAGTGCCTATTGACAGAGTTTCTCCTGTTTATTTCATATCCACCCTACTAAATATGGATTATATTTAGAAAAAAAAACTATTTGTAATTTGAATAAAGATACACGTGCACTTTTTTTTTCCAGCTTGGGATCACAGCTCTCCATAATGTCCTTATTTTTGTAGCTCTAATTAGCTTTTATCGCTTTAGTATCGTTCTTTGTCGATATCCATCCAATATGAGCAATTATCCGACAACTTTTTGCCTTCAGTATCTCTAAAAAAAATTACCGGTTTTCTTCTCTAAAATTCTCAAAGATTTGTCTTTTTCTATTTGTCTAAAATCGGTTCGTTGCAATACTTTTTTTTTCCTGAAAACTTCTCCCGGAATTAAAAAGTGATTAAATCAGGCAAAATAATAACCCTAGACCTCTATACAGGTTACAAGCTTATTTCCGTCTTTACAATAAAAATATAAAGGCTTGGACACCAATAAATCTTTGAATTACATTTCTTTACATCCTTCTTGTTGTGGAGTAGCTGAACACCGCCACAAGGTGGACTAATACTATATAACAGCGATTTCTCTGTTAAATATCGAGGTGTCAATGATTAATCGTTACTCTGCCCATCGATTCTCTGCCTTCGGGCGCAGAAGAACTCAGACGAGGCTATGCCTACCGGCAGAGTCTATTCTGGGGGAACGTAAACAGCTACCCGATACCGTTTATGCTGGCCTACGGGGAAAAATTGACCGAGCTTACGCGCTCGGAATGCCCCACTTTAAAAACCGACTTTGTGCTACATCCCACCTTCTGCGGAGGATGGGTAAATACCGAGGATTTAACTATTAATCAGTACGCTGCTAATCGACTCTTTAACTTCAGAGTCTTGTCTCTATATTTTGTTGTGTTTTACGGCATATCAACACCTCAATGGGTTATTTAATGCCGACAACTTTTTTTTTCCTGGTAATTTTTTGTTTTGTCAAAATTCCATTTCTGTTAATATTTTTTCCTCAAAAGTGTATAGCTGGTAATATTATTTTAAAAAAAAAATGCATAGCTGGCAATATTTTTTTCAAAAATATATTGCTACCAATATTTCTTGTAATATTTTTTATGACGTATTTCTCGTTTTAAAATCTATTTTTGCACATTTATAAAGCTTTTTACCTCAGTTTCGAACTTAACTGTTTGCCTGAACCCTAACAGGTGCTACCACTCCGAGTCAGGGTGGACCTGAGAACATCAGTAATTATGAGCTTGTTTCACGCCCCTGAAAACGGATTAACCCGTACCGGTCGTGTTTTGATTAACTGCATGTGAATTTCGTCTAGTTTCGACAGTAAACTTCATCAATGATACTTTGATTAGATTCCGAAAAAGGTGACCACCAATGGCGGACCACAAGACAGATACAATAATCTTCTTCTGGTGGAACTTCTTTTTTGGAAAGTCTTTGGGTAATTCGCCATAATCAAGCAATTATCGTTTACTATTAGAATAAAGATTTCTCATTACAAACCACTATTCAACCAAGAAATGGACCATTCAATTTCGCTAATTCATCCACGAACAAATCAAAATCAGCTATGTTTTTCACCTACACTGAGTTTATATGGACCCAATTTATCAATTTAATCTTCAAAATCTGAGCATTTTTCATCAGATAGTCCAATATTTTTAAAATGCTGACAGCCATTATCTGAAATTGTAATTCATCTGACACATTGACTATTGCTTTCCTATATTGATGGGGTCCCTTACACACTTGATCTTCAAGACTCGTCTCCACACAGTGGAGCTTCCGAAACCAGTGTCGTAATATCGGAATACAAGTGGATACTTCACCCCATGCTTTGTTAATTTTTTGAAGCCCCCTGAAAAACATTATGAACAAGAAAACGCATCACTTCTTTTTACATCTTCAAGATGAAAGGTATATAATTTGATAATTATGAATTTATAAATTTAAATTCTGAAAGAGACTGGTAAGATATAAACAAAGAACATTATATTTTCAAAGAACGAGTAATATATTTTTGTGTAACTATTTTAATTATATATCAGAACAATATTATAGGTTTATTCTAAAATCGGACATTATTTTCCGAAGTACTTAATACTATTTTAGTGTATACACAGGGTGCTTGGCTAATCTGACAAAATATTTCTGAATGAGATTGTTTTACTCTTAACAAAGAGTAGATTTTAATTAGGAATCATTATCATTTTTGTATATAACAGATATAATGATATATTGATTCTCTTTTAAACCTCTGAGTGGACCATTTTTAAATTCAATCAACATGGTTGATGCTTCCCTTCTCTGACTAACGTTATCAACGAACATGAAGTAGAAACAAGGTATTGAAACAATAGTTATATATGCAACTAAGAAAGTTGGTTCACTATGTTTTGCTAAACAATAAGGTTGAAACTGTGTGAGTTTCAACCTTACGACACTAAATCGCTAGTAATTGACCAGTAGTAATTGACCTAGACAAGCTTGTTAACTATTACACTACACCGAAGTGCCTAAGTTAGTAAGTACTTAATAATATTTCTTGTGTTTTTAATTCGTAATATTACGCCGTTATAAATGACCTAAGGATATTTTCTAATTTGACACCTGTATATATAAAAAAAACACACACAAACAAAAAACCAAAAAAAAAACAACAGAAGACCTTTTCATATCGGGGATAGGAAAAGGAGATTTTAAAAACAGCGGCGCGGCTATTAATCATGACTTTTCAAAGAGTTCTCCGAGCCGATAGTGTTTTCCGTATAGAGAAAAACTTTAAAATACCCTTCCTCTCTGCCGTGCGACGATGGCCTAGGTGTAAGATATCTGACTAATGTCAAAGCAATCTGGTTTTGATTCCGGCTTGAACCAATCGAACTTCTAGTCACATGGAGGAGGTGTGATACAGCGAAATAGACTGTAGGTGGATGAATATATATATATATATATATATATATATATATATATATATATATATATATATGTGTGTGTGTGTGTGTGTGTGTATGAAGAAATATAGTCTTAAGGTGTGCTATATTTATGGGATAAAGTGCTCAATATCAGAGATAGTGCGTGTGTAAATATAAAGTGAACATAGAAGTCAACATAGAGGCGACAGTCTGTTTCATGCTGGACGCAATCGTCAGGCCTGACGATTGTGTCTAGTATGAAACCGCCTGTCGCCGCTATATATATATATGTTCACTTTATATATATATATATATATTCATATTATATATATATATATATATATATATATATATATATGTTCACTTATATATATATAATGAACAGGACTCACACATGTAATATGATGAAAAAAATCAATACATTTGATTCTCAGAAATTGTAGTGCTAGACAATTTTTCCCGGCAGGATATATCTTAAATATTTATAAGTTTACCATTCCTGCTTACTTTAAATATTGCTGGTCTTACTGCTTTGTATTTAGACATTCTTGATAAAATCCAAAGTATAATCAGACGTGTTATTGGTTCTGACCTGACGTCTCTGCTTCTGTCCATTTCACATCGCCGTAACATAGTTTCGTGACTTTTCTATCAATACTGTTATGGTAATTGTACTGATTAAATTTCCTCTGCGGTAACTAGATGTTAAGAATTTAAGAACCGTACTAGATTGGCGGCAAAATCAATTTACACGGGAAATGACTAGGTATAAGTTCTATGCTCACAGTGTCTTCTATCGCACTTCTCGCTTGGGGAACCCTTTTTCCGCTGCTTTCTTTCCAATGATGTAAAAGCAATGACAACGTTATATTCTGTCTTCATATTTCTTGGACTTTTATTGTCCTCTCTCCTTAATAATAGTTTTCACATATTCTCTAAGAGTAAGTAACCTCTCCTGGTTTATTGCCTTGTTTAGGTCGAAGTCATTAAAAAAAAAAAAATAAATAAAATAACATAATTATATTCGAAAATCTGTCACATTTTTCCAATCAACCCTATTGATATGTCCCGAAAAAGGATATATTTGAACGAAGTAGTTAAGTGGTTTTGGCTACTATAACGAAGTAGAACATGGTAGGAGTAATCGACTGGTACGCGTCGTAGTCGCAGGTAATAAGTGTAAATCAATGGCGTAGTCCAATGGGCGTCGTTATAGATTTAGCTCTCAGACTAAGGCTTTCTTCTCACTGTCGTACCTACACGTCCGTCAGTATTTATGACGGACACCAGCCATCATATTCCAGTGAGGAGGAACACAGGTATATGCATATTCCATTATATCACCTATATATAGAAAGACGAAAGTATTTGTCACTTGGCCAGAAACAAAATTACCCTTCTTTCTTTTCAGTTTGATTGTGGTCATAACTCACAGCCACATCCTGTTAATGATTTTACAATTGCTGTTTGTTGTTATTTAGTTATTCATTCAATATAACCAGTTTATCTTGTTTCCCGTTGTTTTTTGTCTTCAGTCCCTGTTTAATATAGCAAGACGGTGTCAAGTCTAGATTATTAGGCCTGCACGGAATACTGCTGTCAAAAAATGTGGTCTGGTGCTTCCGCTGTTCATCTCGAGTTTCCTCGATAAAATCCACAGGCATATATGCAACGTGGTTGGACCTGATCTAGCTTCCCGTCTGCAGTCGTTATTTCACAGACTTGCTGTGGCTTCCCTCTATCTTTTCTACAAGTATTTTCATGGCAATTGCTCCTACTAGTTACTTTCACTGCTTCCCAAAGTGTATGAATTTAAGCGTGCTACTCGGTTGGCATCTCGTTCTAACCATTTCACTGTCGAAACGGCTAAATATAGCCATCTATTCTCCTCCAACAGCTTATTATCTCGCATTTCCCGTCAGTGGAACTGTCTTCCTATCACCTACTTCCATGATGGCTATAGACTTCAAATATTCAAATGTAATGTCAATCGATATCTTCTGATGACTTGAATTTGATCTCTGTCCTTCTCTTTATTCTTTTCCTAAACAATCGTCTTTACTCTTACCTTCTGCAACTCCTTTTCGTGCTAGGGGAACTCTTGCCTTGCATGGGCTAAATTGATTTTAAAAAAAAAGGCGTTATTATCCCTGCATATACCCACAAACTTTACTTCTTACTCTTTCTTATGCTAATGCAAAAACACAAAGTAAAAATTCTCATTGAGTGGCCGTTGGGCCTTGTATTGGTTGAAGATGAGTTTTAAAGACTTCCGGTATCATTTCGAAAATGACTGCAGTCACGCACACCAAGTTATTATGTTGGTGCAAAAGTAATGACATAATAATGTCGTTTTTTGACCTTAAAAATACGTCAAAAAACGACATTATTACGTCATTATTTTTGCACCAACATATTATTATTTTTATTGTTGTTGTTCTTGTTTATGTCTCATGTTTCCTGCTTTGTACCCTGTAGAGCCCGGGTCCAAACTATGGTCCATTGTTATTTAATTGATAGGATTTTCACATAAGGAATCTTCTGAGTAAGGCGATTTTCGTGGCAATATCGGTGTTACTAGGGACACTGTTAGTAAAATTTTCCATTTCTTCGAATACTATTGATACTGTCTCAGTCTTCATTCCACATATCCCGTTTATCTCACTCGCCAGGTCCTTATATTTGGACAATTTCTCGATCATTTTTTGGACTTGTTTTTCTCCGATGGTACTGCTATGCCAATAAGCATACTTTTTTCTGAATTTATTGTCTTTAATGATAATATCAAGTCTCTCGGCTTTTAATTCCCGGTCAGTTTGCATTGAAAATCGTTACCTCCTTATTTTGGGTAACTGTATCTGAATAGTGGTCATACCATATCTTACTTGTTTCAATTTTGCATATCTTCCAGTGCACATATGTTGCTACCTTCTTATATCTTTGGGTATATTCATTTTTTGCCAATTCCAGACATCCGGGGGATTCCTTCATCATATTTTCCGCATCTGTTACATTTCGGGTTCGTTCCATTCTTTATTATGTGACAATGAGTCCTGAGTTTTTTCTTCTAATTGTCATAGTTATCAGTTATCTCCTGTTTATTTCCCTCTGAAAGTTCTTCACTGCCTTAACCAGGTATTGAACTCACAACTCTTTGGGTCCTGTCACTGGATCTAACCAACGCCTTTATCCACTGTGCCAAGTGTACTTGAGGACATCTGGGTATTTACCAGTGCTCATATTCCATTTTTTTGCTGTTATCATTGCATGTTTTTACCACATGAAGAAGCCCGGGGCGTACAACGTCCGAAACATTGTAATCAGTATGGCTATAGAGATGAGGACAATACTCCGAATAATGTAAATAATGTACGTAATACCTCATCTCAGAAATATAGACTGATGTTCTTAGTTTCCAGTGACATTTTCCTGTTTCTTAATATTTGTTTAGTTTTTTGTAAGCATTTGATATTGCAATGTAGTTTCGTATTTCAGTGTCGGAAATCCGGTCATCTATTTAAACACTTCTTACATATTTAAATTACTGACCTTACTTGATTTGGTATCCACGATTTTAATTTGTATGTTGGGCTGTCTCTTTTGCTGGTAATCATTTATTCATTTATGTATTGACAGTATGCTTTAAAATAAAATATGAAAAAGTAAATAAACTGATTGTTTTTTTGTTTTGTTTTTGGCTATCCAATCAATCTCTCTTTCCAACCATTCGAACTATCATATCTATTCTTTATTTCGTAATATTTTTCACATCTTCGACTATATATAGTTAAAATTAACATAGTGTGCTGTCATCCACCTGCTATCTCTTATTTCATCAGAAGTTACTTTCATCCCTAAAGAGTCCTTGTCCTCTATTTCAACTGATTCCAGTAAACTCAATTGTTTGCCAGCGGAGCGACATATTTAAACGTTGCTCTCTGTGAAATCATATTAAAGTAAATGATATTAAAGTTAGCGAATACATGATGCTTACCCCCAACTGACTGAAGAATGAGTGTCGATGTCTGATTAGGCCGAACGTATCCGCTTTCGAGATTCCATTTGTCTAATGTAGTTACATGTTTCCGAAGAGAAATTTCTTTTATTTATCTTAATTTAGTGGGTATAGAGTCAATGGCCATATTGAAGGAGAATATGGTGACTCTCGGATTGTGAATATGGGATGGAACCGGAGACGTTAATGGACGTCAGTGGTTGCAGCTCCGTTACTTAAATCTTGAATTCAGGTTAATCCGTGCGATAAGCATAATTATATTGCAATATGCCATACATCCATTATATATATATATATATATATATATATATATATATATATATATATATATATATATATATATATATATATATATATATATAAATGGGAAAGCAGTTATATTTGTTACAACGAGAGAAAAGTGCATATATTTTCCATAAGGAAAATAAAGTGTTATATATATTAACAAAACACATCATAAAATTTTGAACTCCTCTTTCTCGTTATATATATATATATATATATATATATATATATATATATATATGAATTTAGACAGGATGTTGGTATAAATGTCTTGCAATGGATGAATGGTCAGACATGTATAGAGTAAGACAACTTGATAATAAAGTTGTCGCATATCCAACATTATATATATATATATATATATATATATATATATATATATATATATATATATATATATATATATATATATGTATATTCTGTCAGAGATACATGCTCCCAAGGGACATGTTGGTTTTACATAATACATCAGTTGGCATATAGGAGTTCTTGCGAATAATTAAATTGGTTGTATTTTTTTTGTATAATACACACACACACATACATATACATATATACATATATATATATATATATATATATATATATATATATATATATATATATATATATATATATATTTAGCATTCGAATACAGGCCTGTTTATTGTATATAGTTATATATATATATATATATATATATATATATATATATATATATATGTGTGTGTGTGTGTGTGTGTGTGTGTGTGTGTGTGTGTGTGTTTACTGAGAAATCGGAGAGCAGAGTTCGAATTCCAGTCGTATCTATTTCAATTACTTACGTGGCAATACCCTTGAAAAATGTATGAATCCTTTTCTTCTCTCCTAAATATGGGTAAATAGCAGGACATGACAATTGTTCTATAGCCTTGGGTGACAACTGGATTAAGAGAAGGAAAACTTTGAATTAAAGAATTCCGTGGGGCCGTTTGGGGAAATTGTGCCACGTATTGCACCAGATTTCCGTATTGGGCTCTTCAAAACGTGTGGTTCATTCTGCACAAATAATTCAACATATTCAAATATAATCATATCGTATGTAGTGGTGACTGGCTGTTGGGTCCTCGGAACTTAATTGCTTGACACTCATTAGTCGAAAAAAAAACGGCGGGAGAGAGTCTATAGTATATATATATATATATATATATATATATAGATAGATAGATAGATACACACACAACACACACACACACACACACACACACACACACACACACACACACACACATATATATATATATATATATATATATATATATATAAAATTGACTGATTTAAAATATGTCTTTTTTCCGCTACGCAGTAATAATCTTGTCAAAATTTTTCGTTAAATAGTATTCAAAAATAAAATAAAAAATCGCAGCTAGTAATATACATGTTTATATTTGTTATAAAAATAATTTTAGATAATTTAAGTAATTGTATGACATTTACTTGTTTTAAAAAGAAACATTGTCTCTTAGTAATTAAAAGTAACAATATTTTAAAATTGTGGTTACATAAAACGTATTCTAATCCAAACACCCCTAGATAGAGTCTTTAAGTATACAAGTACGAAACATTGGCGAAAAACATTTTGCTCTGGAAAAAAAAACAAAAAAAAACAGACGACGTGCACATAACGGTTGTCAGAATTCGTTTAAAAATACACCCCTACCCTCCTTAAACGTAACCTCTTTTACGAAAATAACTCATAATTGATACAACAATAGTTAATAAAAAGGAACACGCTACCGCCCCTGGTTGAATGATTGGATTTTTCTGTATCCTTGGAAACAAGAAATTATGAAATTATATATGCCTTTAAAACTCAGTAAATTTAAAAATAAGTTATTCCAAAATTCGCTTGAAGATGAAATGGAACTAATGCTTTTAATTTAATTATATAATTACATTTGAAGTTTTAGTTTCAGTTTTTTGAAACATGCTTATTACTGTGCAGCGAAAAAACATATTTTAAATCAGTTAATTTATAATATTTATGCTCTGTAAATTTACATTGAGCACGGTTTCGTAAAAATAAAAAATAAAAAATAAAAATAAAAAATATCAGTACGAACACCGGATTATATATCTTACTGTTCTTACTTTATATATACAGTGGAGTAATTGCTAGCGGCTTGGATTGAGGAATCGGAGAGTCGAGTTCGAATTCCAGTCGAATTCATTACATTCACTAATACCCTTGGGAAAGGTGTGAATCCTCTTCTTCACCCTCCAGCTATGGATAAATAGTTCTTTAGTCTTGGATGGCAACTGGTCTAGGAGAAGGACAACTCTCAATTCAAAACCTGCGGAGGGTCGTTTAGGGACCCTGTGGCACGTAGTGCACCAGGTCTCTGTATTCGTCCCTTCAAAAAGTGTGGATGGTCCTGCACGCAACCTTCACCACTATAACCAAATCTCATGTGCTGTTGCTGGGCTTTCGGTTTCCTAGGAATTGATCTGCTTGACCCTCATACGTCGAATTCGACGGGAGAGTCGAGAGTACATATATATATATATATGTGTGTGTGTGTGTATGTGTGTGTGTGTGTGTGTGTGAAAATATATAGAAAATAGGAAAGAACACGTTAGGTAAATAATCCGAAGTTCTTTAGTATTTTTGTTATTATTTTTAAAAAATAGTGCTCGATACAAGAGTAGAGCATAAATATAATTATTTATTTAAAGATATGATTCCAACACGCTACACAAGAGTTCTCATGTTTCAAAACAAGAGCCCAAAACTTCAATATAATTATTAAAATTAAATTGAATTAAAGTACTAAGCTCTGTTCCATCTTCATATATATATATATATATATTGTTCAGATACCTAGTTCGGCACAATAGATAAATAGTTAAACATCTTTACACATTTAATGAAGGAATTAACATCATAATCATCATCATCAGTCCATTCTTCATCTGTTTCTTCTTTAATACATCACGAACCTAAATGTCTTCGGCCATTATGGTTTTCCACAACTTATTCCATTTAGTTATAAGCAATGTCTATCATTTTATAATACTTTCCAGTCTATATTCTACGATCTGTTTACGCAAGTTTGTTAGGTTGGTAACTGATTTTATCCTCTATTAATCTTGAGTTTCATGTCTCCCGTTAGTATAAAATTCACCAAGACTTCTTTCCCCATTATTTATCCTCGTAACATCATCTATCACTTTCTGATATAATTACAACTGTCCTTTCTTTCATTGTTGTAATCATTTCACACGAATCAAGGCAATAAAGCATCTAAGATTCAAGGGAGTTACTGAATGTGAGATAATATGAGAAACATAAAAATTATTACGGGGAGATAACAATAAATGAACATGAATTATCAGAAAATATAAACATTGGTAGTGCGTTTAAATTCATGAAGATCAATGTTAACTGGAGAGCAACAAGTCGAACGAGAGTTTCACAATTGTAATGTAAGACATAATAAACAGTTAGAACAGGACTTACAGTTACATCGAGCCATTTCTACTGTAAAAGGATGAGACTTTGCCGCTAATCTAGCATAGCTCTTAAAATCTATGCACCAAAGAGAAACGGTAAACTGAACAATTCTATGAATATACATATAGAAAAAGGACAGAGAACCCACTTGTCGTCGGCGGTGGGAAGATTATTGAGGCTTTGATGCCAGATCAAGGCAAATAACAATGCAGATTACACATAGAATTTCATCAAGAAATTCTAAATGCATAAAAGATACAACAAACCAGATGTGACAGCAATATTCTATCTATGGACGAATCATAGTTTTATAAAAAATAGATTCTGTTGAGAAAAATATTCTATCACGATACATTTGACCACCTTTCCTATTAGCAGACCTTGAATTGGATGTAATATAATCCCCTGACTTCATAATCCGCAGATAACGTTAGCCCGATAAAGTGCAATGAATTAATCTTTTGCAGTTAGCATCATCCATGTTGATAGAAAGCAAAAAGGTTACAATCGATTAAACTAGAGCAATTGCATTTTTGAGGCGTTAAATTTTGCAAGCCATTTCTTGTCCAAGTTAACAAACTTTTGTATATTATTTCTGGGGTTGATCAGCTGCAAATTTGATCATATGGAACCGATTAGATTTGCCTTTAAGAGTGTAGTAAATCGTTGTCGCACCAATATGGATTACCGACTTGATAATTTCGGATATCACAAATGTTGTTGAAAATTAGGAAATTATATTAAAACTTCCTTGATGTTCTCATATATTTTAATCGGTATCACCCAAAGCAAGGCGGTATTTGGATGGGAAGACTTAGCAATAGAAACATTAATAATGACAGGGAAGAGGAAAGAGTAATCAGGAGGACAGCAGATAGCGATTGATATTGTATCTAAACTTTTGCAGGTTAAAGTTGACTGGAAAGTATGGAGCCGGATAGAGTTACACATGCGAGAAGTGCGAGAAAAAATCTCTTAGCATAGAACTTACGGCTACATCTAGCTAGTTCAAATGTAAATTGATGAGATGTCGTCGCCATGTCTATGATATTCACGATGCCTTTCTTTAGAACCTTGTACCTCTTGTTATATGTCTATTCTTTAACAAATATTTCCTGTCGTATGGGTTTCATACATAACAGGTTAGAACACTTTCCTTCGTCTATAACGGCATTATACTGTTTGATAATATTCCGCTTAGATTTTGGAAGGTATATGTCGATATTCCTATGAGACGTATATGATATTCCTATGAGCCGTATAACTTCTTTATCATATATCGCTATTTCAATGAACTGTGCTCAGCAGTGTAGCCAGGACCAGCCTGTACATATGCTAATTTTATTTCCTTCCTAAGGTTTTATCTTGAAATAGTGAAGAATTCCGACATCTTATCCTCTCTTAAAGTTACATGTGTTATCCTTTTTAGTTGTTGCTGCTATTGGTAGTCCTCCAGTGATATGGTTTGTGTTTTTTTTTAAATAATGTTTATGATACTGTACCAGCAGTTCACAATGTACAGAGAGATTAATGTTAAGATTAACCATTTCCATACAGTAATGATTTCCCAAGCGTAGCTCAGATGTGGCACAAGGCCGAAAGTATGGGGCACCTAGTGAGGATCAAACTCACTACTCAGTTCCAGCGTGACAAGCTTGGTAACCATTACACCACCTCGAGGTCCCCAACCATTTCCATACAGTAATCAGTCTTCATTCGCTGCCTGCTGAAATTTATAGAATTATATATCGTATATATTTGTGTAACATGCTATGTTTGTTTTTAATGCAGCTGTAGTTTTTGACTGCAGTAAATGGATATTTAATCTTGTCAGCAGTGTAGCCAGGACCAGCCTGTACATATCCTAATTTTATATCTCGTGTACGATGCGACCTACTTGAAATTAGATTCAAATTCAGGTCTTAAATAGACGCGTGATACGCGAGTATATACGGTAGTTAAATTATAAAAATAGTCTTTTCAGAACATTCCAACACAGATTAGATATTTGTTTTTTGCAGTTTAATTAAGGCAGTGTGAAAATTCAAGTTATATATCAGTTTTAGTTATTTCTACTTAACGTGATATGTAAGTTTCTTAGTGGGTAGCGTTCTTTTTTGTGGTTGTGTAGTGTCGCTTTATAAGATCTGATGAAGTATTGCCATTTTTAAGACCTAGCGAATTCATTCGCTTGAAGCCATTTTTAGTCATTGATCTTGCAAAAATGTTTGTATATAGCTGATACTTTAGACATTTCGGAACGAGTTGGGCGCCAAGAATGACATCCGTATGAGATTCTAAATTAGAGAAGGCTATTTAAGAACGTGACTCCAGTTCTTAGGTTAATATTTTGTTTATAGAGAATCTTGTTTTGGTTCGACAAAGCGGCCAATAACGTATCATAGCCTATATTCAATTTCCTTATCTGCTATCCGAAATTGGTTTAACTGATTGATCCACCGAAGTCTTCGATTTGTTTATTTGTGAAATTTTATGAGAGACTTTTGTCAGAATAACTTCTGTATGTCCTTTCTTGGAACGCACAGCTTGAAGTACTCTTTCCTTGAGACTTGGCGCTTATGAGTTCAATCCCAGAAGATGGTAGTATTGAAAAGCTATATACTTGTTTCAGTGAAAGAAAAGTTCAGGCGGTATTAAAGTAATTAAAACTTGTAAGTAGCCTGCTTCTTTTATGCCTGAGTTACATTCAAACCGCAGGTGATCAGAGCTCTACGCAAATCCGTATGCTATGTAATGCTTAACGAACCTGTTTTTTCATTATTTCTTCCACTTCTCTATTGAGATATCCTTTTACGTCACCTATCGCGTCCTCCCATGAATTCTGTCCGAAATATTATATATATATTGTAGAGGACCGTGTGTTAGCATGTTGTTGAATTAGAAACACGTGCTGTTTATTGCTGCTAGAAGTAGGTCCAACTACAAGAACATGGCGGACCCAAGTTCAGTCCAACCGAAGATGTAAAGACAACAAACAAGACCAATGTGTATATATCAACAAATATGTGTATTAAACAAGATTTACAAGTGACAAAGATATCAACATTTCTTGTTTGTGTGTGAACGTAAAGATTTTGGAATTTGGTGAATGTTCGTACGTACGTGTATGTGTGTTTCATGATATTTTCCAATTTGGCAAAACGCAAATCTCTGCGAGTGATCTCATTTTTAAATGTGTCCGCTGAAATGCAAAGTGAAAAAGAGAACGAATCAAGAAGTCACCTACTATTTATAGTGTGGGTAGAGCGACCCCTAGTAATGAATTAAAGAGTTAAGGAGGAGCTAACTCCGATAATATAATTTCAGTCAAATTTTCCTGTGCTATGGAAAATGCCTGAAAACCATAAGATGGGCAGACCTGAGCATTGTGAGTGAAATTGGTTAGTCGACATCTGTACTAACACGAAGTCACAAGTCATCGTGACCGAAGCCTTCTTCACGCTAGATAACACACTCATTCCCAGAAACTGACTATACTTTTTAAGTATAAACCACAATGCATGCGTCTGCAATAGGGATTGGCAAACCGCCCTAGTAGACGGGTATGCACGAATACGAGTTGCCAGCTATTATATGTAGTGTCGTTCAGGACGTTGGGGATCATTGCTCACGACAATTTCTTATCCTTTGTAGCACGTAATAATTATTGTCTTTTTGTTATCTCTCCTAAATACTGTTCTGCTTTAAATTTGTTCTGCGAGTATCAAATTTTCCAAGCCCTCTTTCCTCATTATTTGCTCTAAAATAATTAACTATTTCTTTCTGATGATAACGATAGGTGTCCTTTTTTCCGTTTTATTTAAAACCTTGTCATTCTAAAATATTTCGTCCATGTTATGCTCAGCATTCTTCTGTAGGACCATATTTATATTGTAAAAAGTTTCTCCTTCATCTCTGAGGAGATTGTCCAAAAATCACTGCCATGGTATGCTGAGCATTCTGTAGGACCATATTTATATTGTAAAAAGTTTGTCCGCCATCTTTGAGAAGACTGTACAGCATTCACTGCCATAGAGGAGGAATTTTATTCATCTGTTTTTCATATTTCTTCTGATTTCGGCCCTTCTTCGAAATGCTTCAGAGATAATTAAATTGTTGTACGTATTTAATTTTTGTATCTCCAATTTCTACTTTGCCTTGTAGGCTGTTCTGTTTGACGACAACCAAGCGCTTTATCTTCTTGTAAATAGTAATGTTTGTATTTTCTCATCTGTTGGCCAGTATAAATCAATAATTCACTATATTTTCTGATAAATTCTATCATATTTTTTAAGAAACAGTGACATTTTTTTAGGAACACGTCCTCCCAAATCTAGTATTTCTCAGGTAATGACAGTAACTCTTACTAACACTGAGGTATATATGATATTTTAAAAAGATTATTTTGTGACAGAATAAACAGACACAACATACACTGAAACGCAAACATATAAGAATAATAAATACAGACATATTTTTTTTATGCATATATATATATATATATATATATATATATATATATATATATATGTGTGTATATTGTTCAGATACCTAGTACGGCATACTGGATAAATAGTTAAAAATCCTTACTCATTTAATGAGGCAATTATCATAATCATCAGTCCATTCTTCATATGTTTCTTCTTTAATACATCAAGAACCTAAATGTCTTCGGCCATTATGGTTTTCCACAACTTATTCCATGTAGTTATAAGCAATGTCTATCATTTTATAATACTTTCCAGTCTATATTCTACGATCTGTTTACGCAAGTTTGTTAGGTTGGTAACTGATTTTATCCTCTATTAATCTTGAGTTTCATGTCTCCCGTTAGTATAAAATTCTCCAAGACTTCTTTCCCCATTATTTATCCTCGAAACAACATCTATCACTTTCTGATACTAATTACACCTGTCCTTTCTTTCATTATTTCAATCATTTCACACGAATCAAGGCAATAAAGCATCTAAGATGCAAGGGAGTTACTGAATGTGAAATAATATGAGAAACATAAAATTATTACGGGGAGATAACAATAAATGAACAGTAAGATATATGATCCGATGTTCTGGTGATTTTTTTTTATTTTTACAAAACAATCCTCGAAGTAAATTTACAGGGCATAAATATTATAAATTAACTGATTTAAAATATGATTTCTACGCTACACAGTAATAAACATGTTTCAAAATCTGAAGCAAAATATTTCAAATTTAATTATATAATTAAATTATAAGCATTAGTTCTGTTTCTACTTCAAGCGAATTTTGGCATAACTTATTCTTAAAATTTCAACCAAAGCACCAATTTTAGAATGAATCGTTAAGTATACATGTACGAAAAAAATGCCGAAAATCTTTTTGTCGTTAATGATAAAAAAAAAAAAAACAGACGAAAATACGTCTAACGGATGTCAGACTTCGATGAAACTTACACCCCTACCCTCCCTAAACTTAAGGTCTTTTTCGAAAATCACTCATAATTGATACAACAATAGTTAATAAAAAATGATCTACCTGCCGCCCCTGTCTGAATGATTGGATTACTCTGTATCCTTGGAAACAGGAAATTATGAATATATATGTGAGTTTAAAACTAAGTAAATTTAAAAATAAGCTATTCAAAAATTCGCTTGAAGATGAAACAGAACTAATGCTTTTAATTTAATTATATAATTAAACTTGAGTTTTAGCTTCGATTTTTGAAGCATGTTTATTACTGTGTAGCGAAAAAAAACATATTCTAAATAAGTTAATTTATATAATATATATATATATATATATATATATATATATATATATATATATATATATATTTTATATTTAAAAATATGATTCTAACCCTACATAAGAGTTCTCATGTTTCAATACAAGAACCGAAACATCAATATAATTATTTGAATTAAATTGAATTAAAGTACCAAGCTCTGTTCCACCTTCAAGTGAATTTATTTTTTTTGGAATAACTAATTCCTGAAATTTACGCGTTTAACAAGCATATTCATTATTGAAATTAAAATTACTATGGTAACGGCTAGAGCAATTGTTTAAAGAAAAGGGGCGTAAGGTGTTAAAAATTTGTATCAATATCTCAGTTATATTCACAGATGTCAAATTTAAATGGGAAGATGACATCGTCTAGTCGGGTTAAGTGTCTATGGAGATTTATTTATTTTTTATTTTATTTTTTATTTTTTTCTGAAAGGATTTTGTGTATATAAAAAAAAAACCTTCAAAAGTCGCAAAAATTTGTTTTTTGGCGACTTCATAAAGTGTTATCATTTTTTTGTAAGGTATTTAAACTATTTATTTAGACTATGGAATTTTAAAATTATTTTATTGTTTGTTTTTATGCGAAGGATGGAAAAAAACCCAAAAATTTTCGACCTTTATTACATTTATATTCATCTCAAAATTTACCAGGAACTGAAAAATAACATCCATGCGTGAAAATGATTAATGTATTCATCGAAGATACTATCAAATGGACTGAACATCTAATCCATTTTACATTTTTAATAACATAGCGACATTCATCGAATGGTTAATAAATTAATGCCTTATTTAATGTTATCAAGTTAATTCGCCATTCATTACATTAAATTTTGCTTTAATCTGCCATATATATATATATATATAATATTATATATATATATATATATATATATATATATATATATATATATATATATATATATATATATATATATATATATATATTATATATATATATATATATATATATATATATATATATATATATATATATATATATATATATATATACACACATAAAGATACATGGTGTCCATAAATTAATGTTCCCCCATATATATATATATATATATATATATATATATATATATATATATATATATACATGGTGTCCTTTAAATTTATAAATTTGTTCGTGTACTTTAAATTTATAAATTTTAAGTGCACACAAACTCTATGGACAACTACAGGCACACACAGTATATATATATATATATATATATATATATATATATATATATATATATATATATATATATATATATATATACATACAGGCACACACAGAAAGACAGACCCCCATATATATATATATATATATATATATATATATATATATATATATACATAATGGTGTCCATAAAGTTGTGTATATATATATATTAAATTTATAAATTTATATGCATACAAAACTCAATGGACAACCTGTATATATATATATATATATATATATATATATATATATATATATATATATATATTTTAAGTGCATCAATGTGTGTATGTGTATATATATATATATATATATATATATACACAGTTATATATATAAGGTACTATACTTTCTTGTGTTACGATCTGTCAACTCTGAAGAAATTTCTGAGCCATGTTTTTTTTTTTTTTGTTTAACGAGATCTGACGAAAGATCACTTGGGTGTCTGTTACCTGTCATCACATTAACAAAAACAAAAAAAAAAAAAAAAAACACAACAACAAATAAATAGATGTTCATTGATCTTTGCTGAATGTCCGCTTACTAAACACCTCATGAGACAGTTGAAGAAAGAATGACCCACAAATGACAATCACTGATAATATCTACTCTGGCGTTTTCCAAAGTAAAAAGAAAAATGGCAGGCACCTCGCAACACTCGTGAGGAGTAGATAAAGAAATGACAATAATTATCTCATTTTTATACCTGCTCCGTTAAAGTGTTTTCTTTTCTGGACACAAAATATGTGAAAAATGCCCCAAAAGTTCAGCATATCCGAATGCTTTTGGCTATTCTTTTACAATTATCAAGGGTAATTTTTAAAACATCTCTTTACCAAATACGTACAGGAATGTTTTATTTTCCCAACACAGCAGATTGTTGCTGTGTCTATCGTTAATGTTATTGAGTGTTGGCTTTTTTTTCCTTTTTTATTATTAGGGTTTTCAATTCTGTTTAATATGTCTTTATCTGTGGTAGAGTTTACTGTACTTGTATTTTTTTTACTAGTATGAGTCGTATGGCGTTTTTGTGTGTGTTTAAATGCATCATAAAGGAGCTATGGTACGTATGTCGGAGTTAACTCCTCCTCACTCCGTTAACCCTTTTACCAGGGGTCTCTCTTCCCTGGCTATAAATAGCCGCTGACCCTTCACCTCTACCTCTTTTCCCTTCAGGCTTGTGCACTGACACCTTGAGGTAAACTCTCTTATTCCTAGAGGATTTTCAGCTATCAACCTCGAAAGTAGTCGCTAACAAGGGATAGCGTGGAAACACGCTAAGCACAATATTCATACACGCATGCACGCACATGCAGAATATTCACACACAATTCGTCCTTTGTACTGTTTCCATGTATTGTAACTTGTTTTAAATATATATGTGTGTATACATATACTATCGGTCTTGTTTTGTTTGCTTTCTTTACCTTCTTCTTTGGACTTAATCAAAGTCCAACCTTTTTATGTAGTTGGGCTCGGCGGGCAGGAGTATCTGAACCTTACTTGCCTTCTTCTACGTCTGACTTCTATCAACAACATAACAGCCACGACAAGAACCCTCAACAAGTGGCAACCGCCATTCCCTCAACAAACCGTAACCGCCACGGCCCTCTACACGTATGTCGTCAATATAGTTTTATACTAGTGTGACCCATTGAATTGTTTACGTAATTATTTATGAGTTTGGTTTGATCAGGAACACAGTACCTTAAGAAGCAGTTGAACTAGTAAATAATACTGCTACTTTGTAGTTTTAATTTTGCGTTTGTGTTGACAAGAAAACACTTGTACGAACACAAGAAATATAAATAAAAGCTTAGTCGCAAGAAATTGTCAGTCGTTGTTAATGAAACATATATATATATATATATATATATATATATATATATATATATATATGCATGTATCTATATGTGCATGTATCTATTTATTTATATATATATATATATATATATATATATATCTATATATATATATATATATATATATATATATATATATATATATATATATATATATATATATATATATATATAATTATCGTGGATGACAAAGGAAATCATACATTTTTGAGGGTGAAATACGTTTCGCCATATATTTCACCGTATGTTTTCTCGAGAATTTATTTCATTGTAAAATTTCCCATCGTATGTTCACGAAGATATTTTTCACGAGAAAATGGCTTGAAATATTTCAGAATAAATAAAGAGCAGTTTTATTTTCTTGTTCGTCGAAGCAGGGAAAAATTGAGTGTAAATGAATCGACCGCATTGTACATTTTGAAAAAAATATCAACTCAAAATATTACCGGGAAAAAAAAATATTTTGATGTCGAAAAATATATTTTAAAACGTAAATTATTTATTTATCATTTGCAGTTTAACATTAATTTTAAAATGTCGTAGTTATATTTATATATATATATATATATATATATATATATATATTTTTCAAACAACAGATGTATATAAATATATAATACGTTTGAAATATATGTATATATACACACACACACATATATATATATATATATATACATATGTCGATTGTGTAACGGTAAACAATTTTATGTGCCCTCCAATTCATAGACAATAAAAATCATATATACTACGAACTTATATAAGTTGTTGTATATATATATATATATATATATAAACATATATATATATATATATATATATATATATATATATATATATATATAAACGTATATATATATATATATATAATATATATATGCATGTATGGACGTGCGTGTGTGGGATAATTATTAACCTTACCCATAATAACATAATAGACTATTCCATATGTAAAAAAACGCAGTTAAGGGGAAGCAGAGAGTTCAGTCCAAAGTTGGCGACCGGCAACGGCTGAACTCTGCCTTCGGACGGAAGGAACAAACGATGCTACGCTGAAGGGCGGGGTCTTTTTCTTTGAGGTAAACAACCCTAAACCCGTCTATACGGGTTCAAAGGGCATATTTTTGCCGAGCCCACGGTCTCGGAGATCCCACATTAAACCCCGTCAGAAGTCTGTCAATCAATCAGAGGTTGAATCAGTCAGTCGAGTCAGAGGCAGTCCGAAACAGAGTCGCGTTCAGACAATTACTACTAAACCTGATTGTTCGTACTAACACTTTCGGCTTCTCTGTATATATTCCTGTTTGTAATATCCACCGTTTATTCCATATCCATCTTCAGTTCCTTTTTGGTTCTACCTTTGACTATCACCGTGGTACAAGGAACCGGACCATAACAATAATAAAAAGACAAATTTTTAAAATGGCATAGTTAGGATAGGAAGTTGAGATGCATGATCGCATATGTCCTGAGGAGATAAGGTACATAGCAGAAGAAGAATATCTATAATTAAATCCAATATTATTGGAAAACACAATTGTTTTTGCACGAAATCAATTTGAAAACACGATGAAACACGATTCTGTAGCCAGAATGAAAGGGGACAACTTATATCGAGTTATACATATTATAAAACCCAGGTTGTGTGTGTGAGTGTGTGTGTGTGTTCGTTTATATATGGATCGGATTTGTACATTTTTCAAAAATTTCAACTCAAAATCACTTTTCTTGGGAAAAAAATTTTTATTGTCTTGCAAAATTTTTTTTTATTTTTACATTCAGAATTTTTAAAAATTTGCGTTTAACAGACAATTGTTTATTTAAAATTTATTCAATCGGTAGACTATAACGATTGAAATAATGTTTATAGAGTTTGGGTTTGACAACAAAAAAAAATAAAAATAATAAGACATGTTTGTCAACCTAAAACGATAATCTTTGTCAATTTTAATTTCAGTCTTCACATGGTCGATACTTGATCATCCTATAATGGCTAAATGTATAGTCGAAAGCGCTAAATATAAACAATTTTTTGTCCAGAAAAGAAAGCTCTTGTCAGAACACAAGAAAAATTAAATAAAAAGAACTTAGTATATTTGTCTGTCGATTTAATGAACTATATATATATATATATATATATATATATATATATATATATATATATATATATATATATATATATAGTTAAACCTATAGACGTGCGTGTGTGTGGATAATTATTTTGGGACCTTACGTCAGGGAAGGACACCTATTCCGAGAAGCCGGCAATCCCTGAGGATCCCTTAGGTGAAACCTTGGTAGGTTTGTCTGGCGACTAGGTTTAACTATGTCTGCCTTCTTTTGTATTGAACACTTTATTTAGTTATTTTGAGTACTCGCATCTATTTTTTTTCTTTGACCCTTGAACTCGTATGCTGGTTGATTATTTTTGGTTAACGTACATGTTCTTGGTTCTTTCTTTTTTTATACCTTTTTTCCCTTTGGTATTGGCTTATTTATTTGCAAGTTAATACACCGAAGGTTCTCAGAGCGGTATACTTTCTTATACTTATAAGAGTTCTTGATATTGATACTAAACACATTGTTCGTATATATATATATATATATATATATATATATATATATATATATATATATATTATTCCATAAATCCGAAGCCTTCGTATTCTTTCTTTATATGTATATATAGAGACTATTTTTTTAGGTATAGTTAAAATTTTACCATAAACAACAATAAAATATTAATACAGTAAAATTTATAGTTAGGATATATTCGAACACAGTGGCGTTCCATATCACGTGACGTCCGCGTCTCGCGACGGACGCTACTTGTAAGCAAACAGTAATTTTAATTTATGTAATCAGTTATTTCTGAAGAAAGATTGAGGTCAATTGAAAATTTATATATATATAAATTTTTCAAAATAAACATTATTATTTTTTTAATTTGAATTTTTTATATATATATATATATATATATATATATATATATATATTATATATATTATAAAAAAATCAAAACACATCCCTTTCTAGGTGGAGTTGTGTCTTGTTTATATAACCTCCCACAACACAACAAGCCGATTTTGTAGGAAATGCACTTTTCCTATCTGGTAAACCAAATTTCTTTCAGACAATATAAGAAGTATTTCTTTTGGTCAATCACAGAATCCTTTAAAAATTCCGACCAATCAAACCGCCTGCACGCGACCAATCTGTTTTCCCTATTCAATCCTGGGAGCCACTCAGTGATTATATAAAAACCCGAAAACGTTTGAACCTTCGGAGGAGTAATTCGAAAAAAAAAGATGTAACCTTCACTGACATGACTTAGTCTTGCTGACCAGACGTTAAAGACAATAAACTTTAGACAGTCAGACCTCCACACCTAGAGAGATGCCCATGAACTTCACGCCAGTCTAAACTCTGACTTTGCCGCGTTAAAATATTCACTGACTCGGTAACCTAAAAGCACACCGTTTGTCCAGAAAGAAAATTTTGTCAAACTTCACACTAGACTTTTCAAAGTGATTTTTTCACTAATAAAAAGTATCAGAAACTAACAATCTTTTTTCTCAAGCAGATAAAGGTACGCAACTTTGAACAACTTTATATATTTGTATAAATTGTATATAAATTGATGTTATTGTTTAATTCAACTTTTGTCTTCAAGCAACTTTATTTGCATGATTTGTTCCAAGTATTTGTTCTAAATAATTGTTGTGGACGAATGTCGTAGAACACGGCCTCGAAATTCCTTCTGATCAATTTAAACCCAATCACCAGTCCGCAACAAATTGATAACCCAGTCGTTCGGCGTTTGCAACAAGTACATAGTGGTCAAGCGGCTCGGATTGAGGAATCGGAGAGCAGAGTTCGAGTCCCAGTCATTTCATTCAACTACGTATTAATACCCTTTGAGAAATATATTTTTTCATTCTTCCCCCCAGTGATGTGCAGAATTAGTTATCCCATTTTTGTCAAGTAGTCTAAAAGAATTCTGAATTAAAACCTTTTTATACCTTCTTTCCCATTGGAAATCACTGTGAATGCATTAAATATGTTGCCCTGTTAATCCAATGGTAACGGATCTCGTGAACATGATTTCTAGTTCATTAAATAGTGCCGTCGCAACAAAAGTACTTTGAGTAATTTGGAAACATATTGCTCTGTTCTGTTGTCTGATATTCTTGGAGTCTATGAGTCTCATTTTCACATGTTGGGGCGCAGATAAGACATTATTTCATTATCTTTTAAAGAACAGATAACTTAATTCTTTATCACAGGAAGAATGATGCAATCATTATTCCTTTTGTTATGTCTTTAAAAATATTAACAAATATATTAGCAAAACTTTATTTCCGAAAACACGAAAAGGAATGAAGCTATTACGCTTTTCTCAATCCGAAACGAGAAACGTTTCCTTCGTCAACTCCCTCGCCCTCTTGACTGCGCGTAATGAAAAAATAGCGTGTAACCTACAGAAACTTGAACTTTGACATCAAAAAATTAAATACAATGCTTATCGTTACCTTCTGTTTTTGTTTTTTTTAATTTTTGTTATCTCTGTTTAACCTTACGTTAAATCATGCGATGTTTTGTTACCTCAACATTTATATATTTTAAAAAAACAAAAACACAACTCCCTGGCTCAATGAGAGTTCTAGCATGCGGTATGTTGCAGTTGTAACTCGTTTTTTCACCCCAAGCCAGGCGGGAGTGTCACTAGTTTGTAGGGAACTATATCGTAAACCTTGGTAAAATACACGTAAGATCCCAGCAACAATTTACGATTTGTAAAGATAACATACAACCCAAAAGTGTTGACTTCAATGTTCACTTATATATATATATATATATATATATATATATATATCCGAATGTAATGAGAACGAAAATAATATAAATTCTATTGTTGTAAGCATTCAAAATAAGACTCAATTGCAAGAGTTTTGTTCTCACCAGTCGAATTATATAAAGCAAGAATGCACCTTTGTAGTAAGTTGTTCTGTCCGTATGTAAAAATTATAGTGTGTGTGTGTGCCTGTAAAAAAAACCCAGAGACACTCAGAAACGGAGTCAGAATGAAAGCCAAATATATATCGAATTTATTCCCTAAATATCCATAATTATTTATATCGCAAAACAAGAGGTGATATTTAAAATTTACAATAACGACAACTTGTTTATTGATGAGTGTTCTCAATATACGAAATCTACAGATTATAGGGTTTCATGTAGAACAACAATAATATCGTTTGCGATTCTTGCTGAAGTTGTTACAACGGGAATACATTGAAAATCAGATTGTATTCGATTTCGAATAATCAGAAAATAGAGGAACCATTACTAAGAGAAGATCGGAATTATTGTATTCTGTCTCAATCATCTTGTCTGTAAAAGAGTTTGGTCGCTATGGAAGAATTTTAACTAGCTGCTAATACGGGGATAATACATTTGTAATGGTTTTAGTCAACTGATTTCAAATAACTTATTGCTGCTGTACCACCATTTTCATCTATGCCCGCCGTCCATTGCTACAGGATTTATGCAATGAATTATTGCATAAGTGTTATGTTATAAAAAAACAACTCCGGTAATCATCACAACAATAACGGTAATTATATTTCATATATAATAAGAACATTTAATGTATTTTGATTCATATTGATATGTACTGATAGCAATAATAAAAATAAAATATTAAATAATTTCCAAGCTCTATTAGTCGATTACGTCGTAGTCTGAAACCAAAATAATTAATAATAAAAGAAAAAGTAAATTTAAGCAATAAAAATGCTTTTAAATACAAACAAATAATTGTAGTTAAAAATAAATAAAGGTAGATTATAAAATAAAGTTAAAAAAAAATATAAAATTCCCATAATGCTTTAGAACCAACGTTTCACCACGAAAAGATATAAATATTTAAAATTTCTTTCATTGGTTTCGATCGTCTAATAAAAGAGACGTTCAAGACAAGTTCTTACAAAATATGTTGTTTGTTATAAATAAGCAACCATTTCTTTATATTTGTACTTACCAAAGCTTATATGGATATATAATAAGAGAAAAATATTTGAAATGTGTCACGAAGATATAAAAAGAATTATCTTGTTGAATGTACAATAAACACAAAAGAAATTACTAATGAGAAACTTTTTTTTCTAATTAATCATTGTAAAGTTAAACTTAAATATTTAAAAATCTTTTTGCATAACAAATTATTCATACGTTTAATGGTACTTATTGTGTATAACACATCAATGCATCATTTTTCTTATGCCTATAAAAGATAAACTATTTCTGAATTGTATTTTATTATTAGTCTTGTAAAATTTTACTTATTACCTTACAATCCTCTTATTTTCGAGTGATACCTTTTTTTTAAACTAAAAAAAATATAAAAATAACATTCAAACAAAGCCAATACCTTATCGAGTCCTACAGCAGGTCTCTTAACATATATTGAATATGAAGTCTTACTGAACGGCCACACTTGTGGATCATTTCATATTCTTCTATCTGCAGTGTTTCTTAACTTCATCAAAAATTTCCCGGATGTTATTTTTTGAGGATTTATGCCGTCAACGCAAACTAGTTACTCCTGTCGTAATAGTAAGTCCTACAAAGTAAAAGTGGTTGCTAATTTCGAAAGCAACTCACAGCGTAAATTTTAATGCCTAGAAAACAAAACTTTGTTCTTTAATCACACATTTTTAACTCCGTCAGCACGGCTGATTCTAACCTCCAGGGGAAAAACTTATTGCGAATGATTGTTGTGAAGTTATCCACTGACATGAAGTAAAATCGTTGCATTGAATCAATTACTATCTCTGCTGTTCATAAGGTTTTTTTTTTACCTCTGTCGGTCCAGATAATATTTCTCGTCAGAATCCATCTTGTATATTTATATATTTGTTCGTGCATTAAATATAGCTGCCATATATTGACTGGATCTCCTGCAATATATCTCTACAAAATAAAAAAGGGTCAGTATTGTTATTGATCCTAACCTGACATCTCACCTTTAGTCATTTTCCAACGTGACGTGGTTTTCCTCTGTCTTTTGCATAAATATATTCATGTCAATTGTTCTGAGAATCTTTCCTACTTGGTAGCATGAACGTGTTAATTTAAACCTACTGCTAGATTGGCGGCTCGGTCTCATCGTTCTACAGTTGAAATATATCTATCTGTAACCGTATGTTCTATCCAAATATTTTCTTTTCTTGCACTCTACACCATTGGAACAGTCTTCCGCTTTTTCGTTTAACTTTTACCTACATCCTTCAAATATTTATATGCAGATTAAACCGCCAATTTCTATATTACTGAAACATGTTCTTTTACTGTCATTTCTCTTAAGTAAAGTCCTATAATTTCCTTCTATTCTCAGTAAGAACTTTCGTCTTAGTAGCATTCACACCTTTCTTGGGGTGAAATAATTAAAAAAATGTGTATATTTGTAGCGTCTTTGTTCAGATTGAAAGGTACTAATAGTAGAATAATGTTTATTTTATATATTCCTGCTAAGATTATTTGTAATTGCCGAAAAGAGCGCGCAGAGAGAAATGCGAACGTAGTGAATTCCTTTGTTTTATATAAAGATGATTTGACAAAAAAAAAAAAAAAAAATGGCGGAAAACATTCTTTCACAATTGAAAAAGAAAGTTCTATTTAGATTTAGTTTCCGAATACCAGAGTTGTTGACTTTTATTTTCAGACAGCGTTTTCAATCTGTTACTGTTATTCTGCCCGGTTATAATGTCATTTCTATAGATATTGTCATCGAAATTGAGATTCAAAAGATTTCTGTAAAAAAAGGTTCGGATTTTTTTTTCTTTTTCGAATTGGTAATGAAAAGGAATAAACGAATGAAAATCTTACGAGGTGAAATTTTCTGCTTTCTCTTGCCAAAGAAAAAACGTATAACCCGATATGATGAAAATAAGACGAAAAGAATCAGACAATAAAATTTGTTTGCATTTTTAGAGAACAGAATTATGATAAAGTAAACATCAGCGCATAATATATATATATATATATATATATATATATATATTCATTTCGGTAGTTTACTGCTACCAGCAAGCAGAATTATTTCTTCTCCCGATGATGGCCATTTTGGCCGAAACTAGTCGAGGAATCTAAATGAAATAATATTTAAAAAAACGAAAGAATATTAATCTACAACCCAGTGTGTCTGAAGATTTTATTTTTTAATATTTTTCTATTGTTGAATATATATATATATATATATATATATATATATATATATATATATATGTGTGTGTGTGTGTGTGTGTAAGCATTACACAACGAGCAATTCGTAGCTTCACTAGGATGCAGGGGTTGCAAAAGATTTGGAGCGAGAGCAGATAGGAGCGATAGAAGAAAGGATGAGGAGAAGGATAGTGGATAGATCAAGGTAACTGGAGATGTCGATTGACATTACATTTGAATAGCTAGAGATTATAGCTTTCAGGGAAACAGTAATTAAAAAGGGTTTTCCACAGGCGAGAGGTGCGAGGTATGAAGCTATTGGAGTAGAAGAAACGGCTATATTTAAAAGTTTCTACAGTGTAAGGGTGGGAGCGGGATGCCAGCCTTGTAGGGCACTTGAATTCATGGAGTCTGGGAACCAGTGAAAGCAGCTCATCAGAGCCATTACCATGAAAGTATTTGTAGAAAAGACAGAGAGGCGACGGCGCGTCTGTGAGAGAGTGACTGTAGACGAGACGCCAGATCAGGACCAATTACATTACATATCCGTATATATATATATATATATATATATACATATATATATATATATATATATATATATATATATATATATATATGAATTGATAATTATTAGGGATAATAACAGAGCAACAGGACAATGAATACAGACGATCCTTAAAAAAAGCATTCGGTTATAATTTATTTCATGAGTTTACAAATATTCAAGTTTTTTTTGTTTTTTATTTATATATGAAATAGAGTCAATTTATCCAGACGAAACGAAGAAAGGAGAGGAAAGAAAAATTAATATCGAAAGAGAAAGAAATAAAAATGAAAATTTCAATATAAGGTTTTTAATAAAATGATAAATTGATTCAATTTAATCAAATTTCTTCGGTCTGAAACGATAAATATTTGTATAATCGTGAAATAAATTATAACCGAATAGATTTTTAAGGATTGTCTGTACTCATTATATATATATATATATATATATATATATATATATATATATATATATCCTACTTTCCTACCTATATATATATATATATATATATATATATATATATATATATATATATATATATATATATATGGTTGGTGTGATGTGAACTTTTAACCTGCGTTTATTTTATGGTTGCCCATATCGGTTTTTTATGGCAGTGGGAGAAAAGATTGTCGTCGGAAAGCCACTCATACACACGCAGACACATATACTCGCAGGTTCACGCATTGTAGCTCACACAAACAGAAACATATACGAAACAGTGTGGGACTGCGCGTATATGCGTGTCCATGCGTCGTTGCTTACATACGTACGCAATCGGTCGCTCTATTTATGTTGGAAATGTGTAGCGATTTTTTTTTTCATGTGGCGTTGTCAACTTACAGACCATTCGTCTATTTTGTTCGTGGAATGGTTTCTCGCACACAGATATACGTATGCACACGTGTTCACACACGTTCTATCCGACTGTTTTGTTTTTCTTTACTTAAGATAAGGTCTGTGTAAAACTATGGTAGGTAAATTTGTTACTATTTTTTAATGCCGCTCATTTGGTATATATATATATATATATATATATATATATATATATATATATATATATATATATATATATATATACCAAATAACCCTGAAGATCCGCTTAGATGAAACCTGGGTAGGTTTGTCTGGCTCACTAGGTTTATGTAGGTTTGCTCTACGGTTGTATTGTGCTCTTTTTATTTAGTTGTTTACTTGTGTCGTTTTTTTTTTTTTCGGCTTTGAAGCTGTATCTGTGCGATTTTTCGACAGACTTTCATGTTCCTGGCTCTTTCTATTTTTAAAACCTTTCTTTTTCCTTCGAGATTGATTTGATTATTGGCAAAACAAAAATTCGAAGGTTTTTCGAGACGAGTATAGTTACCTATATATATATATATATATATATATTTAGTTATCTATGCGTGTGTTTGTGGGTGTGTTTATGCGCGCCCTTGTTTCTTTTTCTCCTACACTCTGTCCATAAGAAGTCGTTTTCCTGAATATGCTTTTACTTTTGACGTTCGCAAATATTTTAGCTGGACCCAGTATATATATATATATATATATATATATATATATATATATATACCGTGAGCGTCGTACTAGGTCGCCTCTTTGCTTGTCTCAATCTTTAGACAGGATTTTTAAAAGTCAATAGAAACAACTTGACTTTTTGGAAAATTCTCAAACATCTTCTGGACTTGTGACAAAAACAATGTTGTCCGTTCTTGCTTGCTTCTTTGTCTATTTAATCCTTTTTTGTATTAAGATAGAAAATAGAAATAAATTCAAAACAAACTCCTGCTGTGTAAGGAGAAACTATTTGTTTTTAGTTAAGTTGATGGCCACAAGTTCTAGTTTTTCAGAGTATTTTATAAAATGTATTTTACGCTAAATTTTAGATGCGATTAATAGGAAACTTCTTAGATATTCATTTTTCAATTTTTCTTCTTCTTCTTCTTCTTCTTCTTCTTCTTCTTATTATTATTATTATTATTATTATTATTCTCCGCCTGTAGCTTTTCCTCCTCCTCTTTTCTTCTTCTTCTTCTTCTTCTTCTTATTATTATTATTATTATTATTATTATTATTATTATTATTCTACACCTAGCCCTTCTTCTTTTCTATAACATCATCTTCTCCAGCTATATATTTTCTCCTTTTTCTTCTTCTGCTCTGCCTTCTTTTACATCACCTCCTCCTTCTTCTTCTTCTTCTTCTTCTTCTTCTTCTTCTTCTTATTATTATTATTATTATTATTATTATTATTATCAATCAATTTACTCCAAGCAAGACGATAATGCCACTAAGATGCAAAGTGCTGCTGTGAATAAATGAAAAAGGGAGGACTTTTGAAAGAACTCAAAACCCAGTCCAAGTCAAAACAATTGATAAAACTCCTGTTCAAGAGACGGGAGAGGAACGCTAATCGGACGATTGTTAAACCTATCTATTCCTAAATAATTATAAATTCTCTTTTGAGTTCATACATTAGAAAATGTATCAGAACGTATCTTTTTTGGATCATCTGTTTCACCCGTTTTTGATAGCATTCTAGAAATTTATTGAGGCTATTAATGAGCTTTGATAATTTTGTGTAAGAGTATTATGATTTGATGACAGATTATGATTTGTGTACCCTGTCATTTCCTGAGGATTTCCATTTTAGGGATTTTGTTAGAATTTGCCTCACATTATTCCTGCACAGGTTTAACAGGTTGTTCTCGTTTGATCCCCACTAGATTTGGATTATATTTCTTCTTCTTCTTCTTCTTCTTCTTCTTCTTCTTCTTCTTCTTCTTATTATTATTATTATTATTATTATTATTATTATTATTATTACCTCACTTGATTTCTGTTGTATAATCATTTCCTTCCGTGTCGCAACTAGAGACCTACGGTTAGAAATAGATTCATGACATTTTCCAATGATCATTTTTTTAAATAAATTACAGCCTAATATCTCACATATTTTACATCGATAAAGCTCTTCGTAAGGGGTGAGCTCTACTTGTGAGCACACTTTTTATTTCGTTAAGTCAGCACTTCTTAAACTATGGGGCTACGATTCCAAATTGGGGCACGAAGCGAAATGCTGGTGATGCGAAAATTAAATACAAACAATTGAATTTCAGTTTATATGTTATTTCCCAAACGCCCCTTATTTAACGTGATGCACTGCGCATGCGCTGCTGTAATAAAATGCTCGGCCGGCGACATTGGGTCTAAGGCAGTGACATCGGATGTATTTTCAGTGTAGTTGGTTGATTTTGTTCATCTTAATAAGTGTATAAATGGCAACACATGTTACTGTTTTATTCGATTCAGATCAGTATTTATTTAAATAATTTTATAATAATTATTTTATGAAACGTTATTTTATTTATATTTCAGAATAAAAATACTTTTACTCATGGATAAATGACTGAACTTGAGTAGCGAATGTAATGGCGCAAATGGGAATGCTGCAAAGTCTGTTCAAGCAAATTTCATTAATCAAAGAGAGGCACCTAAGATGCGAAAAAGAAAATACGATGAGTTGTTTAATCAATTTAGCTTTACATTTAATAATAGCAATGCTACGGAACAAGCTCTTTGTTTAAATTGCAATAACGTTTTCACCGTGGAAAGCCCTCAAAATTAAAAAAAGACATCTTGAATCCAAATATCTCTCATCCGCCAATAAATATATTTTAAAAGCCTGTTAAAATTTTCAAATATAGAGAAATAAAATTTTGAGAAATTTATGACTCTAAACGAAAAATGTTTAGAAAAGTCATACGAAGTTTCATATCTAATTGCTAATAATAATAAAAAAAAATCTGACACCCCTGGGAAAAACATTTATTACCTGCTGCTATGAAGACGGTATATTACTTCAAGGAAATAAATATGGTGATGGACTTCGGAATATTCCTTTCATTTTTTTATACCTGGTGTCACGGAAAGCAATCCTTTAAGGCATGGGCTACAAGGAATCCCCAAATGCTTCTATAGGAAACTTTTCCAATCAAACTACAATAGGCTTCAACTACAAATTGAATTATTATTATTATTATTAGTGAATGTGGATTAAGAATATAAATGAATATGGATTAGGAATATGAAATGACCACTATACCCATCATAACACCAGAGTATGATAAATGTACGCAAGGCACATGCATCACAGCCAAATATGCACGATATTGTGATAGATTTTGATAAAAGCTGCTCGTAAAATTGCAGGTGGCGCCCAGGTAGAAATATCTTCTTCTCGATTAACCCAGTACGCTGATACGGTCTGTGGTTGAAAGTTTCCTAACGATCTAGAGACGATTATGTCCGTGACAGACCCAAAGAGTGTGAGTTCAATACCTAGTTAAGGCAGTGGAGAACTTTCAGAGGGAAAATTAGCAGGAGATAACTGATAAGTGACATCCATCAAACACGTGGAACTAGAACAGTCTACCCCAGTGATCGAAATAGAGGGTTCAGTTCGAAATTCCAACCACCTGAAGAAGGCCGGAGCGTACAACGGCCGAAACCTTGTGACAAATACGGCGACAAAGATGAGGACAATAATCCGAGTAATGTAAATAATGGTTAAGTCCCCATTATTTCTTTATCCTACAGTTTAGGTAAGCAAAATAGTTCTTGTCGTTTTAAAGTGATAACAACATTTACCGGCTTGAATGCTATACAGATATGATCGTTCGATGGAAATCATGGAAGATTGTAGTTTAAAAGCAGCTAAATCGACCTTGCTAAGCAGAAGAGCCTTTGCAACTAAACTGGTATAGCACGTCAGGCAATATGATGGTTCCGTGTAAGATACAGGTTCGATCCCTGTCGGTGGACACATATTATCTATGACAATTTCTCGGACGTTTAGACCAGTAAATGTTGTTAATACTGTTTATTATTAACAGGGAATTTTCTTAAAAATTTGAGTCTATATAAATAATCTATAACACTAAAAATATATATAAACTATATCCATGTAAAATGTTCTGACGATATCAATTCCTTAGTTCCACAAGGGTATAAATTTAGATCTTGATCATCGTCATCATCATCATCATTCTTTGACCTCCCTATTGTTTGTCGGAACTCCACTGACAATCCATGTCCATGCTGGATCCCCCTCCTCGGATCCTCAATTTCCAACCTTGAGTACCGAACAATGGTGTTTGGGAAAGTCAATTTTTGTTAGAAGACACTTCCAGGAGGATGCCATAGGAGTAAAAAGGATACCATATCCCTGCCTGCTCGGTGGAACTGGCCGGCAAACTGCAATTGTTTTTAATTTAACTTAACAGAGATTGGTTTCTCTTCTTCGTAAATTGTGTTAAGCGTTGCATATGATTTCCAATTGATGTTCTGGATTTTTCTAAGTAGATTTTATATGTTCCATCCAGTCGTCTTTCAAGACGAGCAGATATATTTACAACTAAGAACACAATACCATGTACACAAGGATGAATCATCGTAATTCCCCTCGTATTCCACTAGTTAAAAGAAAAGAACCGCTTCCTGTAGGAATTGACTACCAAGTGGGCACTTACCCGACTCAAACGACAACGTATTCTTTTTGAACTTAGAGAATTAGCATTCTACCTGGATTCATTATTAATGGTCAAGATCTACACATTAGATATGTAGATAACTTAGGGTTGATAACAAATGCGGAAAGGAATCTGCAAATACTCCTATAGAATGAAGTAAAGAAACGCGAGAGAACTAGACATGAACTATAAGATAACATCATTTATGGGTTTCAACAGGGACATTTTAACTTGCCAATTAGAAAAGCAAAATTGGACAAATCAGATGACAAAACATATGACAGTGAAATACAAAGGAGGCTGGGCTGGCGAAAAATTCTTTCTTCAGTATAGTGCAAAATATTAAAAAAAAAACAGGAGAAATTCCAGAGAAACAAAGAAAAGGTGTTGAAATACTACGTAATATCGGTACTCTAATATAGCATTGGATATATGACAATCTCCTCACAGATGAAAAAATGATATGAAGCAAGAGAAATATTGTTCTGTAGAAGTTTTTGATATGTGTCATAGAAAGGAAAGAGACGGTAGCATATAGATATTATTAGGATAAGGAGGATAGATAATGATTGAACCTTGACTTGAAGAGTTTAATCTTGAAGTGGTGATTGAATAAATGGAACTGAGGGTATGTTTCACACCGTAAATGTTCTTAGGAAAAATTGTTTGAGTGCAAATTTCTCCTTGCATTTGAGATACGGAAGTATCAGGTTAGGTCTACAGCGGGAAATGGGGATGATGCCTCGTAGATGTAAGTTCCTGTTCTAAAGGACGAATCTCAACTGATCATTTACTATGCGTGTAGCGATAGAATAGCAATATGGTTACAACTTTGCATCGGAAAGAACGCGTCTGCAGAGTGGGTTATAATTTTTCCTCCACAGAACTCACTGAAAGATTTGTAGCTCTACAAAACCTGGAAAGTTTTAGAAAAATTCAACAAAAAATGCAAATTCCTAGTTACCTCTTAGATAACCTGAAACGAGTGGGGATGGTTTGAAACTAGAGGTTGTAGAATTATAACACTGATGGATAAAAACAAAATAAGTTTTGGATATAAGAGCAAAGGTGCGTGGAAAGAAACGGTGGAAAAATTTCTTTAAAAAGATCAAAATCTCTCTTTGAACCCAGATTTCTTCATGTGAGAATTTAGAACGTTATCTAAGCGGTCAACAGATTGACATATGTAATCTCTATACCATTCTATCCTCCATGTACAAACGATACAACGACTATCAGGTCATCCCATAAGTTCTGTCCGAATTTTGAATAAAAAAAACAAGTGACCAAATGTTACATTTAATTACAGATTCAATCAACAATGTATTTTCCCTGATTATCTATGTTCCTTCCATTTTAACCTTACTGGTCATTATTCTGTCCGAATTTTGAATAAAGAACCCAAGTGACCAAATGTCCATCTAATTAATTCAATCAACAATGTATTTTCCTGATTATCTATGACTTCCTTCCATCAGGTCATCCATCCCATAAGTTCTGTCCGAATTTTGAATAAAGAAACCAAGTGACCAAATGTTACATTTAATTACAGATTCAATCAACAATGTATTTTCCCTGATTATCTATGACTTCCTTCCATCTATTAACGTGCTTACTATCAGGTCATCCCATAAGTTCTGTCCGAATTTTGAATAAAGAAACCAAGTGACCAAATGTTACATTTAATTACAGATTCAATCAACAATGTATTTTCCCTGATTATCTATGACTTCCTTCCATCTATTAACGTGCTTACTATCAGGTCATCCCATAAGTTCTGTCCGAATTTTACATTTAATTACAATTCAATCAACAATGTATTTTCCCTGATTATCTATGACTTCCTTCCATCTATTAACGTGACTATCAAATCATCCCATAAGTTCTGTCCGAATTTTGAATAAAGAAACCATTTAAATGTTACATTTAATTCAATTCAAAACAATGTATTTTCCCTGATTATCTATGACTTCCTTCCATCTATTAACGTGCTTACTATCAGGTCATCCCATAAGTTCTGTCCGAATTATAAATAAAGAAAACAAGTGACCAAATGTTACATTTAATTACAGATTCAATCAACAATGTATTTTCCCTGATTATCTATGTCTTCCTTCCATCTATTAACGTGCTTACTATCAGGTCATCCCATAAGTTCTGTCCGAATTTTGAATAAAGAAAACAAGTGACCAAATGTTACATTTAATTACAGATTCAATCAACAATGTATTTTCCCTGATTATCTATGACTTCCTTCCATCTATTAACAAGCTTACTAATACCATTACTGTAAAATTCTTTTGGCTTTGATTCGAAGAACTCACAAATGTCAGTTTTAACATCTCCCTGTGTTACAAAAGCTGTTTCTTCCAAATGATTCTGCAAGCTACAAAACAAATGGTACTCTGAAGGAGTAAGATAGGGAGAATAAGGTGGATGAGGAATTTTCTCCCAACCAAGTTCTTCGATCCTTTGTGACGTGATTCTTGCTGTTTTGGGTGGCGCATTGTCCTGATGAAACATCACCTCTTTTCGATTCACTAGAGCAGGTCTTTTTTTCCTCAAAGCTTTGTTCAAACGCTCTAATTGCTGACAGTATATTTGAGCATTAATTGTTGCATTAGGTGGTAAGAATTCAAAGTGGATTATTCCTTGGCGATCCCACCAGATTGAAAGAAGAACCTTTTGCCCATGAATTTCTCTTCTCGGCTGTGGCTGGGGTCCTTCACATTTACCAAGCCACTGTCTACGACGCTTAAAATTTCGATAAAAGATCCATATTTCGTCACCAGTAAAAGTCTATGCAAAACTTTGGCGAGAATGGAGAGAAGAGCAGATGTCAACTCGGGATTTGAGGCTGTTTTCAGACAATTCATGAATTTAGGAACTTTTCCATGTTGTTGAAGATGACGATGAACAGTTGTATGGTTTGAACTGAGAACCACTGCCAATTCCTCAACTGATAAAGCAGGATTTTCTTCAAGGACTGCTTCAAGAAGCTTTTCATCAAATTCAACTGGACGTCCGGTTCGATCTTCATCTTCAAGGGTGAAATCTCCACCTCTGAATTTTGAAAACCATCTTCTGCAAGTTCTTTCATTCACACATTCATCTCCATAAACTGAGTGAATGTTTCTAGCCGCTTCGGCTGCTGAGTTTCCTTTCTTGAACTCATAAAGCATTATGTGCCTCGAATGATTCTTGGGTACTTCCATGTTAGCAGGGTTTTAATCAAACAAAATTTAATTTTATTGTTCTCTGAAATAAAATTTGATCAGTTTAAATGCATCTAAACATAAAAAAAATAATGTTCAGCTCCATTAGACATTATAAAATACTCTTTAAATTTTGTTCATTTTAACAAAAAGTTAAAATTTGCACAGAACTTATGGGATGACCTGATAATTTCCCATATAAAACCAAACGAGTAAAAAAAAATAAAAATAAAATATAAAACAGCGTTT